>BSBM01000493.1:53090000-53606127 GCA_027924585.1 Larix kaempferi
GTCCCTCAACTTCGTGCGAGGGCCCTTTCCTCCTTGGTATCAATCATAATCTTCCCCAAAAGAGCTTTGAAAGTCCAATGTATGGCGAGAGTCCTATAATATTTGGTTTCCGGAGATCTGGGATGGTCGGTATCTAAAACCCAAGGATGCATCTCCTCCTCAATCTCCTTTGTGCTAACGAATTGTTGCTTCTCTTTCGATTGAGTCTTAGCCTCTTCTATCTATCCTCAAATATCTGAGGGGATCTCCTTGTAGTAGACCATTTCTATATCCTTAGATTCATCCAGCACTCAAGTGAGACCCTTTCAACTACTTTGTTTGCACCCCCCACAACCACGACCTGGTTGCAACATGTTGCAGGGAATGAAATCCCATTTATACTCAAACTTTTTTCCCACCACGTTGGATTTCCACAATCCATAGATGGACAATCTTGTCTCCAAGCTTATCCTTTTAGTGCTTGAGTTGCCACCTCAAAAATTGACCTCTGAAACTATCACAACCAGTCTTCAAGAATAAGTTGTAGCCTGAGTTCTCCAAAACGCAGTGTCGGGATTAATCTTCATCTCAGCAAACACTTGCACCCACTATCCACCTCTGCATTGATTGATAAAAAGACCATACTGCTCACCCACCACATCACTCTCAACCCCAAAAGTAGCTTCAAATCTATGGAATTTGGATTAGAAAGCCAATTTATTCTAAGGTGCGAATGGAGCTCTTCACTCAACGCTCTGATAAACACCAAAAATCTTATGGTAGCTGAATAAATTAAGCCCAACTTTAGACTAGAGATTTCATCATATCCTCTCTTTGCTCCATGATTGTGATCCACCTAAATGTAAACATAGAATAATTATCATCGCGCCCCATCTTGTCCTCCCATCCTACTGTCAATATTATGTTGTATTTCCCCATTGTTTGATCCATTCGTGCGAGGGAGTTTCCATTAAGGAGTTGTCGCACCGCCTAATTCGCAATCTCCTCGAGACTTAAATTCATAGTAGGTGAAGGTGTGTTAACATGTGAAGGATGGTAGCCCTTCATGAGTCTCTTCCCTTATTCAAAAAATTATTTAAATAATATCATATTATATATATATATATATATATATATATATAATCTTAAAATAACAATAATTAAATATGAACTTCATGAGTCTCTTCCCTTATTCAAAAAATTATTTAAATAATATCATATTATTTATATATATATATAATCTTAAAATAACAATAAGTAAATATGAAAAGAGTACAAAAGCTCTTTAGTATCTCTATTTTAAAATGTATTTTAAAATATAGGTGGAAAGAAAACAATGAAATATTAAATGAATACAAAAATGATTAGAGACTTTTTGAAGTTAAAGATATTAAATATATATTAGTTATTCCAAATTTTACTAAATTTGAATTATTATTTAAAAATTAATATTATAAAAGGATAATAATTAATTAAACAAAAAAATTAAAAAGTTTAGAATAAACATTTTAATAAGTTAAAAATTTAGAAAGAATTGTTTTGATTATGATAAACCAAAATGTAATATGAACATATAGAAATTAATAATTTATAGATGAAAATCAATAATTTATTTTATTAATAATTTAAAAACTAAAAATAATATAAACTAGTAAAAATTAATAATTTATATATGAAAATTAATAATTTATTTTATTAATAATTTAAAATATGAAATTATTGTAATGTTAATATATATAATATATATATAATATTTCCCATGTTTAGTATAGACTAATATATATTATATTATGGTTAATATTGTTAGAAGATATTTAGAAAAAACTAATTTACTTTTCATACATATAATCCATTATTATATGTTCATATATATCACAATGTTATATATAATCCATTATTATATTAGCAAGAACAATATTAATAATATTAATATATATGTTGTTAATATTAATAATATTAATATGTTTGAATAGGTTGCTAATATTAATAATAAAGGATGTGCCAATACACATATCTCTTAATGTAATGTTAGTATATATAACATATATAAAATATTTCCCATGCTTAGTATAGACTAATATATATTATATTATTGTTAACATTGTTAGAAGATATTTAGAAAAAACTAATTTACTTTTCATACATATAATCCATTATTATATGTTCACATATATCACAATGTTATATATAATCTATTATTATATTAGCAACAACAATATTAATAATATTAATACATGTGTCGCTAATATTAATAATATTGATATGTTTGAATAAGTTGCTAATATTAATAATAAAGGATGTGTCAATACACATATCTCTGAAATATTAATAAAATAATTTTAATGAAATACATAATTTAATTGTTTAATTAATAATATTGTTTAATTAAACAATATTATTATTTTATAATAATTAATTATAAAATAATTTAAATCATATTATTATTATTTAGTTAATAATAATATTAGTTCATTAATAATTATTTGATTAAAAATATTAATAAATTAATATTATTTAATGATTTTTAAAAAATCATTAAATGATATATATATATATATATATATATATATATATATATATATAAAAGAAACTAATTGTTTTTAGTATCTTCTAACTATAGTATTATAGATCCTTTATATTTAAGCTGGTTGGATTTGTGCTCCGTTTCATTAGATACTTATTAGTTTTACAGATCCTTTATATTTAGGCTGGTTGGATTTGTGCTCAGTTTCATTAGATATTTATTAGTTTTATTGGATAATTCTATTTTTTATATATTTTGATTTTTTATTAAATATTAAGTATAGTTTTTTTTTATAAAAATATATATATAAACGATATTTAATAGATATATGTTATTTAATAATATGATATTTAGTAAATAGATATATGATTTTAAAAAAAAAATCATTATGATTAAACTTTCAAATTATAATTAGAAAGATTCCAAATTGGAGCGGAATAACTATAAAATGATTACTTTGATTTACTTAAGTTATAATTATAAAAATTTATAATTATTTAAAACTTTACAAATTTCTCTTTCTTACAAGGATCATCTAGAAAGTGAACAAGTATTCTATGATTCGAGACCCTTCAACCTCCCACTATTCCAACTTATGAATACGAAAGATAAGGATTTATTAGGCAATGTATTCATATCCAATATGAGATCAAGCCACATCCTACACCTCATATCCTTTGATCAATGCCTTCACTAAGAATTATTTCCTATGCACGTGGTGTGGTGTAGGGGTCTTTCCACTTTCATGGTGGGTGCAGTGACGATCGATGCAAGTACACCCTTTGAACTTGTTTTTAATTTTTATACTATAACAAAGATATAAAAAATTTAAAATTATTTTTAAATTAAAAAAATTATAATATTATTAAACCTTCTAAATTTTAATTAAAAAATATAAAATAGAATATTCTATTAATAATTAAATTATTATCGGTAATTAAATTATTATTAATAATGAATTATATATAATACTTAATAGATATATATTACATAATATTCAAAAAATTTAAGAAATAAATAATAAGTAAAACTTTAAATGTTTTAAAAAAAAATTATATATATAACACTTACTAAATATATGTTACTTAATATTCCATTGTCTTTTTAACATATTACTTAACATCAACTTATCAATAAAAAAATTAATAATCTAAACTTTCATATTCTTTTTACTTTGTTGTTTAGTTTTTATCATAACCGTGAATAGTTGGGGTTTAATTGAGATAATATGTTTCTTTAACAAAGCAATGATGCATTAACTTTTACAGATTGCAAGTTTTAAGAAATTTGTTGAGAAGCTCGCACAACAGCTAGGGTTCAGCTGTCGCCGTCGCTTGCTCAGCTTACCTCTGCGTTCAGCACGCCAGTTCTCGCCTAGCTGAAACGACCAGGGCCCTGCTCGCCCAGCCTCCCCTGCGTTCACGAGCATGCCAGTTTTCACCTAGTTGAAACGACTAGGGTCGTCGCGTGTGCTCCCTTCCTGTGCTCGCTTCCCTTTCCAGCATGTCGGCCAGCTATGCCTCCACAGTCCGTGTCTCTTCGACTCCAACGGGGGATGTCTTGCTCTCCAATGGGGGAAAGGCAGCCTGCGACCAGCCTCCCATGTGTGTTCAGGAAATTTCAGCGCCCTCTATTGCAGTGGTAGATGAATCTCTCATTGAAGCAAGGGATTTCGCAGATTCAGCCTTGGTTTGTCGTTTCAACGGGTTTTGTCCTCGCCTGGTTGCTCTCCATAAGTGGATCTCTGAGGTATGGAAACCCCTTGTCTCAGAATAAATTTCTATTTACCCTTTTGCTCGGGGTTTTTTTGTTGTGGATTTCGATTATCCTGAGGAAAAACAGATCATTCTTGACTTTGGTCTGTGGTTTTGGGGAAGCTCAGGGCTCTTTATGAAACCCTGGAGCCCTCTTTTCGACCCAACTACTGATCAGATCTCATCTGCTCTGGTTTGAGTTCGGCTCCCAAATTTTCCTTTGCATCTCTGGAACTTGGCCTCTCTTAAAGCTATTGGCAATGCGTTGGGCTCCTTCTACACTCGAAGTCCAGAAACTAAGGATTACATCAAAACTACCTTTGCTCGCATCTATGTGGAAATGGATTTTAACACTGGATTTCCTGTTGAGATCCATTTGACCAGAAGTAAGACAACATAAATTTTGTCTTGCTAGTAGTAATTGTAGCCCATTTTCTCCTTGGGCAGTATGTTATAAGTTTCATTCTCCATAGAACAAGAAAGTATCAGGATAAGTCAAGACCAGCTGTAGATGATCAAGGAGACTTGGACCTAGTCCTCTCTCAAGATCTTCCTGTCTTCAGAACTATGTAACCTTTGTTTTTTTTTTATATATATATAAAAGCTCTTAACCGTTCTTGTTAAAAAAAAAACAAAGCAATGATGCATTACCTCTACGCTCATGGTCATAAAAACTCATCATAGAACAAAACGTGCTAGGCATATTACAAGTTTGGGAATGGAATTTTTTTTCTCATTGATGATGATGATTAGCATCCACATACCGATTTTGATTTATCGAACCTTAAAAATGGTATCATTTATTTTTCTTTAAAATTTTATTCCTATGCTCAAAAAGCTTGGCGACGAGCTCTCCTAGCTCACTATAGTTTTGGCAAGTTAGGAGGTTAGAAATGTTTGAATTGTAGCAAATATTATGAAAATCAGATCTAATGTCAGTGTAAGCAGGGCATTCTAGGAGAAAATGTTTTTCATCTTCAACACTCGTAAACTCACAAAGATGGTAGACCCTTTCCACCCATGGAGTTTTAGGAATAGACCAACGCCCCGTTTCGCTATGGAGCTCATGAGAGTTCGTTCTTATCTTGGCTATATTATTTTTCTTCTTTGAACTAGATAATACTGAGAGATACTTCTAGTCTTCTAGATTAGGGTTGATGACCTCCTTGTAGTATCTTAATTTTCTTTTAACCTCTAAATTTTTCTTACACAACAACTTTTCTTTAAACTTAGATGTAATAATATTTTTGACACTATTGATATTCTGCAAAGTGTCATTTTTGTCAATGCCCCAATAGTTTAACCAAGCGATGTTATCTTTACACCATCCCTGCTTGAGGCGTAGTTGGTTTTGACTTGAATTTAAATCAATTTTAGGAAGTCTCTCATCGCTCATGTTATTTATCTTGTGCTTGTACAATAGGTATCTATTCATAGTCATGCTCTTGATGGGGGATAGACTTACTTCTAAGAGGAGAATAGGATAAGGTGTATTGATTTTAATTTTAAGGTTATAAGTGATAAAACGCTTCTGGATTTTCTCAATCTTTCTCCAAAACTCTTTAGAAATGATGCAACCCCATACTTCACAACCATATAGGATAATGGGGATGATAAGAGTTTCAAAGAGGAACTTATTTTTATCCCACATGACCAGGTTGACTGATTTACAATTGTTTTCCAGGCTAAAATAATCTTTCCACCCTCTGTTGATCCTTTTCTTGATACTATAGTTCCAGTTGAGCTTGTGGTGAATATCAATTCCAAGATACTTGTAAGTAGTCAGTTAATCCATATTTCTATTGTCGTAAATTGTCACATCCCCAACACAGTGAATTTTGGAAAAACAATTTTTTTTATTATACTTAATGAAACTAGAACTCTATATAGTTTTTTTAGTAAGGTGCATAACCTCTTCCAAATATAAACTAAGATATGAAATATTGGAGTACATAATTTTAGATAAGACGAATATAATTTCAAAGCTCATTCTCCAAAACGTTCATACTTATAAATGAAATCACTAAATTAAGAAATATAACCTTTTCATTTGTTTATAGAATATGTACTTCTTCTTTCTATAACATGTAGGTATGAATGATCTTTTACTACATCCTAAATAAAAAAAATACTAGACATATAATTGTAACAACAATTTACAGTATAAAGATATAAAACTAAAGAAGATTTCTAATATAAAGATCTACACATACATATATATGTATATATATATTATAACCACTTTCCTTATCTAACTCATAATATATTACAATTTCGTACATAAACCAATTACACTACAAAAATACCATTCTAATTGTAATCTCCAATTTATATCCACTTATATATATTTTTATATATGATAACCACATCCCTAATATAATCCATATTATTTAACTTCTTATCAATTTAATGTTATCAACACATTACATCAGTCACCCACTTGTTAACTTCTTATATAACTTCTTCCTATTTATATAACATGTCTTTACAACATAAATAGGAATTAAAATCTCTTTAATGGTAACCCAAGCTATGTTTATAATATAAATAGCCAACTATTCCAAGGCATGAACTTACATTTTTTTTGTTATTAATGATAAAGTGTATATATATTTTTCATGCCCACCATACATTTTCACTAAACATAAATCCTTCGGAATAAAATTCAAGGTATGAATCCTGATATATACATCATACCAAACATAGCAAGAGATTTTATTAACAACCATAACATATGTATGAACCATATATATAAAGGTAACCTTAGTTAATAGTCCCAAGGGTTAGCTTAATTGGTAAGACATGCAAACACTCTCTTGGTACGGGGGGGAGGTCACGAGTTCGAGCCTTGAGACCTTAGGGGTTAGGCCAGCCGCTATTTTTGACCAATGATTTACCATCCTTACCAGAATCTTATCTGCATTTTTAAGAAACAATATAAAAAACTATAGCATTTTTATAAAATCTTAAGAACTACGATCGTTTAAGGGAGTTGACTGGACTTGTTTTCACTGCCAGAATCAATCTACCCAATTATGATGATTGAGGGATACCCATAAGATCTGCAATCAAGTATCCAAAGTGAATTTAATTTGAAACTACTACCTGTAATTCTTAACTCAACCACTACTAACGCAGCCAAAATAAAAGGTGGATCTCTCAATGACAAAAGAAAAAGAATCATAGAGTTAGAAAGTATGGAAACATTTGGCGATCAAGGATCAGCACCATCAGAAAGGCAGGTGGGCATAAATTAAATCCAGTTTAACTCAATCTCAACTTAACAGTTTTCCCTCATAGTAATAATCTCTCCATGCACTACACAACGTCTTTTGCTATCTTAGAGCACCAATTTGGTTGCTAAGCTTTTAACTTGGATTTAATTGATACAAAATTGCTTGCTTGCTATACACTTGTTCATTTTCTCATGGTGGTGTCCTCTCTTTCAACTAAATTGCTCCAAGTGTCTTTCTTTTTATTAATAATTGAAATAATAATTGTTGTGCAAAATATTCACTCACATGGAATGTGAGTATTTGAGTTTTATAACTCTTTCACAAATAATAATTGTTTTGAAAGTATTTTAGAAATACTTAATAAAAAATAAATAAAAATGTCTTGGGGGTATTACATAAATAAAGTTAGCGTGGATGCCTTTTTTGGATTTTATAATCATAACTTTTGTTTTGTTAGTGTTAAGAGTCATAATACCCATATTAGAGAAGAAATCTTTGTGAGTTCTTAATTGTTTATCAAGATCAAAGGAACACCTTGCCATAAGAACAATATTATCAGCATAGAGCAGATGGATGATAACTATCCCAACTAAGATCATTCATGTGCAACCTACTTCTTCTAAACTACATTCTAGCTTATTGATGTAAATGCCAAAAAGGGTAGGGGAGAGGGGGAAACCTTGTTTAACTCCTATATTACAGATTATATCTATTGACCACCCCTTAGTGTTTTTGAACTTTGTAATGACCTTTCCTAGAGCCTTATTGCGGCAACTCTCAACTCAAAAGGAACCTTAAGCTCCTCCAATCTCTTTCACGGGTTATTTCTAGGCACTGTATTGAAAGCTTTTCTAAAGTCCACAAAGCAACATAACAAATCAAACTTATTATTACGACATTCCTCCATAATGAACCTAAGCGTAACAAGGTGGTCTGTAGTTGAGTGATGCCTTCTAAAATTTGCATGGCCTTTAGACCGCCTACCTTCCATTTCTATCCATTCTTTGATATTCTTTTCTAAGATAATACCATATAACTTAGCTAAGAAATGAACTATTTGGTTTGCTTAAAATTTTATTTAGATGCTCAAAAAGCTTAGAAAGAAGTGTTCCTAGATCACCATAGTTTTGACATGTTAGAAGGTTAGGAGGTATGTATTGTAGAAAAAATTATGAAACTGCATTTCATCCTCAACTTCGCAAGATGACAAATACTTTCCACCCATGTTGTGCCCTATTCACTATGAAGCTCGTGTGAGTTTGTTGTTATTTTGGCTATATTAATTTTCTTCTTCCAACTGGTTAAAACATAGAGATACTTTTGATCTTTTAGATTAGGGTTAATAACCTCTTTATAATATCCTAATTTTCTTTTAAACTCTAATTTTTTTTGTCCCACATTTTCTTTTTAAACTTAGAAGAATAATATTTTAATATTATCCACATATACATGGATTTCATTTTCAAGATAACCATGAGTCGATAGTGAAAGAATTTTATTTAAAAAACTAATATAAAATATTTTATAATAATAATAACATTTATAAATAAAATCGTAATAAAATGTGAAACTAATTTATAATAACCTTTAATTTACAGTCTAAATTAGAGATGAATTTTTGGGGCATGATTTTGAAAAATTCCTACCGTAATTTTGGAAAATCTAGGTTATATGTGTCAAATTCTAGAGTGCTGAATCCATTTCTATTATGAAAATCTCGATAAACCATAACTTTAAATTCAGATTTTGCAAAATAAAAAAATGGCGGGGCTGAAAATGTTGGTCTTATCCGAATCTTAGAATTTTTAGACTTCTACATTTAATTTACACATTTACACATGTAAAAGCTTAGCGGAAGAATGAATATGGTATTATTTAATGATGGAGTAAAAGAAAAAATAAAGGTGTAGTTTAAATATTCTATTTTCAACTTTTTTCGAGCATATTTTATGTCTTATTTTGTTGGTATTCAAGTTGGAAACCTTTAAAAAATCATTAAATCATAAATATTAGCTATGAAATTGCATAATTTGATTGCTATGGGGTATTAGTGGGCGTTGAATATATATGAATGCAAGAAAACAATTTAAACACGTAAAAATTTACCTATTCCGAGTAAAACCTACCCTAAAATCGAATAGACTGCTCCCAAAATAAACAACAAATGCTTCACAAGTTCGATTGTTCGAGACCTGCAACCGTAGTCAAATGCCCTTTATCGCTCTCTCTTCACTGCTATTAGCTCGTTATCTACCACCTGCAAGGAATCTACAAACTAAGGAATCCTCTTCCCACACTGCAAATAAACATCGATATATCTAACACAGAAAAACCAAGCATATTTACACAACTCAAGAAAACACAAATCCATGCATACTCTGGAGATGGAATTTGATAGGAAAATTGCCTATTACGAAGTGATTTACCAATTAAAAAATTAAAAAATAAATGATTTACCAATTAAAAAAATAAAAAATAAAATTTGATGGACAAATTGCTTATCACAAAATGATTTACCCATCAAATACGATGAAAAATCAAGTTCACCCATCAAATTCGATGGTGGATTGGATTTGAATTCCAACCCTGCGCACAACTATTCGATTTGAAAAGAAGAAAAAAGGAAAAGCTTAGCAGGCTCTTCTCCTTAAAAACACAGAAACACATGTCATTATATGATGAGCCAAGCTTCTTGCACTACTACACGGGGGGACATTTTGAGACAATTTTTTGAGATGAAAATGTAGTTTCGTCTTAAATTCCCCACCTTGATTTAATTTTAATTTTTAATTAATATTTTGGCTTTCTGTCTTTAGGTCTACGCGCTAGGAAAAGGTAAAGTGCGCCCTTGGAACCAGATATCAGGAAATTAAAGGTACACTAGTGCTTGGAACCAAAGATCATGAAAAACACAGTGGCGGGGATATTTCCAAACATTCGATTGTGGTGCCTTCTGAGAGTTATAATGATGAAACCGCTGGGGGATTGAAGAGAAATGATGAAGGGAACAAATTTATTGGTGATTCTAAGAGTATTCTGATTGATTTGTTGGATGGGAGGAGGCATAGCCTGGTCTAGGTTTATTATTAATAGTACGGCCTTTGGGGTTTGGAGTGTGAGCGCCATGTGGGTGAAATTTCTAGTGTGCGGAGCTTCAGATTTTCAAGTGCTTTTCAGAAACCCTAACATTAGTCAAGAAGTGATTGCAGAGAAGGAAGGCAGGTAGAAGAGGTCCAAGCCCCTTGAGTTTTTCTATGACTGTGTCTAGCCACCATCACTCTTAGGGCTTATGATGACCCAACTGACCGCTGGGCTATGGCTTCTCCTAGCGCTCTCAAGCCCAAAAACATTGATCCTGAGCACAAGCATCATCAATATAAAGTTGAAGTGTATAGAAGGGTCGTGTCCATGGATCATCCCCCCACAAGACCTGAGAGATCAGAATATTTCCTATTCTCAACAAAGAAATACCCGAACATCAACATAAATATCCCTCATTGAAATGTAGGGAAATGTGCGCTACCTATCTTTGTCATAGGGGTAGGGGGATACATGACTAGATCATGGCTTGTCAATATTCTACTGGAGAATAGATATAAGTGCACACAACTCTCAGAAATCCAGTGAACCCAACAAAAACTTCATGTCTACTGGCACTCCTATGATCCCGCAAGAGGCTTCGTCTCTTCAAAGCAGTGATGTGTGAGGAAGGGAGCTTTGACTCTGCCATCAATGGCTGCTAGGGCGTCCTTCATTTTGCAACTCCCACAGATTTTGTTTTCCAATATCTAGAGGTAATCCAAACAATAAAAAAGCATGTTACTGACATTTTAAGAGAGATTGACTGATATCAATCGAATTGTCATACATAAAGATTTCATCAAAGCTACCGTGAGACAAACTTTGTATGTTCTCAATTCATGCACAACAACCAAAAGTGTAAGGCGTCTGGTTTCCACTTCATCTTCAACAACTACTTCTTTTCCAGAGAAATCAGTGGAAATCATTGAGGAATCATCCTGGAGCTTAGTAGATTTCGTACAAAATAAATCCCCCTGTTGGGTAAGTTTATTGCACGATTTTATGGTTTATATTTAACATTGCAAATTTTTTTACTGTTTTTATTGATTACATGCATGCAGATGTATTATGTGTCGAAAACCATGGCAGAACAAGCTTCCATGCAATTTGTTAAAGAAGACAAAATCGAGGTGGTCAGTATCGTCCCTGTTAAAGTAGCAGGTCGTTGGTTAACAATGGAATTTTATGCAAATGTGGATGTAACCATGTCCTTCATCACAGGTTTAGCAAACTTTGGTGCCATTTATTTGTTTTCAATTTTTGTAAGGCTAAATATTTACTGATTAAACAAACCAATTACATTATAATTAAAATGGGCATGCCCATCACTTATAGAACCTAAATTTGTATAAGATATCTAGAACAATTTATGAAAACCACCCAATAGGATGATAATCACAAAAAAAACCATGGGACCTTAAGAAACCCTTAGTCCCAATCTTCATAGAAAATAGGGTCACCATGGATACCGAAAACTTCAGGTCACACCTTACTAAAGGATGCCAAGTCCCTCATCCTTCTCTGAAAACTTGAATGTTGTGCCAAATAGTGAGCGATATTGATTCTATGAGTGCCTATTACACCTAAATATTACCATCATGAGACTTAGTGTATATACCCTTGAATTATCCATGACTAGGAAGTCAATTTGAAAGAGTTGTTGATCTTTTATCCTAAAATCTAGGTGGATCGTTGCAGCTTGCTCTCTTCCGGCTTGCGACGACCTAGATCATCGCAGTTTCTTCATTGATATAATGCGACGATGTAGCATGCTGTCCTTGTACAGCCTGCGACGACCTCATCTGTTTCCTATTTCCCCATTACAACCTACGACGATGTCAGTTAATATGGATAAAAGGAAGCTTCGAGCGATTTCTAGAAGGAGGATGACTTGGATCTCTATCCCTAACTTATAGGTTGAGTTGTCCTTTGGTTCCTCCATCATTGGGAAGATACCTTAGTCCTCTCCCACTAATCCTCAACTCATTTCTATCCTCCTAGTCCTATTTATATGAGGCTCCTCTTCACTCCAAAGGGAGGAAGGCTATAGTACTTACATGTTGGTGAAATTAGCTTAGGAGATCTCTATTCGTCTTTTGGGAGATCCATACTTTCTTTGAAGGCTTTGGCATTGGCTTGCTGGAGAAGGATTGCTACGTTAAGCCTTGGTTGTAATCACTTCCTTCTATGTAGTTTCCCTTTTTATACAGTAATATAAATGCTTTCCACCAAATGTTGTTGCATTGATGATGTTTGTGTAGTTTGCCTGCTTAACTGCTTACTTAGATTTGTTATTGTTTAGATGCATTTTACTACTTGTGTTGTTCTGTATGCCTTGACAGGTTTTGCAGTTGAGATCTGAAGACCATAAAGCTTGGAACGACATCAAGGAGAAAGGATCCGCGATCTGAAAGGTAAGGCATCTAGTCACTCGATCTCTAGTTAGATCTAGGGAATTTATTTAATATTCTGTCTCATTTGTTCTAGTCTTGCATTAAGCTAGGTAGATCACGCCTTGAGTCCGCTCTTGGTAGATTGTCCGATAACAAATTTGGAGACCATACTGGGGAAGAACATTGTTTTTTCGTTTTCAATTTGAATGCCATTTTCATTTGATTTCTTTTGCAAGCCATATCATTTGCCTCCTAAGCCTTTTTCACCATCATATATTTACTTTGAAGAATCTGTTTTCTTCCTATGAGTCTGTACTCACAATCTTTAGACCCTTTTATCACTCATTTCTTGGAGATCTGTTGATCCTTGAGTTTGGATCTCGCTCGTCGCACCTGGTCAGTAGAACCAGAGCGTCGATCTATCATTTTTCCCACTTTCCTTCTCTGTCTTCTAAGCTGTTGTCGCAGTTTTCCCACTAGTGTCCTGTGACATCGTCGCAAGCCCCGCACTGGTGACCTATGACAGTCACTCTGTGCCTGAACACAGACTGCGTCGATCTGTTAAATTTGATACAAGGGCATCCCTCCTCCATTTTTTGAATTGAGTTTTGATTTGGTGTGCAGACCTTCTCTGTGCTGTACTTTCTAGCCACAGACCTCCTAGACACAACATACTATCATTTTCCTCCATTTTTTGGGTCTTTTGAGATTTGGATCCATGTTTGGCCCTTTGAGTCAAAACTAGTATTTTGCTTGACCCATATTAAGGTTTTGAGATCATTTTTGGTTTGGTGTGATTGGCTTGTTTTAAAGACTTGAAAAGTGTGGGATATCCATGTCTTTTTGAGCCTCTCTTTCTTGGGTTGTGCATCTTATTTCCTTTACATCCTATCTAATGATTGTTTGAAAAGATTGATTCTTTGTCTCCACTTTAGTTCAAAGAGAAGCTTGATTTTGTCACTCTTTTTCTATATTCATGAAATTGGAAAACATAAGTATTATTCTTGCTTTAATTTGATCATTTGAAATTCTTGGTCTCACATTCATAAGAAGAAGAAAGGCTTGTTTCAGATTTGTGTGCGTTTGAGTTAGATAAGATTGCTAAGTGTTTTTCTTTGTCTTGCATTTGATTGGAAACATTTGTGGAGTTTTTCTTTCTATAGATTGGATGTGTCTTTCTCAAGTGTAAAAGATAGGAAATGGATTAGAATTATTGCATTTGGATTTCTTTGAATGATCTTTGAGTGTCATAAAGTTTGTGGGTGCTCTCATTTTTTATTTGGGAATTTCTGGGTGATTAGAGTGCTATTAGACATTCTCTCATATTCTGCTTGTTGATCTGAAAAGTACTTAGTTATCAAATTTCATCTTGATACATGCATATGAAATCAAGTGCTTCGTTAGTTTGTTTTCAAGGACAATATTTTGTTGCATATAAAGGTTTTGTTGCATCTTTGATTTCCTTGCCCTTTTAGCCCATTATAGTGAAAAGTTAGAGTGTATGCATTCTAGATAGGAATTCTTAATTTCATTACTGCTTAAGGTCATTTTGATTATAAAAGAGAAAAAGATATCTCCTTACCTTAAGTAGGTTTCATCGAAAGACAAAGGAAAATGTGCATTGTCATGTAGTTAGGATTTGCATTATTTTTACATTTCCTGTCTACACCTCATTTTCCTATCTACACCTCATGCATCCACCTAAGCGCACACGATAAAATTAACGCTAGCTTAGGTTAAAATAATTTAGTAACTGTGTGTAAGTTAGCGACGTGTTTTAGCATCGTAAAACGTGGCAGTTGTCATTATTTGCCTGCACTGCATTCCAGGGGTATTGTAGTCTTCCATGTACCAACTGGTATATCGAAGCGCTTTCACGTACCAACCATGTATATCGAATCTCTTTCACATACCCACCAAGTACTTCGCGTATATCGAAAGGCGTTTCTCGTACTTGGCATATATCGAAAGGTGTTTCACGTACTCGGTAGTATATAGGAAGGTCTTGTGCCGTATGATTGTGCATTAGACAACACCACTACGGATTTGAGCTCCCACGTACCTTGAGTATATCGGGAGACACCATTAGGATTCCTGAGACCAACTGAGTTAACCATTTGGCCGTCTTGGCATCGCAATACACCGAAAACAACACTCAGGGAGATTACTACACATGTGTCGTCCAGGTAGTCGGGTTTTCAGGAAAGGGTACGGTCCCAATCCTCCTTGTCACGTTTTACTGTTGGACCCTGCAGTATATAGCGAGTTGTGGTGCCTTGACAATCCTGTGAGGATCCTGACCGCTTATCCACTCCTATTCACACAGTTTGCTTGTTGCTTTTAGACTTGACTAGTGTTTGATTTGTGTGGTACTTCAAAGACTCTTAGGATTCATTTAGATTGGAAGATTCCTCTGGGACTACCAACCAAGAGATCCATTTCCATGGTATGCCGTTTGTTATTCCCCCTTGTGGAACTGTTGGTCCTCCCTTTATGGCGACGTTGAGTCTTCCTGGATTGACGATAGGATTACCAGTATGGTTATTCTCCAATCCAGTTATACCAAGTGCACCAATTGTGTCGAACCTAGTTCCTTCACCACATGAGCATCAATCTCATGGTGATCTTTCTCCTTCTTCGTCGAAAGTTGAATTGGTTTCCCTCTCTTCCTCTCATCTTACTAAAAACTCCGATGTTAGTAAGAATGTGAGTGAGAAGAAGAAGAAAGAGAAGACTAATAAGAATAATAATAAGAAGAAGGTCACAACCCCAGCCACTGATCATCATGTTGTGAACTCACTAGCCCCTGATCATCATGCTGGGGTCATCGATACACCTGTTTCGAATTTGCGTAAACCGAAATTCCCTTGCAAACTTTGTAAAGGGTCCCATTTTCTTAAGAGATGCCCTAGTATCTGCAAGGTCTTAGAAATATGGTCGCGTTCTGAATAGCTCATGTCATCAGTCTCTGAAAATCATACTGATGATACCCCATCAACTAGTGGCATTGTAATTAAGGGTCGGAAGGGTAGAGTTGCAGACCCTTGTTGGTTATCAAGGGCATGCACCGTACTTACTTTTGTCCTCGTATGGATGAAGCTTCACAATTGTTGGAATACATGGACATATCCCATAAACACCTTCCAACTGAATATTGTAGGTTGTCCTTGGATCTTACACTATTTAATAGGACGGTCAATCCAACCCCACCCTCGGTTGACCCCACTCTTTCATCAAAGAGTGAAAATGAAGAGGTCGATTCAACAACATCCTTGATCGACCCCATTCCTCCCTTGAGGGATGATACCCAAGCGGTTAATCAAGTCTCATTCTCGGTTGACCCCAATCCCCCTTTGAAGAGTGAAATGCAAACGATTAATCGAGCATCACCCTCAGTTGATCCCACTCCTCCTTTGAAGAGTGAAACGCAAGCGGTAGATCTAGTTTTATCCTCGATCCACCCGACTCTTTCTTTGGGAAATCCCCAGATTGAAGCAATCACCATCACAAATTTTTTGTCGTATCCTGCTTTTCAAACTGAAAGTGAATTAGAAATTACTGATATCTTTCTGGTCAATTCAGACAGTCCTAGGAAAGGAGAAGTCTCGTCCATGGGACCGCCTCCAAGTACTAAGGTTATTTCATTTGATTGGAATAGTCTAGCAGAATCTCGTCTCCCCTCAGATGTTCCTTTCCAGATATCTGTAGGTGTTGGCAAAAAATAAATCTTTCGCACTATAGTTGACGAGGGAGCTTCTGTTAGTATTCTATCCTCAACTGCTTGGCAAGCTATAGGGTCTCCTCAGCTTGTGCAGGTTACCGGCCAGATTTTCGCTTTTAATAGAAGGCCTACCGGACCTTAAGGGATTCTTCCGCAATTACCTGTCACCTTGGGAAGTAAAACTGTTTATGTTGATGTCATGGTTGTCCAAGGTCCTTTAGATTTCAATATGCTCCTTGGACGTGATTATGTCTACGCTATGAAAGCTGTAGTGTCCACGCTCTTTCGAATGATGTATTTTCCCTATGATGGGAGGATTGTGACTGTAGATTAGCTTTCCTTCGTGACACCCAATCATCGCATGACTACCGTTCAACAAACTTCCCTGAACGTTCCACACGTATTAGTGGTTTCTTCCCATTAAGCATGAGGGACATATCTCCAGCCTCTGGACATCATGTTGGGGGGCACACTACTAACCTTTAGACATCATGTTGGAAAAGTGCCTTTAATTTTGAGCATAGTTTCTTTTTGTTTTAAGCTCGTTAAAAAATGAAACAGTACCCCATGAGCATAGTTTCTTTCTGTTTTAAGCTCGTTAAAAAATGAAACAGTACCCCGTGAGCATAGTTCCCTTTCTAAGTCAAGCTCATTAAAAAATTAAATAGGTCCCCGTGAGCATAGTTCCCTTTCTATGTCAAGCTCGTTAAAAAATGAAATAGGCTCCCGTGAGCACGGTTCTTTTCCTGTGTCTAGCTCGTTAAAAAATGAAATAGGTTCCCGTGAGCATAGTTCCCTTTCTATGTCAAGCTCATCAAAAAATGAAATAGGTTCCCATGAGCATGGTTCTTTTCCTGTGTCTAGCTCGTTAAAAAATGAAACAGATCCTTTTCCTTTGATTCGAGTCTTCTTGTAGACTTAGTACTTGAACCTTCTTTTCATCCGCCTATGCCTTAGGAGAATGAAACGAATCTTGGGGGACATGTCTTCAACCCCTGGACATTATATCAAAAGTCAACTCGATCGCCTCTCCACGTCATGTTGGAGCTAAGTCGCTTACTTCTAGCAATCATGCTGGGGTCATGTACCAGCCTTTGGATATCATGATGGCAGAGTCCACCAATGGGAATATTTTCGAGCATACTTTATTTTTGGTTTTGATCTCGTTAAACCATGAAAATAATCCCGAGCATAGTTCATTTTCTGTTACAATATCATTGAAAAATGAGGCAGACATCATGAGCATTCTTCCAACCTATCTTCGAGCTTGTTGGAGGGGACCCTTCGGGATCCTTAATTTTCATTAGTTACTTATGTAATAGTATAGTTAAAGAAGTCGTTGGAGCTGGTGCAACCGCTCCAACCACATGTAACATGTATAAATAATACCATCAAGATGAATATAACTAGTTGGATGCATTCAACTCATCTCTCTTGTCTTGATTATATCTCTATGTATGCTTATACTCTCTGCTTGAATACAACATCTAGCGTCGTTGTCGTCTTCTTCTAGTCTGGGTGACAGCAGCAGCAAAGGGAGCCAGTTCAAACCTGCAAAAGATCGTGAGGAGCGAAGGAATCCCTGCAAGAATCAAAGAAATGCTAACATTGCTCGATTGCTGAGGCGTTGTCGAAGAATTTCCTACGTGCAAGAGAAAGAAGATGATGGGAGCGATCAAGAACCTACAAGCAAAAGAACCCTGCAAGAAATGCTCAGAAATGATGATGCTGCATGATCGAATCTGAAGGAAATTGTGCAATGATTCGATTCAAGAAACCTGCAAGAAAGACTGCCCGTGCAAAATGGCGTGAAGATGCAAGATACCTACAAGAAATGTTAAAGATTACTCACTGTGGAGAAATGATCAAGATGAATGGCATGCGCGTTGATCAAGGATTTTTCTTTAAAGACTACTCGTGTGTGGACACCTTGAGACTTCGACCAAAATAGTCAAGAAACCGGTGGACAGCAGTTGGTGTCAACAAAGAATATATTGATTCAAGTCATGTTATGTGGTTGGTTGGCATGAGGAAGATTTACACCAACTTGTCGACCTCAAAATCCTTCGACGATTGCAGTATTCCCACCATTCCATCGAAGAAGAAATGATGTGAGAACACAGATAAGATTGCCACTATGCTGCTAGTGTGAATGCTGCTCTGCTACGATGAAGGAAGATGTTGGCTTGTGTTTTCATTGAGCGGACATTCACTTAGATGATTAATCGACCTATCCAGTCTACCCCTCGACTGAAATCCGCCCCAGAGGAGGGATGAAATTACAGTACCCGCAAGAAAAAAATATGGTCGGCTTGTCTTGCTTTTGTTCTGCACATTATTTTCTTGGTTAGCGAACCATTGATTAAACTGCCAAATATTATACTAAGAAGACTGTCTATTGTCGCCTTTTGAACACTCTGTCGACTAAAGTAATATGTTTATTCAAGTGAGGCATTCATATCCGTCGAAGTCGTGTGAAGTTTGATGGTATATATATCGAATGTATCTAGTATCGACATCAAAAGGAGATCGACCTATGTTTCGTTGGTTGCAGAGAGCCAACTGCCAACGATTAGCAGTTTGTGATTAATGCAACCGGCCTATTTCCCACAGAAAGGCACCCCAATGACGTTGGAAGGGACCCCCTTGGTGGTTAAAATGTGCTTCTCATCAGCATCTGCGAGTACACTTCGTCGGCGGTTGAACGGTTCTCCCTATTGGCATCGACTAAGGATTCTGTCAGCATCAATATGATTCGCTTGCTTGAATGTATTAAAGAAATTGTCTTATAGTGCATTATGGGTGGCTTCATTTATCGGGTCAATGGTTCTCTCTTTTCCATATTAATTATAATGTAGTCTTGTCAAGATTGATGCATAGTGACTATATTGTATTTGTTGACACTGTAAAGTAAAAATATGAGTGGTTGATGCTTAGTCGCTGCCATTATTAGTTTGGTCGAGAGTATTTGAGTCAACAGAATCATAATTATATTTAGGCTTCAGTCTATAATTAAGTCGAGTTACTTTATAAGCGAGTTTAGTCGGTCGACAAATGATTTTTGTAAGTCGAAGTAAAAAAAAAGTGGTCGAAACTCAAAGTAGTCGGGTCATTGGTCGATATTGTAAGTGGTCGAGTCTACCGACCTTTTTGTATTATAATTTTGTAATTCAGTTGGTCTTTAGACGACTCAATAAATCATGTCAAGTCAAGTAAGTTATGTCGAGTCGATTCAAGTCAACCAATATCAGTCGGTAGCGACCACAAGCAGCAGTGACACATTCAGGAAGCCTTGCGACAGCTGAGTCTACGAAAACCATGTGTTCAAGCAGATGACATCTATACCACACAGAGAAAGCGCTTCACATTAATAATGAAAAAAGAACACTTAAATTGATCAATCCCCCCGGTGCTGACACACATAAACATCTATTCAATGTCATTTCATAAGTTTTTCAGGAAGATGGTGAGTTGGTGCAATGGTAGAGCATGGAAGCCCAGAAGCTCCTGGACCATGGAAGATGAATCCGACGGGAAGGTGAAAGGGTTGAGAAGCTCGATTGGCCACGACCATACTGCTGATAGAGACTAAAGGAATCACAGTTCATGGTTGTTAATGTTTTCTTTGGGACGAAGAAATATTTTGAGGTGGGGGAGATGTTGGAGGGGACCCTTTGGGATCCTTAATTGTCATTAGTTACTTATGTAATAGTATAGTTAAAGAAGCCATTGGAGTAGGTGCAACCGCTCCAACCACATGTAACATGTATAAATAATACCATCAAGATGAATACAACCAGTTGGATGCATTCAACTAATCTCTCTTGTCTTGATTATATCTCTGTGTATGCTTATACTCTCTACTTGAATACAACAGAGCTCATTAAAAACAGTAAGATGGTATTTGAGCTTACTTTTCACTTTTTTCGTGCTCTGTTTAAAACATGAAAAATGGTTTGAGCTTACTTTTCACTTTTTCGTGCTTTGGTTGAAATGTGAAAAAGATTTTGAGTGCTTTTGATACCATTGTCTTGCTCATTAAAAAATTGAGTAAAAAGGTGTGTCTAACGAGTATAGGTTTATCACTTTATCCGGCCTTGCTAGACTATTTACGAAAAAGGAACTATGCCGAGTTTACTTTTTCCTTTTTCGTACTCGGTCACCAACCATGACAAAGTTGTTCATGGATTCCTCTTTAAGCTCTTTTCAGACTCCCTAAATAGGAAAAGATCACCAAGTGAACTTGATGCGTTCACGCTTGTAAAAGTATTTGAATGATCGTCTTCCTGGTGATAGTTTACCCTTTTTTCGGCCCAGGGGGCACTCCTTACGAAAAAGGAATACTCCAGCCAATCATGACTGGAAGAGTGCTCTCTCGCGTTGTTTTACCCTTTTTCGGGCGAAGAGGCTAACCTTACGAAAAAGGACCATTGGAGTCTTCTTTATCTCTTTTCAGACTCTCTAAACATGAAATGACGACCGAGTTTACCTTCTATGGACTCGTTAAAATTTAACATTAAAGGGCTCACTATGGGACGAACCCCTCCTCTCCCAGGTTCAGAAAATATTTGGGATTGGACTCATCTATTAGATGAGCTATACCGAGCATCTAGTTGCCCTCATAAAGCTCGTAAAAAACACATGAGGCACTCATCAGTCATGATGGGGAAAAAGGAAAGTTTTTATGTAACACTTTTTACCTGTGGCAGTACCTAGTCGTTCTTGAACATGGCACTCATTTGCATTCGCATACCATACTTGGGTCATCTGTTTGTCCTCAAGTTTCACTCACTTTCTTAGTCTTGTTACTCCTTTGGGTCATTCGTTTGTCCTTAAGTTTCACCCACTTCCTTAGTCTTGTTACTCCTTTGGGTCATCCAAAGAACACTTCCATCATCAGTTTCATTAGGAATTGGCGTCATTCTCGTCATGTCGATACTGCCAAGTCATGCCATGCCCATGTTCAAGAATACTTTCACCACTCATCATTTGCGTTCAGTACGCCTACCACCATGTCGTTCTACTCTGAGGCAATCATGTATGTTACTGTACCATCCAATCTGTTCAAAACATCCTTTGTTGTGTTTCGTGTCGATGATGGGGGATTATTCATCCTTGTTGACTTCAACATGTTATTCGAGGATTGAATCTAGAAACCAATCGAGTACCTTGGACCTGCATGCCTCAATGGTAGGTTACCTCGCTTTCGACATGAGTTCACATCATTGACTCTAGATCGAGAGATTTCATAATGCGTTCAACTTCAACTCATTGATTCGCACTTGATGATATGTACTGTGATACCTTGGGTATCATTGACATTAATGATGATCCTCGCACTTGTTAACAGTATACATCAATGACCGATAATCAAGTGGTTTCTACCATGTTCGACATCAAGACATTTGTAATCACATGGATAGATTCGTATCATTGCAAGTTCGACTTGAAGACCATGGGGAGTCATGTTTTACCCAGGTTGCAATGGAGATTTTTTGAGCCCTATCACACGGATCCACATTTGTATTGGTCGTGGTTGTGTTATCATCTCATCATGGATCTACGCTTGTATCTAGTAGCCATGATTGTGTTTAATCGATTCTTTACTACCATGGATCTGCATTGTATTGGTCGGCAGCCGTGTTGTGAGTCATACGAGAATGTATTCTCAGATTCAATTGTACTGCAACAACATTTCCTATCCGACAAGCCATTGCCATTCCTTCTGTCAAAGCATTTCACCTGTCCAATTTCAACAGCTTCATGCTTTCGGGGGCATTTTGTTACACCTAAATCTTACCATCATGAGACTTAATGTATATACCCTTGAAGTATCCATGACCAGGAAGTCAATTTGAAAGAGTTGTTGATCTTTTATCCTAAAATCTAGGTGGATCGTCGCAGCTTGCTCTCTTCTAGCTTGCGACGACTGGGATCATTGTAGTTTCCTCATTGATAGAATGCAACGATGTAGCATGTTGTCCTTGTACAGCCTGCGACGACCTCATTTGTCACCTGTTACCCCATTACAACCTGCGGCAATGTCAATTAATATGGATAAAAGGAAGGTTCGAGCGATTTGTAGAAGGATGATGACTTGGATCTCTATCCCTAACTTATAGGTTGAGATGTCCTTTGGTTCCTCCATCATTGGGAAGATCCCTTAGTCCTCTTCCACTAATCCTCAACTCATTTCTATCCTCCTAGTCCTATTTATATGAGGCTCCTCTTTACTCCAAAGGGAGGAAGGCTATAGTACTTACATGCGAGTGAAAGTATCTTAGGAGATCTCTATTCGTATTTTGGGAGATCCATACTTCCTTTGGAGGCTTTGGCATTGGCTTGTTGGAGAAGGATTGCTACATTAAGCCTTGGTTGTAATCACTTCCTTCTATGTACTTTCCCTTTTTATACAATAATATAAATTCTTTCCACCAAATGTTGTTGCATTGATGATGTTTGTGTAGTTTTCCTGCTTAACTACTTACTTAGATCTGTTATTGTTTAGATGCATTTTACTACTTGTGTTGTTCTGTATGTCTTGACAGGTTTTGCAGCTGAGATCTGAAGACCATAAAGCTTGGAACTACATCAAGGAGAAAGGATCCACGATATGAAAGGTAAGGCATCTAGTCTCTCGATCTCTAATTAGATATAGGAAAGTTATTTCATATTCTGTCTCATTTGTTCTAGTCTTGCATTAAGCTAGGGATATCACACGTTGAGTCCACTCTTAGTAGATTGTCCAATAACAGTGCCTGCTGAATCTGATCTTCTATAGGCTGAACCACAACATGTGTTCAATTATTACAAGCTGTAAGTGCTCTTATGATAAGGCATATAGTGGTTTATCAACCCAGGACTTAATGTATTTACTTTGTTGTGTAGGTTTCTATTCTGGAACAGTATTGATCCAACCACTTTTATGAGCACAAACCTTAGGAAAGAATACTCCATGCAAGTATTGAATATTTCCTTACTATGTGGGTTCATATCCCCCGCAGCTTTAAGGAACCCTATGTGGTTTTAAGCTATGTTTACTAATTTAACTCTGCTTCAAAATAAAAACCTATATAATTATTTTGCATTTTAACACCAAGCAGAGTTTGAGAACAAAGGAAATACATCTCTAGGAGCATACATGTTTCAGCACTCCTATAGCATAAGGAACCCAAACATCTCATTTACATACTCAAGTTTATACTTTATACTGATAGAAATTGAAATCACACTTGGATTCTCCTTGTTATAAGGCATGTTGAACTGTGCGACATCCAAAAATGTGTTCCCAAAGCATTCACCTTGCAATATTAAAGAGTAGATTAATTAAATGATGCTCCCAAGCTGGCTATCCTTTCAATCCGCTGGGGAAAAAAACCACATCCTCTGAACCCACAATATTTATTGATTAGATTCAAGTGAACTTTTTACACAAGTGAGCCACTGAGCCATCTTTGACCTTTTATTTATACTGATATTTATAAAAAATGTCGGGGCCAACCTCAACATTTATTAATGCCTTTACCTTCAAATACTAGGTAAAGATGGGAAAGCTTGTAGATGTAAAAACTCCTTTGTTTATAATTATTTCAAATATGTCTTAAAAGTCCAATTTAAGATCATCCACTGCCCAATCAAGGTTAGGATCAACTGGGTCTGAATAATCTCTTGACTGCTGTTGTAAACATTGTCCTGGAGTTGCAAGAGAAAAATCAGAAGTTGCAAGGCCCAATGTAATAGCAGAAGGTATAAATTGAATGTTTAAATAGTCAGGTTGGAAGTATACAAGGGCACCTTGCATACTTTCAAAGATTAAAAAATCATCAAATGGATCTTTGGAATAGGAAAACTTAGCACATTATCGAGTAAGAACATGTGAAGAATGTTTCTTTAGAATTGATTGTTGAATTTGGTATTTGCTTTTTTTCTGGTCTTTTTCAATCTGCACACGGACATGGATTAATGATCATGGTAAATACAACCATAGTTATCCTCTTGATACTATCTGTATATTTCCATTGTTTACCCATCCAACTTGACATTCATTACTATTTTTTTATTCTTGGAGATTGTTTGAGCGAGTCCTGTATTTGCAGATTCCTCTTTCTTAGCCAAATTCTATAGTAGGACGAGTTGTAGTTGTACATTGATCCTGATCATCTTGGCAAATGTTAGTGTCAGCACTTGGAAAGATTGTTGCAAATAGATTAACATTTCTTTAGTGGCTTACTTTCACTTGTGATATTCATCTCTAGTCCTTTAGTCATCAAAATTTCATATGGTTATATATTACTGGAGTTTTAGACATTTAAATATTGTTATTTAATCCACTTAAATATTGTTATTCAGTCCACTTACTTCATCAAGCCTTTTTCTATTTGGTTAAATTTGAAATTTTCGTGATATTTAACATATTTTTATGTTCATATATATGGGAATTTGAGAAGAATGTACTACCGAAGTTATGAATGCTATTTTCAACGATTCATTGTTTATTAAGAATCTGAGATTTAAGATAGTAAGTTGGCAAATCATGATTATTTTTTTTTTCTTCCCAAGAAATATGCTTCTTATCCATGTGTGTGGATTGGGTTATAGGTGGCCATGAATTGAGTAAGAGAACAAGAAGTGCTAGTGGCAGACTTGCTTATGGTGAGTGTCTCTTTTCTACTTCAAATACAATAGTACTTGAATTGTGGACCTTTTAGTTGATTAAACTGAGATGCATGTTGTTATTTTCTCTTTGGCATGAGTTGTGGATCTTCAAATGTGATTATGAGCAGCCAGGTATTAATAATTTGGCTTCTTTCAAGTATGAGCAGGAGTTTCTCCTTGGTCTAGTTTGCATTATGCAAAATTGCTTAAAACATAAAGCAAGATAAAAAAATTGGGGATGTGCTTATCATGTGATGCAGGAGCATCGGGGCCTAGGCATATTGGTCGAAGTTGATCGACATAAGGGAGCCGACCAACGGGCGTGCCGATGACCACAGGTGCGGAAAGTAGGTTGACTCATCGAAGTCAACAAGTCGAGCAGGAGCAGTCGGTATGCGACCGACCAGAGCAACGCACAACGGATGTTGTGATAGGTCGAGAGTCGACAGGTTATAGTCAACAGATGACAAGTGAAGCGAGATGTCGGGTAGTCAACAAGTGGTCGAACTGGAGAACCACAGGAGATACGAAAGTGAGCCGATAGGAAGGTCAAGATGTGACCGACTACTGTAGCAAGGTCAGACGAGTAGAAAGTCAAGAGGACTGTACCTGGTAGCCGTTCGGGGTTGTTGAGGAAGTTAATACAGTTATTGTGAGTAGATAAAGGACATGATAGGTGTCGTCATGGACAGAGGCTGTGTAGCATGGTTGAGAGCTGACAGGTGCAGGTCTGCAGGATTTGGAAGAATCGACAGACAGGAGGATGTGTGTCTCGGGGATTGCAGTAGTCTCAGGGACAGCAGCCGCAGGGTAGAAGACGAAGGAGAGGAGTCAGTTGAAGCGATTCCCCATCTTTGTTCAGCAACATTAGAGAGCAGATTTTGGAGTTGTGAGAAAACAAAAGAGTCACACAGACTGATAACAGGGAGTTGAGATCGAGCCATAGCTCAGCATTCCGCAGTGAACCAGGAGAGGGTGAGTTCGACACATAGGGAGAACACACCACAGTTACTTCTGAATTGTAACGGATGAGGCCGACTGTAGTTAGTTATTTGCTTTCAGTTATTCCACATTGTAACCGAATTCAGAGAACCTTATTCACTGAAGCGCCTTGTGTCAGTTGGTATCAGATCCTGGAAGTGAGTCTCGTTGAGAAAGACAACTATACAAACCTGACTTGCATCAGTTGGTATCAGAGCAAAAGAATCCTTAGATTTTGAGCAACGTTCCTGATATTGAGCCTGCAAGTGAGTTGGACAGCTCCAGCTGCGGTTGGGTAGAGTTGAGCAGGACTTGTTTAAGTCCGGTTGCGATTGGACGCGTGGGAGTTTCAGTAGAGGTTGAAAATGGCTCACAGAGGCATTAATTTCCAAGGACAAAGAGCGCGTGGCGCATCATCCGTCATGGTGGATCATGAGATGTTCGACAAATGCATCAGGATGAAGCGAACTTTGACAAATGAAGTTGCAGTGATCAAAGAAAGTCATAGACGTGGTTGTATTCTTGAGGCGTTAGACCATAGCAACGAGGAAGTCGAAGAGGTGGAAGCACGGGAAGAGGCCGCCGAAGAACCAGAAGAAAAACTCATCAAAATTCTGACGGACATGAGAGGTCGGGTGAAGATAGACGTGTGTACGTATTCGGGGAGCCTGGACCCGGAAGATTTGATCGACTGGTTCAGAGAAATGGAGAAATATTTCGACATGGAGCAGATCGAGGACCCTAAACAGGTTAAGAATGTGTGTCTGAGGTTGAAAGGTCATGCCTCATTGTGGTGGGACTATGTACAAGTTGATAGAATTAAGAAAGGCAAGGAGAAAATCAAGTCTTGGGACAGAATGGTTTCCAAGTTGAAGGGGAAGTTCTTTCCGAATGACTATGTGATTTCCTTGTTCAGAAAGTTGCAGAACTTTCGTCAGAAAGAGATGACTGTGAATGAATACATGGAGGAGTTCTACTGATTTTCAATTCGGTCTGGAAAAACTGATGAAGGAGAAGAAGCTGTCTACAGGTATGTGAACGGCTTAAAATATGCTATTCAGGATGAACTAATCATGTCAAGATTCAGAGCAGTCGACGAAGCCTACCAGTTAGCTCTGAAGGAAGAAGAGAAATTGTCGAGGAAATCCGCAGCGACCAGGAGAAGGATGACTGGTCGGGGCGCAAAGACTGTCTCAGAGAAGGGCCAAAGTAGCGGGTACAGGAAAGAAAGTGTGGAAGATAGCCAACATGCGGAAGGGACATCGACAAGGGAGAAAGCGCAGGAAAACTGACGCGATGGTCGTGAGAACTGCGATCGAGGTGCGTATAGTCGAAGTGGTCCATCCGACAGGAAGGGAGTTAAAAGACCAGCCATAATCTGTTACAAGTGTCGAGGGATGGGACACAAGGCTTATGAATTCCCAGAGAACCTACATGCTATAGAGGAGTTGAAACCCAGACGTCGAAAGGAAGAACAAGTCGACGAGACGGAAGAGTCGACATCCGACAGTAGTGGAGGTGAAAAGAAGAAGAACCGGAATCCGACGGTTCAGAGAGCCTTGATCCAGGAAGATCAGCATGATCCCATGGAGCCGGCACAATGGAAGGCGATCTTTCGAACGAAGGTGCGGATCAGTGAATGGTGTTGAAAAACCATAGTTGATGGTGGAAGCATGGAGAATCTTGTGTCGACAGAAGTCATCGACAAGATCGGGTTGAAGTGTCGAGAACACCCACACCCCTACATGATCTCATGGTTGCAGAAAGGACACCATGTCAAGGTGACAAGACAGTGCTTGATCAACTTCCAAGTTGAAGGATTAGAGGATAGTGTGTTGTGCGATGTAGTCCCAATGGATGCATGCCATATGTTGTTAGGGAGACCATGGAAATATGATCGGAAAATGATCTATGATGGTCGAGCCAACATAGTTACAGTATGGAAAAATGGCGTGAAAAGGACTCTTAAGCTGACAGCAAGCACGACGAAAGCAATCTTTGGGAAAAGCGAGTGTTGATGAGCACCACGAAGGAATTCCTTGCAGAAGAGGAGAGATAGTCGGGATGTTTTGCGATCATTCCAAAAGGACCATATGTCGAAAGAACGACCAGGGAGGAGGATATTCCGGTCGAAATTGAGGAGTTGCTCAAAGAGTTTCATGACATAATGGCTGATGAGAAACCGATGGGATTGCCGCCGACGAGAAGTATATCCCATCAGATCGACTTGATTCCAGGGTCGAGTCTGCCAAAAAAAGCACCGTATAGGATGAGTCCAACAGAGGGACAGGAACTCAACCAACATGTCCAAGAGTTGTTGGACATAGGATTAATTAGAGAAAGTCTGAGCCTATGCGCAGTGCCAGTGGTATTGACACCAAAGAAGGGTGGAAAATGGAGAATGTGTACAGACTCCAGAGCCATAAATAGGATCACGATCAAGTATTGGTTTCCATTGCCGAGAATGGATGACTTGATGGATTTCCTGAGTGGAGCGAAGTACTTCACAAAGATAGACTTGAAGAGTGGTTATCACTAGATTAGGGTCAGAGAAGGAGATGAATGGAAAACAATGTTCAGGACAAAAGAGGGGTTGTACGAGTGGTTAGTCATGCCATTTGGGTTGACTAATGCACCCAGCACATTCATGAGGTTGATAAATGAGGTGTTGAAGCCATCCTTGGGAAATTTTGTCATAATCTATTTAGACGACATTTTTATTTTCAGTCGAACCAAGGAAGAACACTTGGAGCATATTCGACAAGTATTGCAGAGATTGCAGGAGGAGAAGCTGATGGTGAACCTGCAAAAGTGTTTCTTCCTGAAGAAGGAGTTGGTGTACTTGGGGTTTGTGATCTCGAGTAAAGGGTTAGTGATGGACCAAGAGAACGTGAATGCAATAGTATATTGGCCAGAACCGACAAGTACGACTGTAGTAAGGAGTTTCCATGGACTTGCCAGTTTCTACCGGAAGTTCATTCGGGGATTCAGTCGAATTTGTGCACCATTGACAGAATGCATGAGAAAGGGCGAGCTCAAGTGGACAAACGCAATCCAAAGAGATTTCAACGAGTTGAAGGAAAAGGTCACTAAGAGCCCAGTCTTGGCACTCCCAGACTTTGACAAAGTTTTCCAGGTCGATTGTGATGTGAGTGGAACGACAATTGGAGCATTGTTGAGCCAGGAGGGCTGACCAATTGCATTCTTTAGTGAGAAGCTGAATGGGGCAAAGCAGAAGTATTCGGTCTACGACCATGAATTTTATGGTATCATCCAAGCACTGAAGAAGTGGAGGCATTATCTGTTTCCCAAGGAATTTGTGTTGTACAGATATCACCAAGCACTGAGGTATTTGAACACTCAGTCAAAATTAGATCAATGGCACATAAAATGGGTAGAGTTACTTCAAAGGTATACATTCATGTTGTGACATAGGTCGGGAAAGTCGAATAAAGTTGCTGACGTATTGATCCAGAGAGTTGCACTGCTGAACACAATGACAGTTCAGGAAGCAGGGATAGAGTCGATAAAGACGGAGTATGAGACCGACAAAGATTTTGCGAAAGCATGGAAGGCTTGTCGTGAACCTTGGAGCGGCGAAAGGACTCCATACTTGATTTATTTCATTCAAGAAGGATATCTGTTCAGGGAAAGTCAGTTGTGTATTCCCATAGGATCAGTAAGAGAGAACCTATTCCGAGAATTTCATAATGGCGGGTTAGCAGGACATTTTGGCATCTACAAGACTAAAGCACTAGTTGAGGAAAAGTATTTATGGCTGGGAATGACGACAGATGTCGGAAAGTGGGTTCGACAATGTCAATTTTGCCAGTTGGTAAAGGGAAGGAGTCAAAATACGGGTTGTATACACCATTACCAGTACCAGATACCCCTTGGGAGCATCTTAGCATGTATTTTGTGTTAGGATTGCCGAAGACTCAGCAGGGAAGCGACTCAATATTTGTTGTAGTCAACAAGTTTTCGAAGATGGAACACTTCATTCTGTGTAAGAAGACAAGTGATGCCACAGGGATTGTTGTACTATTCTTCAAGGAGATAGTTAGATTACATAGGTTTCCAAAGAGTATCATGTTAGATCGAGATACCAAGTTTATGGGGCATTTATGGAGAACCCTATGGAAGAAACTGGACACGAAATTGCAGTTTAGCTCGGCGCATCATCCGCAGATGGACGGACAGACCGAGGTGGTAAACATAAGTTTGTGAAACCTTCTGAGATGTCTAGTAGCCGACAGACCCAAGCAGTGGGAAAATGTGTTGGCACAAGTGCATTTTGCATACAACAATTCTGTGAATCGGTCAACAGGGTTGAGCCCATTCCATATTGTTCAGGGGAGAATCCCACACAGAGTGGTGGATTTGGTCGAGTTTCTGACAAAACTCAGGAAGAGCACGGATGCATAATCATTCACGGAACATATGCATGAAGTTCATGAAAATGTGTGAAAGCGCATATAGAAGAGTAACGCGGCATACAAGTTGAGGGCCGATAGGAAGAAGAGGCTACAGTCGTTCCGAGAAGGGGACTTAGTCTATGCATATTTGCGGAAGGAGAGGTTTCCGACAGGTACATACAACAAGCTGAAGCTAAAGAAGATTGGGCCATGCAGAATTCTGAAGAAGATTTCGGACAATGCTTATGTGTTGGTATTTCCAGATGACTTGAACATTTCAGTGACATTCAATTTCTCAGATCTGTACAAATTTGAAGAGGGGTTGAGCAGTGGAAGTGAGGAAGTGATAAGCATCGACTGGACAACCCAAATTCCAGATCAACACAAAGAAGAGGTCGCAGAAGTAATCGAAGAATGCGAGGTTGGGAAAATGCGTAGCACATGGAAGAAAGAATACTTAGTGCAATGGAAAGATGATGAGTTGCAGGAGGTGACATGGATTTTTGAAGAGGAGTTCAGGAGACTGACGGAGCAGTTGAATTATTTTTCACCTGGGGAGTCTGATGGAGGAGCATCGGGGCCTAGGTAGATCGGTCGAAGTTGATTGACATAAGGGAGCCGACGAGCGGGAGTGCCGATGACCACTGGTGCGGGAAGAATGTTGACTCGTCGAAGTCAACAAGTCAAGAAAGAGTCGTCGGTATACAACGGATGTTGTGATAGGTCAATAGTCCTCAGGTTATGGTTGACAGATGACAAGTGAAGCGAGATGTTGGGTAGTCGACAATTGGTCGAATTGGAGAACCACAAGAGATACGAAAGTGAGCCGACAGGAAGGTCAAGATGTGACCAACTACTGTAGCAGGGTTGGATGAGTAGAAAGTCAAGAGGACTGTACCTGGTAGCCATTCGGGGTTGCTGAGGAAGTTAATACAGTTATTGTGAGTAGATGAAGGACATGACAGGTGTCATCATGGACAAAGGCTGTGCAACACGGTTGAGAGATGACAGTTGCAGGTCTACAGGATTTGGAAGAATCGACATACATGAGGATGCATGTCTTGGGGATTGCAGTAGTCTCGGGAACAGCAGCCGCAGGGTAGAAGACGAAGGGGAGGAATCAGTTGAAGCGATTCCCCATCTTTGATCAGCAACATCAGAGAGCAGAGTCTTGAGTTGTGAGAAAACAGAAGAGTCACACAGACTGATAATAGGGAGTTGAGATCGAGCCATAGCTCAGCGTTTCGCAATGAACCAGGAGAGGGAGAGATCAACACACAGGGAGAACAAACCACAGTTACTTCTGAATTGTAACGGGTGAGGCCGACTGTAGTTAGTTATTTGCTTTCAGTTATTCCGCATTGTAACCGAATTCAGAGAAGTAATATAAGCCACTTCTGGCATCCTGTTCTACACCTTGTTCGTGTAAGCATTGTGGTATGTGTCGTGTGTATTGTTAAGCAAGAACCTTATTCACTGAGGCGCCTTGCGTCATCATGTGAACTGAAAAATCAATTAATTAGTAGAGATAAACTTGGGACTTCTAGTTCTTTATGTGTTGGTTAATTCACATCTTTGTTATTTCATGGTTTACAAATAAAACACATACAATTGATTCTATAAAGAGATTTGTTTTTACAACATCGTTTATAATGAGATGTATTTAAGTATTTTTATAAGGTTTTTTTCCCAAATTAGAATCTTTAGAATTAAGATCTTAGAGTGCTACATATAGTTATTCATACACGCTTTTCCATGGCTTATGTAGAATACTTATTAATGATGTATTCCCAAAACTCTCAAACACACATAGATTGGAAAACAAGGTGTGGGCTCTTATCTCCATGAGACCCTGTCACACCACACTTTGGCTATGGACTCCTAACCACCACTAGTGAACTTCAAGAAGTAGAAATTATGCCATGACGAAAATTGGATAGGCCAATAATTATAAACAAGACTTGTCCTTGTTTGGCATGTCATTATACCACTTAGCTACATGCCCCTTTCATGATGAGCAGTAGCATCCATTATGGTTTGATAATAGGATGTGGATTTATATCTCCAACACTTCCCCTCAAGCCATATTGTGGCCTAGGCCTCTTACCACCACTGAACAGCCTCAACACTAGACATTGATGCCATGTTGAAAATTGTATAGTCTAGTAATTGATCACACAGGACTTGCCCTTAGCCTATAGTTGACTCTACCATTGAGCTACATTATTTTTTAATGATGGGCACCTTTTACAAAATATATTAGTAGTCGATTCATCAAGAAAAAGTATAGTGGAAGGTGAAATTGTTCAAAACAATGGCCCAAACAGGGGAACTAAATAAGGCACATTTTACAAAATATATTGGCAGTTGATTAATCAAGGGAAAGTATAGTGGAAGGTGAAATTGTTCAAAACAATGGCCCAAACAGGGGAACTAAATATTATGATTTTCCAAGGGATGGATATCATATGGCTAGTTTGTAATGCACTTTTAACTTTTTTTTCCATTTACACCATTTTCTATCATAACTAGAAGCAAAATATTATTGTTTCCGTAAGTAGTGGATTCCCTAGAGCCAATTGTAGAGGTGTTTGTATGATCCGAATGTTGTTGATAATTTGCATACTTAACCAATGCAATGATCACATTCCAATGATAGATGCTTCAACTAAGAAAATTGCTTGAGTACCCTTGAATTGCACCCAACTAGGTAGAATTAAAATGCCAGCTGCTGCTCCAAATTCAAAATACATGGCTGCACTAGTAAGGATACAGATCAAGATTGTACATGACGTGGAACCCATTGTTCCAAAATAGTGTGAATTGAAGGAAAAGTAAAACTTTGTACTACACCTACAAGAAGGCAATAAATTATTAGATAGAAGGTTTTTAAACTTCCTGGAAAGACCTCCATCTACTGTTGGTGTGTATGAAATAGGGGAGCCAACTCTTTCTATGTAGGGGAGCAAACAATTACATAATGTCTTGGTGCTTTCCATCCCATATCTTCTATTAAGAAGTACACCACTATAGTTTGTGAATCCTTGGGTTGAACGTATTGTCTCATTGCTTATGTCTATTTCTACCTAATGAAATTTGTAAGGTTAAAAACATATATGATTACAGTGAAGCTTGTGCGCAAATTTTGAAAATAATATTGTCTAGGTAAAATTTGGGCAATACATGTTTCATATATCGGGTTTGGTCCATGACATGGTAAAGGACTTTTGTAGTTTTTCAGTTTACCATCCTTTTGACCACTACAACATTCACCTACAATAGTCATAGTAATGAATATCGAAATGTGGGGTGTTTATTTTCTATCACTTTGCAACATAAAATACTAAAAGTTTAAATAGCAATAGGAAATAATAGAGTAGAAGAACGTGAAAAAGAGAGGATTTGTTTGTATATACAAGAGTCTTAAATAGTATGTTATCGTAGACTGCAGTTCATATGACATCTTAAAATTAGGTTCCACATCAATTGGTATCTAATAAATATAACGTGAATTATGCATCAGAGATAAAGTTAAGAGAATTATGCCATCTTCTTTAGGCAGGCATATAATAAATGATCTTAAAGTAATCCTCCTTTAGAGGGGTTGTAATGACATGTTTCATGTATGACATTCAACTTTTCCTCATGTAATATTAAGAGGGTTTCTATAACATTTTTCTTTTCTTAGTCGGTGTTTTGGAGCTTGCTTAGTCTTGTAATGATGTGCTTATTGCAGGATTTAGCATTTGACTTATCCCTTGCTGCACTACTTGGGATAACTTGTACAACTGTTGGCACATCCAACTGTAAGATACCATTTTTTTATTCTTAATTTCTACTTTTTGAATCAAGGATTTATTTGGAATGTTACATGTTTAAGGTGTTCCAAAAGGCTTTAACTCTTGCAAATTTCACTTTTTAGTTGCTCGTACATTTTTTGGAGAATGTTGGACACGAAAGTATGGCACATTGACTTCAATTTTCATTATGAGGGAATGGAGTACAAGGGTGTGGTTTTCACCTCAGTATTATATATTTACAAACTTTATACGAATTGAATAAGAAAATGACTATAGATAAATTATGTGCATGTTGAGTGGGTGAGAGAGAGAGGTTCATCTCAGTGTTTATATTATACAAACTTTTTTCTGAATTGAATAAGAAAATGAGTGTCTAAATGAGAGACCTTCTGGTGGGAAGGGCTCCTATATGTATTAAATTATATGAGAGAGAGAGAGAGAGAGAGAGAGAGAGCATATTATTTGATATGAAAGTAGATATAAAAATAATCTCTCATGAGGTGAAGAGAGAGATAAGAACCACATTCAACACATATGAACTCCAGTCAACTTTTGATTCTACCACAAAGTGAGATTGAATGACATGTAACTTCCCTGGTTGATGTAGGATATGCCAAATAACCTGTCTGATAATTGACTTGTTAGCTGGTTGAAAATTTTAGCTCACATATTGTAGATTGAGTAGCAGATTTGAATTCCCAAAAAATGTTACTTTCTACACCTAGACAACAAAGTGTATCAGTTTATAAGTATTAAGAACCAACCACAAGCCTTTTGATATTGCTTTAACCTGTAAAGAGTCCTATCCTGAAATTCTTCTGACCTGCAAACTGCATCTCTTGTGGTTGTTTCTTACACATACCATTCTTTACCTCAAACCTGCAAATCCACTAGCCAAAACATTGTTTTGGCTTGCACTATCCCCATTTTATCCCACTCTTTTATAGGACCAACTGTCTTTAAATGCCATTGGGATTTCTTTCACTCATATTTACCCTCTATCTTTCTATCAAAGTGGTGTTGAAAAAAGATTAAACAAGCAAATGATAAAACCAGAGAAAGTTTCTTGCCCTCCTCCATGGCCTTCCACTTGTTCCTTAGCATAATCTTGTAGATGTTATTTGGACTTTCCCCTTCACATTTTCAGTCTTACTTCTCTTTATAAGTTGAATCAACTCCATTTCCCACTTCTCTTGAAGCATATTCAATATATCCCACCTCCTTTGCAAACTGCACATCTTTACATGATGATGATCGCCTGCCACCTTGCACTTGGTCTCCTTGCAACCAGTTGATTCTTCATCTTCAGACTAATAACCATCATCGAGTATGAAATATTCTGATTGATATCTAGATTCTGCACATTTGTCATAGATGCTTTCTCTGTGGGCATCCAGGTATTCTTTGCTCACTATGGAGATTAATGACACAACCACACTTTTTGAGGTACTAAATAATAAAAATCCAATATAAATTTGGCTAAATTTTGGAAGTGGGGAAACACGATATAATAATAATAATAATAATAATAATGTGCTATTATATAACTAGTACATTTTATTGAAAACTTTGAAAGAAAGCATTATGAATAAATGAGCAAGAACATTTTAAATGACAAACATGAATGGTAAGCAATGTTCCACCATTGCTTATATTGGGATCCTCGTCAATAGTATCACCCTATGCCTCCTCATCTTCCCTTTTCCTCTACCTCCATCCTCTATGTGCATCAGTCAACACCATCTAGTTTCGATGAAATTTCCAAATCCAAGCCTTAAAATAAGGTAGAAAAAGCTTGACATGCCTAATTAGGGATTTTTGCTTGAGTGAAGGATACATTTTTTCTAAGTCTATGAAAGAGAAGTTCAACAATCATCACCACTGACATTGGGTTACATAGAGGGCTTGGTGCTTTTGATTAAATGTCAATCCCACATCCTCATACATGATAGAATCTAAAGGAAAAGCTACAATCCTACCAATCCTGCAATCCAAAAAACTGTTAAGTTTGCTGAATTCCGAATGGGATATGAAATTCTATTGTCCATATGAAGTCTGATGAGGTTAGAACCACTATCAAAACACCCTGAAACAATGAATGGTAATGTCAAAATTTTTAGTAAAATGATAGAAAAAGGAGAATGTAAATTTATACTTATGTTTCCATACGTGGTATGGCTCCATAGGGCACGTTTCCTGCAACTTAACTATAAACATAATGATATGCCCATTAGACTATGCTAACTCTATCAATATGTTATGGTGTTTCGTTGTGTTGATTTGATCTATTATTGACTATGTTCCGGTTGTTAATATTATCTTCCATTTTCTAAGTGTCTACAAGAAATGGCAGCAAGTACTGTTTGGTTTTAGTCTATTTCAAATATTTTGAGTGAATTAATTCATTTTAAAATGAGTGTGTTTCAAAATTCCACTTAATCAGTTGTCTATGTCAATATGATTATGCATGGAAACTTGTTGCAAAATCTTTTATCATTTACAGTGTTTCTGAAATTGAAGTTCCTTCTTTTTTTAGATGGCATTCTGGACTGGATCTCTCTTTAGTCTGGCATTTTTATTTTACCTATGGATGTTCATAGGTGAAGAGTCTTTTGGGAACAAGTGTAGAGTGGCTATATTATATTTTACAAGCATTTAATGCTGGTGATCTAGCCCGATATCAAGAACTTTGTCATGTTCACAGGGATGCGCTCAATGCACAGCCTGTACTTGTAGAGAATGAGAAAAAACTAATGGAAAAGATTAATATCTTATGCTTGATGGAGATCATATTTAGGTAAGATGGAAGACTTTGTCCATTGAATTTACTTGAAGGAAATTTCTCAGTAAAAAATGTTTCATAATGGGCCTCCCAGAAAATGTGTTCAAGGCCTCTCAGTTTCAATATGATGCAACCTTTTTATTGATTTGCCAGCTTTCCTTACAATCAAGTAAACTTGTTTCTGTGCTTCTAAAAGTCGGTGTTTGTTCTGACCCTTATATTTGTTTTGCAGCTGTCCTTCAGAAGATAGGGCAGTCTCACTGAGTATCATTGCAGACCAAATTAAATTATCAATTGAAGATGTAGAGTATCTCCTCATGAAAATCCTTTCTGTGAGTTTCAAAACCTAGCTTGGTCATTTTTTTTGTTTTTTTATAGCCATTTGGAATTCGAGCTTCTGGTTTGATTTGTCTTGTGTGGTTATTTTGTTCAATATGATCATTATTTGTTTGTAGGCTAATTGTGTAGAATAGTGTAGGCATTGTGATGAAATCTATAATGCAGGTTGGATTTTGACAAGTGGTTGGTTATAAATCATATTTTATAGAATAGATTGACTTTTTCTGACAGTTTTGATCATATATTTGTCTTCTTCATCTAGTTTCATAATGAGCATCTCAATGCTTAAATATCCAATGATTCTTCACTTGTAATTTTGTATGGTGTATAATAGTGTAAGCATTGTGGAGTGATCTATTATGTAGTTCATAGTTTGAAAAGTGGTTAGTTATAGTTCACATATGATGGAATAGATTGACTTTTTTCTGATTGTTTAGATCATGTACGTCTTCCTCTACCAACTTAATGCTTAATCAGCCTGTGAATCTTCACTTGTGATTTTGTATTGTGTAGAATAGTGTTAGGCATCGTGGATGAGTATTTCCACTTACACTCATGGATGAGTATTGACGAGCTCTCTGAGGAAGAGTCATCATCTGTTCCTAAAAATACTCCAGCTAAGTCGAATTTGGACTTTTTACCAAAATTTGCAAAATAATTGGACGAAATTCTGAGAACAATGGTCTCAAAGAATCATCTATATTTCCTAAAATGTGATATATGTGTGAAAACAGAGAGAGGATTTTGTATATAAGTCCATTATTGACAAAAACCTCTCGTGGTTCTTACAAATTCTTCTCCAGATGTTCCGAAAGAGCCCTCAAAGATAATGACCAAAACAGGAAATAATTTACTGTTTAAACCTGTAAAAAATAGGCTGTAAGGGTCCCTTCGAATCTTCCAAACCATGATACATGTTGAAAAACTGAAGGAGGTTTTTGTGAATTAGCCCGTTCTTGACAAAACCCTCTTTTTTTTCAAATATTCACTTCCATCTCTTCATAATACGTGCCCAAAGACAATGATTAGATCAGGAAAATACATGAAAATATGCATGCAAAATACTCTTTTAATTCAAATCTTGTAACTTTGTAATGCTAACACCTAATCCAATTGTAGCTTCAATTAATGAAGCAATTGTTTAGTTAAAGCCTATGTATTATATTTATCTACTTTGTTTCACATAGAACCATATGTATTACATAAATATCACAATTCACTAGCTCACTGCACTAGAATTTTTAGTTGTTTTTATCAAGTTGAGGATATGTTGACATGGGAGCTGATTTAGACTCCAAATTATTGTTTTCTTATTAGTTTTTGTGTGTTTGTTGACATTAGCATAGCCATATTATAAAATTCTTGAAGTGTAGGGTGTCTTTCACAATATTTGTGTCTTGGACATATCAAAGCCTTAAAAGTTGTCTAGGTGTGCAAATTGTACCCACCCTACTATCACTCTTTTTGTAATTTAAACATTTTCGTAGGGTGGTGGTGTAATATTTCCAAGTTCTCATTTTCATGCAACTTTTATATTTCATGCCCTTGAGAACCTTTTATAAATATTGAAAATTGAAATACTTGAGGGTTTCAAAAATAAGAATAGGAGTTGCTGAGTTTAGGACTACATCTACAGTGTGTAGGCTAATGTGCTAGAATCCAATGTTTGTAATGTTGTCAATGGGTTTTGGTATTTGAAATAGCGTGTACACTTTTAGATTTTGTGATTCCAAAGATCTAATTAGACCAATAGGCATTTATATCTTAAAATTTGGGGTAGACTACCATCTATGCTTTTCCTAGATTGCAGCAGGATGGGACAAGTGTATTGTCCATATTGATTCAAAATTTGAAATAAAAAATTATAAAAATATCAAAAATATCTCAGTTTTCATTGTTAAATTTTTATAATTTTGTCGATCTGAAGTGATTATGAGCAGAATGGTAGTACTGATATTTAACTTTTAGCATAACACTTGAAGAACAAAACATTCACCATAGATCAATCAACACATTAAGAACAAGATTTTACCCTGGGGAAGCCTTTAAAAGGAATAAAACCACAACAAGAATCATCTTCCTTAAAATATGAGATGACTGAGATTATAAGAGTAGATTTAGAGTAGAATTTACAATGAAGCCTCTAGGGCTTATTACATACCAAGAGGAACCAAAAGAACTCACTGCAATTTGAATGAGACCCACTAATGACTGTTGTAGGTGGAGGCAGCCCTAGATGCAAACCCTGAGATGACATCATCCCTAATAGTGATGGCATCAGCCCTAATAGTGGACAATGGAAACCTAAAAATTGTTGTTGCACTCCATTTAAGGTTGAACTGAGATATGTAAGCTTGAATAATCTCATGACAACATGTAACAAATCCTTCGAAGACCTAAGCAGACCCACGATGGCCTTAATGGGGCTAGGTAAAACCCTCAACAACCCTCTTAAACCCTCGGTAGCATTGAACGGTAGGACCACAACCCTATTGTGGCTAAGTCACATCCATGACAACCTTCCTGAACCCTTGGTATCCCTAAATTGATGAACAACAGCTCTGAAATGGTGGACAACAGCCCTTTGAGGCTCAGTCAAACCCTCGGCAGGCTGGAGCAGTCTGTTGGCATCCTTCCTGAATCCTTTGGCAGGCTAAATTTGGAAAAATTTAGCTCTGTTGAGGTAGGTCTGGGATTCAACAATCCTCTTGTGGGAGTCGTCATCCTGTGGGAAAAGCCTATGAGTCTTGCAAGCTGATCCAAGCCTTAAGAATGATCAAGATGAGATAAAGAGGATAAACACCAATTGAATATGCCCCAATGAAATCTTGGACAGAAGTAGAATGATTGATCATTGAATGATTTGATGTGAGAGAGTGTTCCATATTTATATTCCATCATTGAGTATCCATTTCAAAGATTTGGGAGTCGACAAATTAAAAAAAAACACTTAGTCAGGGTTTTAATATTTTTATTTGCACTTTTACCCCTTCATAATAGATCTAGACTTTTGTTTTAGTCTTTTGGTCCTTCATTGGTGGTATTTTAACACTTTGGTACATTTGTAAGGGTTCATTGTTTGTTTTTGACCGACTCTCTTTCAGTAAATCACCCCTAGACAAATCCTTATCCCCTTCTCTTGGTATCCATGGTCCACATGTGCCAATTCAAGTACATCATAATATATAATAAATATATTCTTTGGTTGTCTCGTTCACCCTACTAACATGAGGCCCCCCGACTAGTTACTCCAACAAGGGGTGGCCAACCCCTTAAGGAGGTCCCATAGCCCCAATGACCGTGGAGGGGAGTACATCACTTTCCTAGACCTAGTCTAGGGATTCTAGTGATGACCTGGTAACTGACCAAGTGCCTCAACCCCAGGCTACAACAGGTTGACCAATGTCAACTACTTGGTAACTTATCAAATGCCTCCATTCTCCTAGAGAATGGATCGCATCCCCAGGCTAAGCTTCAGTCCCAAACTGGAATCAAATACCTGGTAACTGACTAGGTTCCTCCATTCTCCCATAGAATGGCTCTCAGCCATAGGATGAGATTTAGTCCCATAATGGAATCAAATTCCTGGTAACTAACTAGGTGCTTCCATTCTCCCAAAGTCGAATGGCTCTCGATGCTGCTAAAAAATCAACACTCCCTCTAATCAAGAGAGGTATTCTTTGTAATACCAAGCTTATCTCGGAATTATACAAAATTCATCAATGAGAGAGGCTTGATCAACACATCAACAATCTGCTCATCTGTACGAATGTACTGAATTCTCATGGTACCTCTTTGGACCATATCTCCAATGAAGTGATACTTCATCTCAATGTGTTTTGATCTTTCATGAAACACTGGATTATTAGAAAGCTTCATGCAACTTTGGCTATCACAATGGATAATAGTCGGCTAAAGCTTTCCACCAAATAGATCAGAAAGTAGCTTCCTAAGCCACACTACTTCTTGACAGGCATCATTGGCATCTATATATTCTACTTGTGTTGTTCTTTGGGCTATAGAGCCATGCTTCTTTCTAGACCAGGAGATCATGGCTGATCCCATACCAAGAGATCATGCTTTTCTGGTCCACTATATTGTCTTCCCAATCAGAGTTGGCATAACCAAGTAACATCAATCCACTGCTCGAAGTGTGTATGAGCCCATAAGAAATAGTGCCCCGCAGATATCTAAGCACATGTTTAGCATCTATCCAATGTATGTTCTTAGGCTCAGACACAATCTGACTCAGAGCACTCACTGCATAACATATATTTGGTCTAGTATGTATTAAGTACATCAATGATAAATAAGCTGACGATGCAAGGTGGGATCCACTGTTTTCGAACAAGAAGTTGACTCGTGTAGATTCTTCAGATTTAACACTATAGGTGTGTTGATGGGCTTGCAGTCTTGCATCCCAAATATTCATAATATATCAACTGCATACTTTCCTTGTCAAAGGAAGATCTCATCTAGATTTTTCCATACCTCTAGACCAATAAAATAGTGCATAAGTCCCAGATCCTTCATCTATAATTCTAAAGTGATCTCTCTCTTACACTGAGCTATCAATTGTTCCTCTCTAGTGAGGAACAAGTCATCAACATATAAGACCAATATCAAGGGATGGTTTTGAACAACCTTGAAATACAGGTTAGATTCAACAACATCCTTGGAGAAACTCAAGCTATGAAGGTAACTGTCAATTCTTGCATACCAGGTCCTTGGAGCCTGTTTAAGCCCACACAAGGATTTGCATACATGGGATTTTCTCTCATGGATATCAAGACCCAAGGGTTGCTGAATAAACACTTGGCAGGTTCGCTACTGTAAGCATATCCATTGTCTTGGCAGACTCTATCATTCTAACACTTGAGAGGATGAACATCTATAATAACTGATCCTGCATCCTGTGGAACCTTATGCTCCCTCTGTATCTGAGCACACACCTCCTTTTGAACTGTGCATCCAACTCTAAACATCGACAGGATTTGCAATCTAGTTTACTTCATCACTTGTCTTCCAGAACAAGTCATATCAATCTCCTCTTATGGGTCCTTCATGGAAAAACTGAATGATCCATGGAACATGTGCAAGCGCATCCACACTACCGCTTCCAACAGTTGAATCCACCTACTTGAGATATTCCTAAATGTTGAATATTGTAACTTCTAAGAATATTATATTTGTACTTTATTATTTCGGATATGTTTCATTCCTCCGTGAAGATCTTATTGTATATCCGGAGATGTTTATTCCTCCGTCGGATTGTGGTAACTTGGGTTATTAGACTTCCCTAGTGGGGGTTGGCCCTGTATGTGTTATGTGGGTCAAAGGGTTGTTAGAACACCCTAGTGGGGTCGGCCCAGTTAGTTGTAGTGGGGTGTTTAACCCAATGGTAAAGTTGGGGCCGACCTAGTTAATATAAAGTACAAGTCGAAGATGTGTATATGTAGAGGAGGTGTGTTCCTCATTTGACACACTTCCCTCACTTGAAATGTAGCGCACTTGTGAGAGAGAGGTCTGCTATGGAGGAGGAGGAGATCATGTCTTTGGTTTGCATCTTTGTATTTTGCTGGTCATCTATATTGAGGAATTTTTGCTGGGTTTTCTACCCCATGAGGGTTTCCCAGGATAAATCTGTGTCTCTTGTGTTTATGATGTGCTTGTTATTTCTTCAGTGATCCTGTATATGCTATTATTGTGAAATGGAATGTAATGATTCTATTTTTTGTCTTAGAATATTGAATCTCAACATGGTATCAGAGCTAACCTGAAGGAAGGAAATGTATGGCACTTACGACACTTGCTTCACTTGCGACAATTTGAAGGTTAGGGTTTTGTATAGCAAAAACGAGTCATCATGGAACTTTCGCTATAAATCCATTTCAGCGAAGGTTCAGGATCTAAAACCTTTACATGTCGTATATAACATTCCTAGGTACCTTGTATCCAAAGGGCATGCTCAGCTTCGTTATACTTTGTGAGTTATGATCAGTACAAGTTAGGGTTTCGATCTCTTCCAGATCTCAGTCAAATTCAGGTGACTTAGGAAAAAAGGTCATAACTTGGTCTAGGAAGATCCAAATGAAATTTTGTAAAAAATAACAGGTATCACACAGACTGTACTATCTTAGAAATTGTTTTTAGAGGATGACGTTGAACCAGTGACACGACGTACAAGTTCGCTCTCCTGTTTTATCCCATAAATAGGTCACGTTGCGACACTTGGCATAACTCTCTCTCAGAAAATCCAATTGAGGTCAGACCTGTCGGGATGGAAAGATGACAAGTCAGATAGCACAGAAAAATTTTTCAGACCCTATGGATCAAAAAGTTCAGAGTTACAGCAGAAACATTCAGGTACATATTTATGTCAAAACAGAATTATTTTTAGCACATTCATTCATGGCTTCCGGAATTTTGGGTTTCGGAGAAAGTTGGAATTTCTGTAATCAGAGACCACGGCTGGATGCTACTCATCAAAATCAAAATTTAGAGGTCAAGATCATAATTTTTGGTTGGTTAGAAGACCGGGCTTGATCAAACCCCAGTTCGGGATTTTGATCGGAAAGGTGGAAAATTAGGGCTTCAGCAAAAGTTGGAATTTTTTAAGTCTGTGACCACGGCTGGAAGCTCCTCAAAAAAATAAGAGTTTAGAGCCTTGGATCGAACCTTTTGATTGGGCAGAAGGGTGGGCTTTGTCAAACCCTAGTTCGGGATCCTTTCCAGAAGATCCAAAAGTTTCGAAGGCAATTTTGAGGGTCAAATTTTTGGAGATTTCAAAATTGAAGTATGCTAGTTTGATCATCTCAGCGAGACACATCCTTCCATACATTCAAGAAGTGTGAAAGTCAAAGGTTGAATTTTTAGGGTTTCTTTGACAAACCCTAATCAAGCTCCAGATCCAGTTTCAGGGGGAGTTGAGGCTAAGGCCTTACATAAGAAGACTACAAGAATTTCCTGAGAGGTATGACTTGAGGAAATACGGGTATGTCTTGAAATCTAATTCTTGATTAAGTTCACAATATGTTTGTCTTCATATTATTTAGGTTAGTACAATCTTGATTAATGATAGAATTATCTTATCACCCTAGTAAAAGTATGACTGCATGATAGAAGACAGTCATTGATTAGGGCTATATGATTGTACTAATGCACTGTGGTGTTGTATGAGGTTGATGTTGTCTACTACCAAGATATAGGTACATCACGAAAGACAAATCAGGTTCCATGACCATGACAACATGAAGACAAAGACTCATCCATAATCTTTGATCACATAGAAGGTCTACTTATGAGGTATGTATGGCTTTGTTCTATTATGCTTAACCTATGAGATATGCATATTCTAGCACAGGATCTCTAAATCATTGAAGAGAACAAAGAAGATATTGTTTAGGTATACTAATCCAGGTATGTTTAGAATCTTACCTTGTGTTAGGATCCCTTATATAAGTATACTTGGTATGATTGGTTATGCTTATTCATAAAGTTAGTAATCAAGGGTTTATGCATATTATGTCTCTTATCTTGATTGATGATTTAACTAACCAGAAGAGTCCTATGATCAAACAAGAATATGCATGAGTAAAAGAAGACTTCCCTGAAACCTTGGATACTAATGTTTATTATCTATGATCATGACTATACATATTCAAGAATATTGAGAATATACTAATGAATGTATGTTTGTGTATGAGATCATGAGGATAACACTAGTGCACATTTGAGCATGCACAGTAGTACAGAATGAATAGATGATCAAGTGGGAGGCAACCACACAAACATAAAAGATAAGTATTTGAATTGTTATAAATGATATTACTTGTAATAGTTGTATGCATATTTGTATTCCTAAAATATATCATGTTGAGTGTAAACATTCATATAGCATTGAACAGTATACTACTAATATGCATATGATTGGTAAGTTGGACAAACATTCCATTGTTGCTTGTCTAGAATGAAACCTATTTGCTGACATGCTGAGAGCTGTGCACACTCTCGATAGTATGTTCTGGTAGAGATGGAAGGCATCTAGATAGACACTGTATGCATACAGGATATGGAAAAGTGTTGTGCCAAAGTATTGGTCAAGATAGTTGCATAACTATGTAAATGATATCTGTATACATAATAGGTTATCATGTCAACATGATTTGATGACTATGAAGTGTTACTAATCATGTACTTAATTTTGATTTGTAGGAAAGATCATGAAGAATGATGAACACTGAACAAGTGATGGATGTTCAACAAGAAGATTTACAAATCAAACATAATATAGAAGGCTTGTGGCTAGAAGATTCTCTTAGAAAGAGGAAGAGAATCATGACGAGATGTTTGCTCCAAGTGGCTAGATAAGACCATTATCTTAATAATGTTATTAAAGAAGAAGTGCGAATCAAGGATTCAATTGAAGAAAGCTCTGTTCGGGTACCCAGGATTGATAAGCTTAATGATCATCATGGGTGATCTGGATCTCAACCTTTGCTACAAGGTTGAATATGGGTTCTATACACAGATGAAATAGATGCAAGAAGGAACTCACCACAGAGTTCGAATGATCTCGAGACTCATATCAATAGACCCATCTGTCGAGAGATGACATAGAAGATCATTCAATGCAGAGTGTGAATGATATTTAGTCATAGAGGGAGAATTGACAGTTTCTTGAGAAGCTTGGGCTTTACCAGAAGTAAATTTGTTCCTAACCTTTACCTTAATGTTATGGATCATACTACTATTGTATGAGGATGATCTCTTTCTGGCAGGGAATGAGAAACAGATCATGGAAAGCAAGAAGAATCTAGCTATAGAGTTCGAGATGAATGATCTCAGATTGATGCATTACTTCCTAGGTATGGAAGTATGGCAAGGCTCAGAAGGAATATTTCTCAACCAGGGAAAGTATGCCGAGAAATATTAAAAGGACTTGATGTGTCGGAATGGCCACTCTCATGGATTCCAACTTGAAGCCGTTAACGGATGACTCATCAGAGTTAGTTGATGTGACTTTGTACAGACATATTATTGGGTCGTTGATGTATCTGACGAATACCAGGCTAGATATATGCCTTGCTGTGAACACCTTGAGTCAGTATCTAGTGGAAACTAGATGTGTTCACCTAATAGTTGCAAAGCATGTGATGAGGTACCTAAAGGGTACGATAGACATTGATCTATGTTATCTTGGAGATCATGACTTCAGATGGCTACACAGATGTTGATTGGGCAGGAAGTGTATCAGACAGGAAGAGCACATCGAGAGGATGTTATTGTTCTGGATCGGCCATGATCTTGTGGTTTAGCAGGAAGCAGTCTAGTGTGGCTCTCAGCACAAGCGGAATATATGGCTACTTGCTCTGCTAGTTGTGAAGCAGTATGGCTTCAGGATTGTTTGACTTAGAGATAGACCCAACTGTGATCCTATGTGACAAACAGAGTTGTATCAAGATGGAAAAGAATCCAGTGTTCCATGATAAGTCAAAGCACATAGAGATCTGACATTTCTATATGCAAGATATGGTGCAGAAAGGAACTATAAAGTTCGAATTTGTAACAAGTTACCGATGTACTAACCAAAACTCTACCTCAAGTAAAGTTTGAGTATTTCCGAGAGAAGATTGGTAGGACCCTCCTCGAAAGGGGGAGTGATGTAGACACTGATGATGATATTGCCTACATCGACAGTGAGGTCGATGATGTGGATACCTATATTGGTGATGCCGACAAAGAGGTTGGTGGATGGTCCTTAGACAGGGTCTAAGTTGACAAAGGGGATTGCATCATCCTTGAACACATGTTCTAAAAGGATTCGTAGACATATGTCTCCGAGAAAGAAGAGGGATTGCATCATCCTTGAACATATGTTCTAAATTGATCTGTAGACAGTTGTCTTCGAGAATGAAGTCCTTAGTGGACATGTGGGGATTGTATAATCCCTGGACTTCAGTCCTAAAGAGAGCCGTAGACATATGTCTCCGAGAATGAAGTCCTTAGTGGACATGTGGGGATTGGATAATCCCTGGAATTAAGTCCTAAAGGGAGCCGTAGACATGTGTCTCTGAAAATGAAGTCCCTAGTGGACATGATAGGACTGGATCGTCCCTGGACCTTGGTTCAAAAGGTACATGCGTGGATTAATCATCCTTAGACCGTAAATCCTGTAATTCCGAAAGGAAGGATAGTCTTAAAAGAGATTGAGTGTGGATTAATCATCCTTAGATCGTAAATCCCATAATTCCGAAAGGAAGGATAGTCTTAAATGAGATTGAGTGTGGATTAATCATCCTTAGACTGTAAATCCCGTAATTCCGAAAGGAAGGATAGTCTTAAAAGAGATTGAGTATGGATTGATCACCCTTAGACCGTAAATCCCGTAATTCCGAAAGGAAGGATTGTCCATGATCCCGTAATTCTGAAAGGAAGGATCACCAGTGTTGATGGAATAGAATCCCGTAATTCCGAAAGGAAGGATTGTCCATGATCCCGTAATTCCGAAAGGAAGGATCACCAGACTTGATGGACTAGAATCCCATAATTCCGAAAGGAAGGATTGTCCATGATCCCGTAATTCCTAAAGGAAGGATTGTCCATGATCCCGTAATTCCGAAAGGAAGGATCACCAGAGTTGATGGACTAGAATCCCGTAATTCCGAAAGGAAGGATTGTCCATGATCCCATAATTCCGAAAGGAAGGATCATGTGTATTGCAAAGTATGCTCCTATTGTGTTTACTTGACTGATGAGGATACTTGTATTGATGAGGATACTTGTATTGATGTATTGATACTTGTATTGATGATATGTATTGATGAGGATACTTGTATGTATACTTGTATTGATGAGGATACTTGTATTGATGATATGTATACTTGTATTGATGAGGATACTTATATTGATGATATGTATACTTGTATTGATGAGGATACTTGTATTGATGATGTGTATACTTGTATTGGTGTGGATACTAATACTGATGATCTAGATGACGATGTTGATGATCGTGAGGATACAGATGTTGATGTTGCTGTAGTTGTTCGAGTGCTGCAGAAGATAAAGACTCAGGACTGAAGATGTTGATGTTCCAGTATTGAAGATGTTCCAGTAACTACCAGTAACTACTTGAGTTACTGATGATGTTGAGAAAGCTTCCAATGATTTATAAATGTATCATGTTGATGAATCCTTGCTCCTGCAGATGTTGTTATAATATCCTTCTCGTTAAGGGGGAGTGTTGAATATTGTAACTTCTAAGAATATTATATTTGTACTTTATTATTTTGGAGATGTTTCATTCCTCCGTGAAGATCTTATTGTATATCCAGAGATGTTTATTCCTCCATCGGATTGTGGTAACTTGGTTTATTAGACTTCCCTAGTGGGGGTCGGCCCTGTATGTGTTATGTGGGTCAAAGGGTTGTTAGACCACCCTAGTGGGGTCGGCCCAGTCAGTTGTAGTGGGGTGTTTAACCCAGTGGTAAAGTTGGGGCCGACCTAGTTAATATAACGTACAAGTCGAAGATGTGTATATATAGAGGAGGTGCGTTCCTCATTTGACACACTTCCCTCACTTGAAATGTAGTGCACTTGTGAGAGAGAGGTCTGCTATGGAGGAGGAGGAGATCATGTCTTTGGTTTGCATCTTTGTATTTTGCTGGTCATCTATATTGAGGAAGCTTTGCTGGGTTTTCTACCCCATGAGGGTTTCCCAGGATAAATCTGTGTCTCTTGTGTTTATGTTGTGCTTGTTGTTTCTTCAGTGATCCTGTATATGCTATTATTGTGAAATGGAATGTAATGTTGCTATTTTCTGTCTTAGCATATTGAATCTCAACACTAAACTCTTAAATTAGTAAATTGCATTCATGACTTCAATCCTTCAGCCATGTATCAGAAATTCTTTCTCCAAGGGGACAACAGTAACCCATATTTTTGTACTCGCTACAGCTTCATGTTTGCATGTTGTTGCATTTGAACATTTTTTCTTACCAAATGAATCCATTTATTTGTAGCTTCAACAACAACAAAGAAAAAAACACATCTTCAAATTATGTACTCAAGGTGAGCTCTGCAATTTGAGGAGATAAATTCTTTGTTGCTAGATCAGAAGCCATGGCCAGACCGTGAACCATTCTTAAAACCTCCACAATGTCATCAAGAAAGTATTTTGCTTTACTGGGTTTTTGATCAACTGTGCATGCAAATACTTCTGCTATTGGAGAAAGTGTAGGTCTGGTCATAACGCAAGTGATAGCCTCAAACATGTCTTCATTTGACCTATCATCTCCAATGCACAAGACAAAGTCTCGTTGTTTCCCTCTCTGCACTATTGTTGAAATAAGTTGTTCTGCTACTAGACCTTTGCTTATTCCCTAAGGCTTGATTTCTATAATATGTTGACCACTTTTGACAACCAAAGGCTCATTTGCAAGCACACTCTCAAGGTGATCTAAAATTTCCTTTGCCTAACAAGAACCAAAAAAATTGGGTCTGCGTCTTGATGATGCCAAACCAAAGTGCTCTCTTTTTTTTCTATTGTGGAGCCATCAATAGCCTCTGTATACAATTTCATAATTTTCATTACAGGCTCTGCAATTTGTTGTCATCCAAAATATGCACTCTGCATAGAAGTTTCCCATTCTGCATCTTGATTCCATGCTTATAAAATAGCCATACTCTGTTGCCTTCACCTTCCACTAACAATAAAAACAATGTTCCGGGGATCATTACACAAGCTATTCAAAACAGAAATAACGTCAGGTCCAGGTTAGTTCTGTTCATAGAAGTATGGGGCATCATTGTACCATCATAGTCCAATAATATTTCCCTACACTTGGTCCTCTTATATGCAGAAAAAATGTGATCAATTGAAAGTTTCTTGAAGTTGTGGATCAAGTGCTACTACCCTGAAGAAAACCCAAGGCCAATGCCATAGCACCTCCTACGAATGTGATCCCTACACGATCTCTTCATATCATGTGTGAAATTGTGTGCCCAGTATCCCACATCTTGGGTGGTAACATACCTGTAAATTTTTTCATGTTTTAGTTGAGCTTCAGGCTCAGACATGGAAATGGCTGTGTTCATAGCCTCATATACAACATCAATGTTCCAAGGATTTACCCTAATAAAACCACTTAGGGATGGAGAGCACCCAATAAACTCAAACACCACCAACATACTCTTTTTTTATAGAAATAGGATTCAATCCTAATGTTTCATCTAGTTTGGAACTCCCCCTCCTAGAAACAATGTGTTCATAGGGTGTGAGATTCATTCCGCCCCTAAATACAGTGACCACAACACATTTTGCAATGGTGTAGAATGCAATTCTTTCATAGAATGGAACATACCTGTCGATCAATACAACAGGCTCATAGCCCGAGAACCCAAAGTTCTCGTTGATTCTTTTGGCTGTAGAATGTGTCTCAACTTGCATACACCTTGCACATCTTCCACATCTTTACCTCTGCTCCTTGTAGGATTAGAAATTTGCACCAAAACTACCTTGCCTCTCTACTCATGATGGATCTTAAGTAGTTGCTCCATGGCTAAATTTTTCAAGTTGATGCCTTTAAAAATATCCATGTCATCAACACCCTACAACAAATTCTTTGTACTAAGGCCATTTATTGCTGCATTGCATACAATCATATCAGAGAGGAAGTCTAACTTGATCATTTAATTCAAAAATTGAAATCCAAGGAATAAAACTATGAAGCCTCATATCTGTCTTCTTCTCTGCTTTGCATAGGCATCTAAGAATTAAATTAAGTATACTGTGGTGGACCAATACCTTTTCCAGAATCTGATAGACACTTGATCAACCTTTGGAGGTGTGTCTTTTGTCTCTTCAAACAATGGACTTTGTCTGTATGTAGTGAATGTACCTAATCTACTTTACCAGCCTTAGCAAATCCATCTTCATTCTGCTAAATCAATTCTATAAAGTTCTTAACCTTCTCAAATTTGTACCAGGATCCATGTAGGAAATAGTAACATGATCAAAACTATGCTTTTCACATCCTATATTATGATACCATGTTAAATTTTTATAATTTTGCAGATTTGAAGTGATTATGAGCAGAATGGTAGTACTAAGATTTAAATTTTAACAGAACACTTGCAGAACAAAACATTCACCATAGATCAATCAACACAATAGGCACAATATTTTACCATGGGGAAACCTTTAAAAGGAATAAAACCCCAGCAAGAATAATCTTCCTTAAAATATGATATGACTGAGATTTACAAGAGCATATTTAGAGTAGACTTTACAATGAAGCCTCTAGGGCTTATTACATACCAAGAGGAACCAAAAGAACTCATTATAATTTGAAGGACAACCACTGATGACTGTTGTAGGTGGAGGAATCCCTAGATGCAAACCCTGAGAAGACATCATCCCTGATAGTAGACAATGGCAGCCTCAAAATTGTTGATGGAACTTCATTTAAGGTTGAACTAAGATATGGCATCCTAAATAGTCTCATGATAGGCTATAGCAAATCCTTGGCATCCCTAAGCAGACCCACGACAACCTTAATGGGGCTAGGTAAAATCCTCAACAACCCTCTTAAACCCTCGATAGCATTCAACAGTAAGACCACATCCCTGATGGCCCTTGGGCTAAGTCACATCCACAACATCCTTCCTGGACACTCGTTTGACCTAAATTGATGAACAACAACTTTGAAATGGTGGACGACAGCCCTGTAAGCCTCAGTCAAATCCTCGGCAGGATGGAGCAAGTTGTTGGCAGCCTTCCTGAAATCCTTCGTAGGCTAAATTTGGAAGACGTTATCCCTGTTGAGGTAGATCTAGGCTACAACAGTCCTCTTGTGGGATTCATCAGCCTGTGGGAGAATCCTATGAGCCTTGCAAGCTGATCCAAACCTTAAGAATGATAGAGCTGAAATAAAGAGGATAAACACCAACTAAAGATGCCCCAATGAACTCTTGGACAGAAGTAGAATAATTGATCATTGATGATTTGATGTGAGAGCATGTTCCATATTTATATTCCATCATTGAGTGTCCATTCCATAGATTTAGGAGTCAACATATAATAATAAAAAACACTTAGTTAGGGTTTTAATATTTTTATTTGCACTTTTAACCCTTCATAATAGATCTAGACTTTTATCTTGGCCTTTTGGTCCTTCATTGGTGGGATTTTAACACTTTGGTACATTATTAGGGTTCATTGTGGGATTTTGACCCACCCTCTTTGGGAAAATCACCCGTAGACAAATCCTTAGCCCCTTCTCTTGGTATCCATTATCCACATGTGCCAATTCAAGTACATCGTCATATATATGAAATATATTCTTTGGTTGTCTCGTTCTCCCTACTAACACCAAGGCCCCACGCTAGTTACTCCAACAAGGGGTGGCCAGTCACTTGAGGAGGTCCCATATCCCCAATGACCTAGGAGGGGAGTACATCACTTGCCTAGACCCAGTCTAGGGATTCTAATGATGACCTAGTAACTGACCAGGTGCCTCATCCCTAGGCTGCAACAGGTTGACCGATGTCAACTACTTGGTAACTTACCAAGTGCCTCCATTCTCCTAGAGAATGGATCTCATCCCCAAGATGACCTTTAGTCCTAGACTGGAATCAAATACCTGATAACTGACCAGGTGCCTCCATTCTCTCAGAGAATAGATCTTATCCTCAGGTTCGGGCTCTATTCAGTTTCGATTAGTTAGTGACAGTAGTGTAACAATCCACTTTTTTGGTATAGAATGCTCATAATGTGCATTTATCTATTATTATTAATAGTCAAGGAATCATTTTATCAAATGAAAAAGGTCTTCATGGCAGGAGGAAACAAAGTTGATGCTATCTTGTTTGACTTTCTGAACCACACAAGGCACCACAAACTTGTACAAGTTAACTTACTTGACAACTGTTCTTCCCAAAAGTGTAGTGTTAAAAGACAAATCAAATGAATTAACAAAATAAGAGGCCAACTTGTATACATTGTCATCTTTATGGATCTGAAAAGGTATTATGAAAGCCATTATAAAATTGCCTTCAGTGAATGGGTAAATTCAACTCATTCTGATAACTTTTGTTTGGGCACAAATCTGGAGCCTATCAATAGTGTCATATAGTGGCCAAAGTTGGACTTTATTGTAGATGAAAGAATGATCCAGGAAACAAGATCTATTTTCTTAAATCCTTTTGTAACATTTAGCATTTTGAATTTGTTATTTTCAGCTTGAAATTTTACCACGTAGCATCTGCCAAGATTGAATAAATTAGGGCTCTTCTGAATCCTGATATCAGTAATCACTAATCATATTATATAATGATTTAGGTTCTGTTTTTTCTTTTTCTTTTTTTGTTTTAATTTTAATTTTCAAATATTTTATATTTATATATGTGAGACACTCTTTACCTTAATGAACCTTGATTTCAAAAAGGATGCACCCATACCTGTGCCTGCAATATGTGGTTGCACCTATGAAACCTATCCCCTCTGCTCCAGCATCTCTATCATTTTCATCATAATTGTCCTTGCCAACTTCATCAATGTTGTCATCATCCTCCAATTTCATCCTTCATGGCACCCATTCCCATCTCTATCATTCTCATCATAATTGTCATTGCCAACTTCATCAATGTTGTCATCATCCCTCCAATTTCATCCTTCATGGCACCCATTCCTCACGATTATCTCTGCTTTTAGGAATTGATTTTCATTCTTCATGGCCCCCCATGATCATCTCTACTTTTAGGAGTTGATGACAGCATACCAAGATGTAATAAATGATTAGATTTAAAAGATGGTCTAACATTGCAGGCTAATAATTATTAAGAAAATCAAGGTTATTTCAATCGTTTCATATTAGCAGGGGGTTATTCCAAGCGTTTTTGCGTTTACAATCCATTTACCAAGTGACCATGAGACCGCTGCATTGTAACGCCTTAAATCTCCCTTCAATGATATAATCTCCTGTGCAGCAGTTGGCGTGTAGGACCTGGGTAAAATCTGGGCTCTTCTGGCAGTACTATGAAGTATGGATGGATGGCCTCACTTTGTAATTTCATTCCATGGCCAAAACAGAAAGATGGACCTGTCAATTGTACAATGGAGTGCTCTTGATGCTTTTCAGGTCTAGCTGTAGCATTGCAATGTCTAATCTCTATAACGTCTCTGGCTGAAGGTAATCGTCTGCCCTATATTCGACTGCGGTTTCTCTCTCTATATTCAATATCTATTTTCTTATACTGTGGATTCTCTCTCTATATTCAATATCTATTCTCTTACAGTAAGTTATCAATGCAATCTGCTTCTTTCTATATACAGTCGCCAGTTTATATATTTATGGCCAGCGGGTACTGAACTTTAAAGGTTTTTTTTTTTTTTTTTTTAATTTTTCTCTTATCTTCATCTATGCACATGTCCTATCACTTGGAGATGAAAAAAGTGGATAACATGATCCCTATCGGAGCAATATAGGAGCATGTGGTGTCATTGCCGCCTCTGACCTGTTAATTCCTTTTGCTTCAGCTGTAGTGCCATGCTTTCCATGTCTTCATTCTCAAGTTTCATCTTTTTATTATCCAACTTCAGCCTCTCCAATTTTCATCTTTTCATTCTTCAACTTCAATTTTTCTGCCATTCTGCTTCAGCTGTACTGATATACATGCATTCTCAAGTTTCATCTTTGCATTCTCCGACTTCAGCCTCTCCAATTCTCCACATAGAATTGAAGAGGATGAAGTTGGAAAATGAAAAGATGAAACTTAAGAATGAACGCAAAGCACTACAACTGAAGCAGACGGAATTGGAGATTGACTCTAACAGGTCAAAGCATATATAATTGGAGAGGCTGAGTTGGAAAATGAAAAGATGAAACTTAAGAATGAATGCAAGGCACTACAACTTAAGCGGAAGGAATTGGAGAGACGGAATTGGAGATCGAGTCTAATAGGTCAAAGCAGCAATGACACCACATGCTCCAACATTGAAAAGGTAGGGAATAAAACAGACTTAGGGGGACAAATATGCAATGCATTAAAAAATAAGTGTTGTGGGTTTGTTGGGCTTTTGGCATTCTTCAGTTGTCTAGTGATAAAGTTCATGGTCCGTTTTGGCCATTCTATGAAAGATGGCGTAACATTAAGGGTGAAAATAATAAATTGGTGTATTAATATATTTAGAGTGGTTATAAGATATTATAAAATATTTATTAAAAGAAATTAGTAAAACTATGGTACTGTTATTTATATGTTTGTTAAAGTTTTTTTTTTAATTAAAATATAAGAAAGCATTTGAAGTTTAAGTACATGTCATTTTTATCTCTTATTATATTTTATGTTGTTGTTAAATGTTGAATTTCTTTATAAATCAAAATGCCACAAGGTTGAAGTCTCGACTACATGTCATTTCATTTTCTATATTGTATGGATTTAATTGCACTTATTTAATTGGGATCTTTCATTTCATATATATAACAAGAGCTGCCTTTTAGGTTATAAAAATATAAAAAGTAAAGAAAAAGTTAGTCAACTTCATTAACGCTACATCATGTACATTATATTTTATTAATGCATGAACTTGAAAAACAATTAATATTCAATGAATCATGTGAAAGTACCAATCTAACAAAGCTATTAAATGTTAATATCACAAAGAGAGCAAAACCAATACCAAAATGATGTCTATAGAAGGAACCGCAGTTTTTCAAGAATGAAAATATGATTCCAAGACATACAATAACAAGAATGAGATTGTTTTTGGATATAATTGTGATAATAATATTTATGTATCCCACCTCAAGGGAAAAGATGGACAAAATACTTTCACGTAATGATAACCAAAAACAATACAACAAAAGGAAATTCACATTCACAAACTCACATATGCCAATCAATATAGATGGGAAAATCAAATATGCCATGTTTATCACTGGTAACAGTTAAAATGCACACATTGTTTTGATTTCTCAATAGTTTTTGCGACAAATCTTGGCAAACTCATACACAACTCCCAAGCAATAATCAGCCGAGTTTAAAACACATAACCTTTAACTAACATTTATATACAATAACTTCTTTTATTTGTTTTATTATAAATGAAATAACATAAAAGGTAACATATTTTAATTTACAAGAGAAACAAATTACTAACCAGTTATGTATATAAATTAAAAGTTTAAAGTACAAAAAAAAGAAAATTAAATCTTTTTCATATGTTTTATTTATGTTTTTTTGGTTAAAATTTGAAACATATTCTATAGCTTTCTTTATATATATTTACACAGTAAATAAAATACAATAACAAAATAAATAAACAATTACATAAAAAAAAATGTAAATAATGATTTCTGTAATGTAGTTTCCTTGCAAACAAAACTATTAATTACCAATTGCAAATAGATTTTAAATTTATAAAATGATCAATGAATTTACAATCTATCTTAAAATATTTCGAACCAAATTCAACCTTTATCTAAATTTTTGTTTCATTCCTTTTTTAAAAAGTTTAACAACAAGATATTTTTACAAAAAAATATTAAAAAAAAAAACCGAACCTATACTGTAACTCACTCTCAACCGATTAGAGGCTTCCACTAGTTAAAAATATATAATGAAATAGCTAATTAACCAAGAGCCTTTCCTGATTTATGAGCATTACTATTTTCCTTATTTGATTTCATATGCTTTATTAATTCCACTTGTTCCTTTCTTTATCAACCAATTAGAATATCTTGGAACAAAATTACTTCAAAACCATATCGTTTAAATTCCTTATTTGACCATATCGTTTAAGTTCTTTATTTGATTTCATATGCTTTATTAATTCCACTTGTTCTTTTCTTTATCTACCATTAGAATAACTTGGAACAAAATTGCTTAGAACCATATCGTCCACAACCGAATTTAAAGAAGCCCTTGACATTGCCTCCAACCTTAATTTGTTCCTTTCTCGCTTCAAGTTCAAGCTGGAGGTCAAACTTAACGATTTCTTCCACTTTATCCAATGAATATAGTCCAGTTATATAAACAAAAGTTGTTCCATTTCAGTGTACTTTTTATTGATACGGAAAACCCACAACAGATTCGAATAGTTTCCTCTATGAGGCTTCTTCAGTGTTTAGGTCGAGACACATTTCATATATTACATTTCGATAGTTGCGCTGCTTTTGACAGGCCTTGAAGCCATCTCAATATCAATGTATGTCAATCGACAAGCGTAAAGAACAAGGTCATCACCGTTCTCCCAAGCATTGGCGTTATGAAAGATGTAACAATTTGGAAGTTCAAACCAATGATCATCTTTTGCACACACAAAAAAAACAAATTCTATCATGCTGGTTGCATCTTTTAGAAAAGAAAACCAGATAACTTTTATGAGAATAGGTTGCATATGGGAGAGCATCACAGTTATATAGTTATATAGTTGTGGAATGAGTTACCCCAATGTGCCGACCATTGCAAATGTATCTCCCCAATCCAAATACTATGCAGAATTTGCAAGTCTTTGACATACCAAACGGTCTCCTTATATCACAAATTCAAAATGGGCAATAAACGAGCCCTCCAATACAATTGCTAGCCAAAATTAATAATTATAAAGCATTTCCCTCCCTTTACAAATGTGCAAAGATGGCTGGGGAAATGGGCAAGCGAAATACTCTGCCAAGTTTGTCGAGTCGTATTACTTGCGGTTTTACCATGAATTAAGGGCGGGCATCCAGATCACAACTCTTGAGTTGTTAAACATGCTATTAACATTGATTTATTAATTCATTTTTCAAAGCTATTTGGTAATGCAAATAAATTCCCAAGTTGACCGCTAATGATTGCTAGACCAACATTGTATATATATATATATATATATATATATATATATATATATATATGTGAGCTGTTAAAATCTACAAATATCCAACTTAGATCAGAGAAATTGGTCTTGGTCGTATGTTGGAATCAACAGGACCAGATAATATTGGATTGCCAATAATGTTAAGAAGAAACATTTTACAATCTCGACACCTTATAATAGGTGGAAATAGACGAATTCAGACAAACTTTGAGGAAAGCTGCAATCTACTGATGTGAGACACACCAATTACAGTGGCCTTTGATAATAGGGATCAATGATGTTGGATCACGAGCCACGATATACTAATCTTTGTACCTCTAAATGTTGAAGGTCGGAGGCAGAAATAAAACAAAGATAGTGCGGAATGAGCTACGGCTCTTCAATCTTTATTCATAAACGGAGATCAACTGATGTAATACAAACAATAATCTAATGTGTATTTAAACACTTATGGAAAAACCTAAAAGTTCTAACCTAGCTTTTGCATGCATGCAAAGCATGCTATTGCATTTATTAACTGAACATCTAAATAGGAACTGAATGTAAAAGCTAAGTTAAGTGAAGTAATTGCTATTTCTAACACTCCCTCTTAATTACTACTGCTGACTACTGCATCTTTTACAATGCCTAAATTATTTCTATGAATTTCAAAAATATATTTTGCCAATGGCTTTGTGAATATGTCAGCCAATTGGTCAATCGATTTACAATGCTCAACACGAACTTCACCATTGTTCACAAGTTCTCATATGAAGTGATATCTGGTATCAATGGGCTTGCTTTTCTGGTGAAAAACATGGTTCTTGGATAGAGCGATTGCTGAATTGTTGTCACAATAAACTGTGGTTGGTCCTTCTTGTTTCTGTTGAAGACCTTCTAAAACTTTGCGTAACCAGGCTGCTGATGTCGCTACTACATACTCTGCTTCTGCCGATGAAAGTGTCACAATGGGCTGCTTCTTGGATGCCCATGAAATCACTCCTTATCCAAGATGAAAAACATGACCAGAAGTGCTCTTCCTGTCATCCAAACTTCCTGCAAAATCACTGTCAGTGAAACCTGTCAAAACATCATACTCAGTACTTGAGTATAAAATTCCATAGCTTGAAGTCCCTGCAACATATCGTAAGATCCTTTTGCTAACTTTCCAATGCGAGTCTTTGGGAGACTCCATGAACCTCGAAATCAAGCTGACAGCAAACATAATATCAGGTCTCGTAGCTGTGAGATACATGAGACTTCCTACAAGTCTCTTAAACATTGTTGGATCTACATTGGGACTGCCATCTTCTTTGCTCAACTTAGTACCTGTTTCCACTGGTGTAGGTGTTGTTTTTCAATTAAGCATTATGAATCGCTTAAGAACTTCATTAGCATATTTATTTTGAGAGATAAATATACTTTTTTTTTACTGTTCTACTTCTAGGCCAAGAAAGAACCTCATCAATCCAAGGTCTGTCATCTCGAACTCTTTCTTCATAGCTTCCTTGAACTCATCTACTGAGAGGTCACCTGTAAAAATCATATCATCAACATACAAACAAACTATTAAAATTTGTCCTTGTTGATTTACCTTTGTGTAAAGTGTTGGTTCGCTGTTGCTTCTGCTAAAACCATTTTTTATCATATAAGAATCAATTCTGTTGTACCAAGCTCTTGGAGCTTGCTTGAGCCCATATAGAGCTTTCTTCAACTTGTAAACTTTCTCTTCATGTTCTTTTATTTCATACCCATGTGGCTGCTCCACATAAATTTCTTCTTCAAGAATGCCGACTTGACATCCATCTGATACACTTTCCACTTTCTATGTGCTGCAATTGCTAGGACTGCTCTTACTATGTCCAATCTTGCCACTGGTGCAAAATTTTCTCCAAAATCAATTCATGTTTGTTGCGAGAAACCCTTTGCTACTAACCTTGCCTTGTACCTATCAATCTCACCTTTTTCATTGAGTTTGGTTTTATAAACCCACTTCACACCAATGGGTTTCTTATTCTTTGGCAGGTCAACTAGATCCCATGTATCATTTCTCTCAATGGAATCTATCTCTTCGTCCATAGCATTTACCCAATGCTCTTGTTTTACAGCCTCTTCATAAAACACAGGTTCACTAGCAATAAAAACATAATTGGTATTTGCATCCAATTCATCATAAATATCTGTCAATCTTCTAGTCTTTTTATTATTGTGATCAGATTCATTACCTGATTGTGGACTTGATGCTTCACCTCGAACTGAGTTTCTAGGTGTTCTTTCTGGAGTATTTGCTACTGGTGAAGATGCTACTGGATCTTGTTGTCCAATCAGCTCCTCATCTTCTCCATCTTCTAGTTGGGGTATTGCAGCTCCCATACCCTTGTCTATGGTTCCATTCCATGACTCTTCCTCCTTGAACAAAACATCTCTGCTGAGAATAACCTTTTTGGTAATAGGGTTATACAGCTTGTAGACTTTAGTTTGTTCACCGTATCCAAGAAATATACATTTCTCACTCCTGTCGTCTAGATTTTTTCTTAGTTGTTTAGGAACATGAGCATAAGCAACACAACCAAATACTCTGAAATGAGAAACATTACAAGTCATACCTGACCATGCTTTCTCTGGTACTTTGTTCTTCACAATTTTGGTGGGAGATCTATTCATCACATGAACAGCACAAGCCACTGCGTCTCCCCAAAATTCATGGGACAAATTTCTTCCTTTCAGCATGCTCCTTGCCATATTCATGATGGTTCTGTTCTTGCATTCTGCAATACCATTCTATTGAGGTGTATATCTTGTAGTGAATTGCCTCTTGATTCCATGATGCTTGCAGTAATCATGAAATTCCTTTAATTCATACTCTCCCCCTCCATCAGATCTCAATACTTTGAGTTGATAACCACTTTGTTTTTCAACCAGAGCCCTAAATTCCTTGAACTCGCCAAAAGTTTCAGACTTCTGATCAAGGAAATACACCCATGTTTTTCTACTGAAATCATCAATAAATGTAAGGAAATAAAAGCTTCCATCAATCGATTGAGTTTGCATTGGTCGAACTAGATCAGTATGAATAAGTTCTAGAGGTGCATGTGCCCTTTGAGACATACCTTTGGGAAAGCTATCCCTGTGCTTCTTTGCAATGATGCAACACTCACAACTGCTTTCTGGCTCCTTCATAGGGGGTAATCCCTTTACCATCTCTTTCTGCTGCAAAAACTTGAGACCACCAAAGTGAAGATGTCCATATCCAAAATGCCATAACCAATAATCATCCATGCAAGTGGCTTTTTGAGCAAAAGAGGTTACCTTGCTGCTGCAATTCATGACTAGTGGATACATCTTGTTCCTATTCAATTGTATTTTGATGATCAACTGTGGATTTGGGGGTTTGTCATAAATTTTACAATCTAATCCATCAAAGACAAGTCTGTATTTCTTTTCAGTGAGTTGCCCAATGCTAAGCAGATTATGCTTCAATCCTGGAGCATAATAGACATCTGAGATTGTCTTTTGTTGGCCTTGTTTGGTCAGAATGTTGACCACTCCTTTTCCAAGGACTGGAACAACCTCATCCATGCCAACTTTGACCTCTGTCCTCACTGATTCATCTAGGTCTGCAATTAGACCTCTGTCACCTGTCATATGGTTATTGCAGCCACTATCTAAAAGCCAAAGTCCCTTTGGGTTTTCGTGTGCAGCATGACATGTAAGAAATAACATATCATCTTTATCCTCAGAGGTATTAGTCACATTAACATTATGATTTGCTCGATCAACGTTTTTCTTTTTGCATTCATGAGCATAATGCCCAAATTTATTGCAATAATAACACTGAATATTAAATTTATTTGACCTTTTTTTGTCGCAGTTTCTACCTTCATGGTTTTGATGGTGATCTTGATCTCCATTGCCATTACTTCGGCCACTTCTGCCTCATCCTCTTGATCCTCGTCTGCCTCTGCCTCTTGAGAATGATACATGTGCTTTGAAAGCATTCTCGAGAGAGGATTCTTCATTCCTATTGAGTTTGGATTCAAATGAAAGTAAAGATCCGGTCAACTCGTCTATAGAGAGAGTACTCAGATCCTTTGCTTCTTCAATCGCTGAAACTTTTTACTCAAATTTGTGGGGTAGGGATCTCAGAACCCTTTCAATGACCCTTTGATCTTCCATCTTTTCACCATAGATATTAAGTTGATTAACAATACCCATGACTTTGGTCATGAACGAATCTACTGAGTCTGATTCTTTCATCTTCAGATCTTCAAAATATCTTCTCAGATTTTGGAGTGTAGCTGTCTGTACCTTACCAGCACCCTGATAACTGGTCGCCAAGGTATCACATGCTGTTTTGGCATGAAATGACGCTGATATCTTTGGAAATACGCTGTTATCCAAAGTGTTCATTATGAGATGCAGTGCCTTTGCATCCTTCTTCCTGTGCGCTCGTAGGACATCATTTTCTGTGTTTGAAAGGGCTTGAAAAGATGCATCATTTGCAGGTTCGGAATATCCATATATGACATATTCCCATGCATCTTCTGACCTGAGATAAACCGCCATCCTCGTGGCCCATACATCATAGTCCTTTTTCCCTGCAAGAGGAGAAATCTGAGATTGATTGCTGCTAGAAGCCATAGACGCTGCGGTGTCCTTCACTGGCTTTTTCAAAATAATCTCCTTCCTCTTTTTTCAAAATATATCTCTTTTAAACAAGATTTGAAAAATATCTTCTTCTTCTGTAAAAAAGAAAAAAAAATTTTACTCAAGGAATCTCGTAAAAGAAAATAATTGTGTAAAAAAAAAAATCACTCTCTTAAAAAACAATCGCCTTCCTTCTTGCTCTTGCCCTAATTGATTACCGCATTTGGGCCTATGTGGAGGCCGCGGTAAATTTCCAATTTTTTACACCGTATCTCCCCAAAGTACCACGCTTTGGCCTATATGGAGGCTGCGGTAGTTCCCTAAAGTACCGTGCTCTGGCCTATATGGAGGCCGCAGTAGTTTTACAATTTTTATTTATTTATTTATTTATTTTTATATAAAATCTCCAAAAAATATTCGTGTAAAAATTCTTCAAAAATTACTTACTAATTCTTCAAAGCTACGGCTACGGCTTTGGCTTCTTTGGATATTTTTTCTAACAAATTGATCTTCTTCTAAGCTCTGATACCAAACTGAAGGTTGGAGGAAAAAATAAAACAAAGATAATGCGGAATGAACTACGACTCTTCAATCTTTATTCATAAACGGAGATCAACTGATGTAATACAAACAATAATCTAATGTGTATTTAAACACTTATGGAAAACCCTAAAAGCTCTAACCTAGCTTTTGCATGCATGCAAAGCATGCTGTTGCGTTTATTAACTGAACGTCTAAATAGGAACTGAATATAAAAGCTAAGTTAAGTGAAGTAATTACTATTTCTAACAAATGTAAACCCAAAACAAAAGGACAACTCGGGGTATCCATTCAATTGGATAAGCATGTGGAACCCCGGATGGAAAGTGGGCTTGCAAGGCATGAACATAACGGAGACCCCTCAAGGGAATTATGGAACCTTGAACTTTATTGAGCAAATAACAGCTTTGGATTTGACAATGGGGTTCTGGCCCAGCGTTTCGGCATCTGGGTGTTCACAAGTTCAATTCTCCATGACCTATAGGAAAAGATGGAGCTTTATTTAGTTGGATCTCGTCCGTGACCTTCGCGGGATTATATTTTACATCAATTTTACATCTAACGACAATTTTAAAAAAGATGAGAAAAAACAGAAAACACACCTTTCGCCTCTGGTCCTGCTGCATCGCTGCCTGGTGCCTTCGACTCCCCGAACTTACTAGATCTCCAAAGCTACTATTTCCTCTGAATCAGCGTCAACTGACAAAAATCTAGGGAGAAAAAAAAAGATATTAGATATGACTGAAATTTTTTATAGCTTGAGGAGAGGCCATCGGAATCCGGTTAACCGAATTTACCCCATCTACCTCTACTGCGGATTACTAAGCTTTTGTCCGTCCTCAGCCCCGTTTATGAGGCTTTCATAGCGAGACGAGATGCACAGTCTTCATCAAAATAATTAGCGAGCCACCACAGCATCCGGCCACATAAACCTCAAGAAGGAGGACTCAGAAACATAAACAGAGTGAATGTTTCAAAACCCATTGGAGTATGGCAGGGCACAAATATACCGAGTAAAATTTAATTAAACATGGAAGCTTCTACACGACTGATAATATTAGCAAGCAATGAAGGTTCCAGAACCCATTCAAAAGTATTGCAGGCTACCCTTCCTACACGTAAACTTGTGACATAATTTGGTGTCTAAAAAAACTCAAGAATCAGATGTCACATTAATCAAATGTCAGATTGGTTTTAAATGTTTGCTGTAAATGGCAGACCATGTCAAATCACTGAAATATTTACATGTAGTTGATATGTAATACAATGTATTGTATTTTTTTTTTTTAACTAATCCCGAACAATGATAAAAAATGTCCCATCAATAGTTACTAGCATTTGCCCCTTGAGGGGGAAAAAATGAACGCCGGTAGGAAAATATGAAAGTTAGAAGGAACAAAAACATAGGCACAGGCAGCGAAGGATACTGGTAGGAAAAGAGCAAAGTTTGTAACAATCTCAGATTACAAAGACATAGGTACTCAACCCATAACAAAAAATAATTTTAAGTTCATCAACACAATGAGCCAACTACAATTGCTTTTCTCACAATCTATGTAGTAGTAATCTCAACACTATAGATTACTACTATATCTAGAATATATAAGCAATTTAAAAAAATATTTCTGCAATAATATCAATGAAAACAATGATTATAATAGCTCCTAAACTGCAAAAACTACTTTTGAATTTTTTTTTGCTTTCATGCCATGTGTTGTAGCAATAAATTTAGGAATCTCCATATACAAGTATAGGTATAGAATTCTTTACATTTACCAGATTACCAATCTCTATAGGAAAAATGCCCGAAAACTTGTTGGTTCCAAGATACAGGTCAGTCAAACTCACCATGTTTCCAATCTCTTAGGGAATGATGCCAAAAAGAGAGTTGTTTGAGACATCCAGAGACACAAACCTGCTTCGCTTCCCGAGCTCCGATGGAAAACTACCTGTAAGATATTTGTTACCCAAATGAAATATCAACCGGTCAAATGAACTTTTTGGATTATCAAACGATGAATTTTTTCTCCAATGTGTTTCAAGTGAACTTTTCACTCATCATCGAGGTCAACCAAATTTAGAGGAAATCTAAGGGGGTAATAAGGAAAATTTTGAGGTTACCCCACAGTGAGACAATGGTTGTTTTGTTGTTACCCCAAAATGTGCAATATAACGCTGAAAGAAAAAAAATGGGAAGAAAAGTAGATGTGATGAAGTAGAAAATATAGTAGTATTTTTTTGTGAATTTTTATTGTTATAGGTTGGGATCCAACTGCATGATCTTCCACATAATGGTGGAGGTTTACCACTTACAACAAAGGGCAAGTAATGTTTATGAAAACATGTGTTCTAGTGTTGAGGTGGTGGTAAATGGCTTGCAACAATGGGTTAGGTAATCAAGGTGGACAAGGAGGGTGTAATGATGCCAATAAATGACTTACAATAGGGGATTGAGAGATCAAATTACAATAGGGACAATTGATACAATGGATCAAAGCGGAAGGGGGATCCACGGGTTGGGTAATGTTTTTGAAAACACAATTTGGACATCATTAAGGATCAAGAGATCAATGCAAAAGATGAGGCATAATGATGAAAGAAAAATTTGGGAGATGAAATTATAACATGAGCAAACAAGGTTGCTAATCAAAGAGGAGGGGGCTGGAGACTCAAGGATTCAGTGATACTTTTGATCTTTTTCATTAAAAAACCTTTGAATATTCTGCATTAGGTATGTCCATCATGGTCATGTTGATTTTTCAAGGTGAAGTTCGAGTTGTTGACAAGGTGTTTCACAAGAATATGTATTCTAAACATATCTTTTGAGTCTCTATATGTGATAGGTTTAATAGGGCTTTAGTGATTAAAATAATACTACAATTTAAAAAACCTGACTCGAATGAATTTGCATTATTGGATATCTTCATGGGTCTTCAATATGTGGGTACCTTGGAATTTGTTGCTTCTTTATGTCTTGTTAGAAAGTAATGTAGGTTTCACTTGTGGGTAGCCCATGCATTTGATGTGTACCTTACAATAGATGATTGTCTTGTAGAAGCCCATGCTTGAAATGTGTGGAGAACTAAGAATTGATTTCCTTGAAGAAGTTTACATGTATATTTGATATGTGGTTATTTTAAAATTGATTGCAGTCCATGTACATTTCAAATGTGTGGATAATTAAGAATTGATTGCTTTAAAGAAGCTTATGTTATATTTCATATGTGGTTATCTTAGAATTGATTGCAGTCCATCCACATTTAAATGTGTAGAGCTAAGTATTGATTGCTTTGAATAAGCTTATGCATATTAAAAATTTGTGGATAGCTAAGAATTGATTGCCTTAAAGACGTTTATGCATATTTGATATGTAGCTATTTTAGAATTGGTTGCATGTAGATTGTGTGTTAAGAATAATATAGTTAAGAGTTTTTCGATATCTGTAAATTGATTTCAATTTGATATTTCAACATGTTTTTTTTTCTTATTTGAAATTAAATATAAAATAATCGAATTTATATATAATGGTGGATTGTTATTATTCATTAAAAAAATAAGTATTTAAAATGATATTGTGTTTGATTTTGTATATATTTAAAATCATATGTAAAAGAATTGAATTCATATGTAAAAAATGAATATTTATAGAAATAGAATCTGGATAGATTAGATAACACTTCATTTCACAACCACTTAAACTAAACTCAATTAATATTAAAAATAATTTATAAAAATTTACAAAATATTAAGCTTTATTTAAAACAAACAATTTAAATTCTTAATGTGGAAAATTATCTTTATTATTTATAATTTATTTATAATATTACATTAAGAAGTCTTAGACAATCCGATTCTATTGAAGTTCTAAAAACCATTAAAAAAGTTCAAAATAATGGTGAGTTTGTTGAAAAAAAAAGAACAATGATGTATTGTGGCATGTTTATAATGCATTATTATAATCCAACCTTTAAATAAAACAACACTAAAATACTATATAAACATACTTTCACAAATTACTATATATATCATAATGCAATTCCTTGTGAACATTTTCTTACATATTACAACACTACAATGCATTAGATAATGCGTTGTCATACCCATCGACCTTCAGATGATACAACCACAACCATAATATGCTTGTTATAATGCGATGCCATATGGTCAAACTTTCATCTATCCCAATATTTAATATATACATTCCACATATTACAAAATTAAATATACACTCAGCGTAATAATAGTTCTGAAATGCCTACATTTTAAGGGACAATTTACAACCAAAAATTTAATATATACATTCCACATATTACTACATTTAATATACATGCAATAATAGCCAAGTAAACTGTGGTCGATTTGCAATTTACAAGTTTAGAGAAAACTTATTAACCGTAATACCCTTACAAAATGGGAAACGCTATCGGAACTGTAATTTCTATAGATTTACATTCTGGAAAACCTCTAAAAGAATATCGTAATCAATTTGCAAAATTACAACTTGGGGGAAACGCCAAACGAACTGTAATTAATCCATAAATTTATATTTCTGGAAAACACCTAAAAGAAGATCGTAATCAATTACAATTACAAAAAAAATTGGGTTTCTCTGTCAGTTTCGAAAAAGCCGAGGAACTGTAATTAATCTTTAAGTTTGCAATCCTGGAAAACGCCTAACGGAAAAAGAATTGTGATCAATTTACATTTACGAATTGGATTTCTTTGTCAGCTTGGAAAACGCCAAGGATCTGTAATTGATCTTTAAATTTACAATCCTGGAAAACGCCTAAAAGGAACTCGTAATCTAATTACAATTACAAAATTGGGTTTCTCTCTCAGTTTTGAAAACGCCAACGAACTGTAATTAATCTTTAAGTTTAGAACCAAAACCGAGGTTTGTAATTCAATGATTTGGCGAAGTTCCAAAAATATAATATAAAAGATGAAGCGGACAACACATAGGGATTATAATACAAACTTAATATTCTCGTCTACAGGCTGGTGTGAACTACAGAAGGGCAGACAACACAGTTGGGTTCCCAGAATCTGCGTGTGGATAGACAGAGGTGTTATTAAAAACAAGGCAGAGTATCTTCACAACATAGATCGGGAATTCCCTTCCAACTGAGAACAGAATATGGATAAAAATGATACGCCATCAAGACGTCTTTTCTAATTAGAATAGATGTACAGGGATTCGCAAGGAGTAAGTTGCAGGGCATAGCACGAATTCTGGAATTGCTTGAAGAGGCGGATCCACACAAAAAAATAAAGGTCGATCACAAGTTGTTTCGAATAAAATTAATTTAGCAAATAACATCTTGCAAACTATGGATCGAATCCACCATACGTTTCACCGTGAACACGATCTAGGATCGCTATACGAATTGGAAGCTCATTAACTTTTTAGGGATCAGACGGGAGAGCAGGGTCGGAGTTAGAGGAGGTGGACGGTGGGAGGAGGCAGAAGGCCGCAGGCCAGCGACAGGCGACGGGAGAGAGCAGGCCAGGAGGTCGGAGGTCAGCTGCGGGAGGAGGCAGCAGGCCAGCGACAAGCGATGGGAGAGAGTAGGGCAGAGGATCGGAGGTCGAGGAGATCGGCGGCGGGAGGAGGCAGCAGGCCAGCGACCAGCGACAGGCGACGGGAGAGAGCAGGCTAGAGGGTCGGAGGTCGGCGACGGGAGGAGGCAGCAGGCCGCAGGCCAGCGACAGGTGACCAGTGGAGGAGGTTGAGGCTGCTGAGAAGCATATCTATTTACGTGGAAGAATTTCATTCGTTTCATGAGTGAGGAATCTAATGAGGAATCTAATGACGTGGAAGTAATGTTTTTTCATGGTTGTTTTTTCATGGTGAAACACCTGCAGCTTAATTATGCAATAGAAATTTAGAAAATAAGTAATAAAACAATTTAGAAAATCATATTATTTTTGTTCACTTTGGTAAATATAATGTTTTTCAATGGATTGATGTTCAAATAATAGAAAAAGACGGAACATATAGTCTCTACCTATAGTAGCAGGGACTAACAATGCTTATAATAAAGTATTAGAAACAATTCTTGGAAATAAAAGTGGGAAGGTAAAGGAAGATGGAAAATTGTATCTTTGATGAGAAAAATTTCTATGTGTTTGATTACAATGATCTCCTAAACAATGTTTTTTGAAGGAAGGTGACAAACTAGTCAACAATGATCGAAAAAGTAGGACTTGGGAACCATTGCATGAGAATATAAAAGGATGGTCGAGTTTGGTTTCGAGAGAGATTGGAGGCACATTGAGAGGCTCACGAGAAGGATCAAAGCAAGGGTGATCATATATCCAATCAAAGCAAGGGCGATCATATATCCAATAGTAGTTTGAGGACTTGATGTCTTTGAAAACAAAGGCTTGGACCTCTGGCAAAAGAGATATGATTTAATTATCGATCATAGGAAGTTATGAGGGCAGGTTTGAATAAGCAAGTAGCTTATGTGTCAACAAATGAAATTATTGAAATTGAGATGACACTAACAAATAAAATATATATATAATAATAGTTTTAGCATTGTTTTTGTTTAACAATAAATAGTTGTGTGTTCCTTGCTTCTATGAGATTTTTTAAAAATTTATTCCATAATTTATCATTAAGCAATATAATGTAAATAATCTATAGCTACATCACCTAACCGGAAATCATTAAAATTCCTCATTAATACATTATAAATAAACAATAATGCTTTACATAGAGAAACATTAGATTTAATAACAAACTTCTTTTAAATTCCTCTTTCATTGTAAGGGAGACTATCACTCAACCTATAAATAACCTTAAATGACAACCAACATAATCTAAAATAATCATTCAATAAACAAAAAAAAATTCAAATGACAATCAACATATAATCTAAAATAACTTATATTCTTATATTTCTAATTATAATAAAATATTTTATTAAATAACATGTTACACAACTAATACCCTATTATTATTTCATTTCCAAAGGTATCACTACATATAAGCTTTAAAGTGCAAATTATACGCCAACAACATTCACCCTTATGTTTTGATCGGGCTTCAAAATTTATATGAAATAGTTATTTTAACATTTTTAATAGAAAAAAAACAATTTTTTAATTAAAAATATGTAAAACAAGATGTTTGTTTTCAATGGTAAAATAAAAAATGATTATAACATATTTATTTTTAAAAAGTACATAAGTAATTGGTTATTTAAGAAAAATGAATTTATATTTATGGTATTTAGTTTTAAATTATTAAAAGTTCTAAAAATTTCAAATAAAAAAAAAATTACATACAAAATAAAAATAATTCAAATAAATAAATAAAACTACAAATTTAAATTTAAAAAAAAAATACGCAAATTTTATTCACAAATTAAAATATGAAAATGAAATCCTAAAAATTACATACAATCTTCTATAAATAACATAAACAAAATTTGTAAATTTATCATTAAAAAATATAATCTCTAGTTTTTTTTGTACATATAAACTGAACAAGGACAAGGACTTATTTACATTGATTGGAAACATGGCTAATAAAACAAACCCATAACCAATTAAACTTATTTACATTGATTGAAAACATGGCTAATAAAACAAACCCATAACCAATCAAATATGAATTCAACATCCATGGTATCTAGTATATAAATGTTTACCCTTACACATATTATTATTCAGGTTAACAATAAACTATAACAATACTTTAGAAATTGCAACTAGCATACTTGTATTGCATGTAAAAATAGAAAATGGTTTGATGGCCCTATGACCATGATAATATCTATACAAAGAAAACACATCCATACATATATATTTGGGTATAAATTTACTGTTTAGTTGCAACAATATTCCACAACAATAAATTAACTAACAATTGCATTTGATGATGCAAAAAGTACGCCATAATAAGAGGACAATTAAATTATTAAACACAAATCAAATTCATATATATTAAATAGTCATATATAATATATAATATTGTATTTTTCGTCCATTCAATTATAAATTATAATTAATTACCATTATATTAAGAAACTAACACGAAACATTTGAAAACTATGTTTAACATGCATTTACACTTTTCCTTATTTTATTGTAATTTAAACTTTTCCTATTTTTATTGTAATGAACTTTGATTTGGAACACTTAATTTGTGATTAGAAAATATTAGTGAAAAGCAATTCATTGCATTTTTTATGAATTTTAATTTAAATATATATTTTGTTAAAAAAATTACTTCTTTAATTTTTTTCAATTATCGAGGACACCCATTTTGAATTACACATATTTGAATGGGTTATATAATATAAAACAAACAATCCCATAATCTCTTCAAAGCGGACAAGTAATCACACATGAGTGGTCCCATAAGATAGGGTAAATGAGTCCATTATGGTGCTTGGGCTACTACTTCTAGTTGTTTTTTTTCACATAAACGATTGATATTATTGATAATATAAAAAAAAGCAGGTCACAATAAGTTAGGTTGATCAAATTGCTTCTCTAAGCGAGTAACAATAATCAAGCCTACTTCTTCATAATTCTACAAATGATTTACATATTCTTCACCATTTCCAAGTACACTATAACTTTTGATAAACTGACCTAGAAGAAGTGTGCAGAAGAAAAGCATTCCAGAAGTCTTGATTTAACAAAAAGAGGACCTTATGCCCAGCCTATTTTCCAGCAATACCCAAAAATTGAGAAGAGTGCCAAATTGAACAAATCACTAATCCTAGATATCCAAAAATCCGCTAAAAAACCGAATCAAGTTCCAACATCCGTGGCCACATCCATTGGGTTGGAATCCATATTTTGGTCACTGCTTAGGTCCACTAAGATTCCAGCGGCCTCTATATACTTCTTAAGATTTTCCATTTTTATGTTTATAGCCTCCATCTCGCTGTCAAATCCCTTAGACTTCTTTTTCTTTCTAGGGTAAGCCAAATACAAAGTTTCCTTGACACCATTAGTGTTCCTTGCTATGAATTTGAATTCCTCCTTGAGCTCATTGTGGGCGGAGTAAACAAAATTGAACATCCGAATGTTAACTTTTAATGCTCCTTTCCACACTAAAAAACCTGCTTATCCATGTCTGAGCCTGAGCACCAAGCGTGTGTTGTGGCAGTTCGAGGCTGGAAATGAACGCCACCATTCCACGGAATATTTCCCATATAATTTCAATTAATACAATTAATAAAATGCTGCCAATTTTCATAAAGAGGTTTCAATTGAGAATATCATGGAATTTAATTCAAAATATTCTTTTGGATTATGGGATCCAAGTGGTTTTAATGAATTCATATTCTTGTTTGAGCAAACCATAATCTAGCTCTACTCCAAGGTTTGCCATAGCGTCTTCTTCTTCATTCAACCCACGCAGAATGTGGTAGAATTGTAGTTCATGCAATTCAGTGCCAATATTTTGCAGGAGATAATGTATTTTAGTCGACGGATCCTTTCTTTTTGAGATTATGCGCCTGGCTTCGCGTATTATGATGAGGGTGTCCCCAAGAATGACGAGATTTTTGATTCCTAGCCCAACCGCTATCTCTAATCCTTTGATAAGACCCAAGCATTCTACCGCATTGTTAGTTTTCCTCCCAATGCCCCAAGCAAAGTCCTTCTTCTTGTTCCCCTACGAGTCTAGAATTACTCCCCCCATGCCTGCCAACCCTGTACTACTTCTAGTTGTTTAGTAGGGGTAAAAAAGCTATTATTTTTTAATATATATGTGTATTTATCTCAAAATGAAAGTTAAAAAATGGACAAACTTAATATATTTTTTGTTTTTTTTTTTAATTAAACAAAATGATCTCTAATCTATGTGTTTCTAAATTAATTAAATTTATTCACTTTTAAATTTACTCCTTTATTCCACTAACATAAAAAGTTTACAATAATAATAAGATAATATCCAATTACAATCAAACTACAAATTTTTAAAGTATTATTATTATCTTTAATATAAAAAATTACCTCAATTTTGAAATGTTATTAACCAACTCTTAAAATGTTATTAACCAGTTCTTAAAATGGAATGACAAATAAACACTTATATAAAATTGATCATTTTGAATATATTATTTTTCTATTTAAGTAGTTTTCAAAATAGTTTCAATCTCAGGAGGTATAAAAATTAACCACTTAAAAGAATTGTTATCCTTTTTTATTAACTTTCTCTTTTTCTTCATAAAGTAGTTTTCACAATCATTCCATTCTTAGAAAATATAAAAGATTATTACTACTAACAAAAATTATTAACAATATAAATTTAAAATTACTCTACAAAATTAATCACTTATATTTTTTAATTATAAAAAAGTATAAACTTCTTTAATCTTTGCATCAAACACTTTTTTTTTTAACTACAACTAACTACTTTAAACAAATTTAAAGATAAAAAAGTAAAAAAAACTTTTAATGTACACAAAGGCTTTCGTTTTTCATTTTGCATGAAAGTTTCATAACATTCTGTGTCCTGGCTCTATCTCGATCATATGCACTTTACACCGTTTAAAATCAATGACTATTTATTTTCCTTTTCTTTTGAGCTTTTTTCACAGAACCTTTTCTTTTGAGCTTACATATATTAAAAGGTAAATTAAGGTTGACTTACTCTTTTACCTCACATACAAACATAACTACCATATTACATCGTTTAAATACTATCTTGATGATATGCACTTTACATCGTTTAAATACTATCTTGATTATATGCACTTAAGTTTACACTACTTTTCAACTTCCAAATCATGAAAAGAATACAAACATAACTACCATATTGCCTCTATACTGAATAGAATACGAACAAACATTAACTTGCTTCATCGGAAGCGCGCTACCTACCATATTTGGCACCTTATTTTCCATTTATATTTAGTATATTATAGATTGTAGAGAAGCTTAGTTTTCCCTATTTTCCGTATATCTAATATATTAGAGATTGCATAGAAGCTTAGTATGCTTGTTTGCCTTTGGCCAAAGTGTTTTCTTGTTGTGAACATCTTAAAATTGAGATTTTGATATTGAAATTTTGTAAATTTATAATTTTGTTATACAAATAAATTTATAGAACCAAATTTTATTAGAACAACTTATATTACAATTTCATAAAACCGATTCTTATTAAGTAGCTTATATTGTAGTTTTAAAAATAAAAACTTATAGAAAAACACTCCTAAAAACTAAAATTGTTTGCTAGATTAATGACCTTATTCAATAAATGCTTTATTTATGTCCTCAACAACTTGTAAAAATCAGTCCACTAAATTTAAACCAATGCTTTATTTCTCAAATAATCTCAGTTCTAGCACACCCATTAACAAGTCAATTCAGCTCCTGGAGCTAAAGATGAGAAGTTTTGAATATACATAACTAATTCAATCATCAGGCTCCTCTATTCTAAAGCATAAAAAGATTACCCATGAATAGGAGATAAAAGCCAAACTAAAAACACTATGTTATACACAAAAAGTAAACTTTTGGATATTTAATATATCAAATGCCTCCCTACGCAAGCCTCGTGTAGCAACATTTGTAGTGTATTTGTTACAAAACAAAGAATCTGCAAAACATTCCTATGGAATTGATAATATATTTATGATAGAATCCAAAATTTCACTCCATTTTATACAATTAAAAATTGGATTTTTTCACCAATATTCCATTGACTAAGAATATTGTCTGACCAGTTCTGATTGGTAGATTTTATGCTTGGCATAAAGAAAAACAAGCAATTTCAAATTACATATACTATACCTGCTCAATTTTGATTTCATGATCTATTATTCTTGGTCAAGGAATCCCATTATTTTTAACCAAGAAATCCCTACTCAGTTATGTTAATATTGAACATTGACTGAAGTGATGGCTAGTTGTGATATACATAATTAATATCTATTCAAATCAATGGAAAGTACACATCAAAAAATGGAAATGGGATGATCAGAATATTATTTTTCAATTGAACAGTCAATTGCCATTGTCAGATAGAGATCAACTGGGAACACAAAGTTGTATCAACTGTATCATAGATCAGGACATGGAGCATCAATGTACTACCCATACTAAAAAATTTCAGAGGATTGTTGTCACATAAATATTTTTTAATAACCCATAAATTTCAGAGGATCGTCAATTAACTTTATCTTTTATTATGGTACTGTTTTATTCGTAAGTACTAACTGTTGATTTTCTTGATGATGAAGGGGTCCTATGGGCACCCCCAGGCTTACTTAGCTATTTAGCTAATGCTCTTGAACTTCTGTCCCAGATCACAGGTAAGAGCGATACTTCTTTCCAAGCATTAACGATGTATGTAAAAAGGACTTATTTTAAACTCCAATTAGCCTCCAATGTTAAAAGTATAGAGGATTTAGTTTGTGTAAGGGTAAGACCTACCCTAGCTATGGTCATACGTAACACACATATGTCATAACTATTTATTGATGTTTTCTCTTGAGTTTTACTTCATATTCAAACATCGTGCTTATGCCATCTTTATTTTAATTGTATTATTGTCTAAGTTAAATGTATTCTATTATCGACTATCGCTTTTATATGTACAAGGGTTCATCAACTTATATTATCCAAGCTTTTGTATAACACCCAACCATACCTTAAGGATTCTATACATTGTGATATAACCTAAGGGTTAGGACTTTATGCACAATATACTAAATGCTAGATGTTATAACCATTAAGCGCATTATACCTTATGCTAGATGCTATCACCTTTGTGCACATTATAATTTTATGCTATATGCATAGTATGACTATTGAAAAGGTTATACGTCTTACACTACGTGTTATGACTAATGTGCATTGACCGATGTTATGTTTTAAGCATATTGAAGAACATAGTTTTAATCTCGGTTGATCTCAGCGTTAGCAATCTTACGTGCATCTGGTAGCTATGATACTTAAATGTTATTAATTGAGACTGAGTGGAATGCCCGTTGGCATCCCTTGTGGCAGGGCTTCACGTGAATATTTCTCGGTTGTTGTGTTAAACCCTAGTTGCACTTTGAACTGCTCGACTAGACATAACTCTGGACCATTCATTTTGCAGTGAAGGTGAGGGGAGAGGCCGACAGGCTCTTGAAATTTCAGGGTTTGTAAACCAAGTTTGCAATTTCTCCCATGGGTTCGATACCGTGACCTTGCTTCCTGTAATGACCATAGTTGGTTATAAGGATTCGAGTTCTTTACAGAGTTTTTAACTCTTACAGGGTTCGATGCTGAAACCTTGCACCACCCGCGTGGATACTGATAGTTTAAACACCGCATATGTTGATGGAGAAAATTGCTCAAGCGTGCTCAAATGTTTCAGGTAATGTCATTCACGATCATTTTGTGTTTCACTGAGTGTTTTTAACTTCATCAATGTTTAAGGTTTAAGTCTGAGCTATTCAAGGTTTAACTAGTTTATATGTTGATGTTCCTGGCAGGTTATTTCCTCGGCATTTGTTTTGAGTTTGGCCAGATAGGGATAAGAGCTTAAAAAGCCCTGGTAAGCCTCGGTAACTCCCTATGGGCATCTAAATGCACTTTGGAAGAGTAGGGTGAAGCTTGGCACAATGTCGGTCTTTGTTTGGTTATCCAAGACTTCGGTTTCATATGAACTTTGGTTTTACAGTCGGTTGTAAAATTTTCTAAGCCGTATGGCATTTCGTATTTATGGGATTGAACCCTTGAGCCATAGCTCGCATTGGTTTCTCGATGCTTTTCCTTGGTTACTGTCTATCAATAGATTTTAAGGATTTAATATAATGGTTTGTTTGGATTACAAGTAGTTCGGTCCACTATCAAGAGATACTTTTCGGCATTCAAGTAAAAGAAATGTATTGATATAAGTTCTTGGTGATTAGGGTTTGAAACCCAGTTCTGGTTTATGAATGTTTGTTACAGGGAGGGTTGAACCCTCGACCTTGTCTTGCGTTGCTTCCTTTCATATTGTATGTGTAAAAACTTTCACGGATAAATAAATATGGTTTTTGCAAGAATCAAAAGAAGTTTGAAAATACAAAACCTGATAGAATGCTCTCGGCATTTTTGTTATTTTGTATTAAAAGTTTTGTGATGCTTGTTACTCATGTTTTTAGGGAAAATCCCATCACTGTTGGCGAATGGTTGTAAAGACTTATTTTAAAAGCCATTTGTAAACAATGGCCGTAAGGCTGGGTTTAAAACCCTGCCATAACTGCTTACTGTGTTTACAATTTGCTTGTGGCTATACAAGGGTTTCTCACCCTACAGATTTGCATAGAAGAAACCTTTACAGGTTGTAATGTTAAAATTATAAAAACGTAAATTGGATGGGCGAACCCTTAGGGTATCGAACCTTGGTCTCGTAATACTCCTTCGTTTTGGCAGTTGAATGCAATGTTAACATAGTAATACTATGTGTATCTTATGAATAGGGTTTGAACCCTGAGATGGCCGATCGAATCTTTTAGAGTTATTAATGCTTAGTTAAATTCTTAGTGTGAGTAAATGATGATTCCTTTCGATAATGTTTTTACAAGAATTATGTGTAACAAATTAAGTGAAAAGTGTGTTGATAATGAAACGACTAGGGTTTTGCAGCAAAAGTTGTTTATACAAGAGCTAGATTTATAGCGTTCTTCTGTTGTTTTATACAATAATTCGATGTTGATATTTGTAGTTCTATTGTTTATAATCTATTTTGCAACAATTAGGCTATGAGATTAGGTTGATTTGAAGATTATCATTTCTGTATAAAAGAGATGAGATGTTTAAAGTTAAAACTTGTTGTGAAATATTAATGTACTCTGTTCTGTTTTATAATGTTTATAAAGTAGGTTTACATATTACTTTTGCACAAACACGAGGTTTGATTATAAGTATAACTTTTGGATTGTAAAAGGATTGTACATATTTGTAAAATGTTGATGATTTCTATTGCTAAGCTATATGCAGAAATATCCAGATTTCCCAGTTAGGATTCTGTAAAGTTTTACTGAAACTAAAACAATAAAATAGTACTGATATAAAATAGATTTATCTAAGAATTTTAATCATTCGAATCCATTTATAGTATATCATTATTCGCATCTATTTTTATTTCCTCTTCCCTGTACTAGAGTACAACATTGAAATAGTGTGTGGAAAAATACAGGGAAGCATTTCTATTCTATCATTTATCATTTAGCCAATTCATAATTATTCATTCAGTTTTATAACTAACAAAAACATAAACTTTCAGCATAGATAATATGAAAACGGATTAAAAACATTACTAACAGTTCAAGAGATATCTAGGTTTTAATAAAAAAATGATAACATAATATAGTTATTTCCTGAGTAATAATTTGGGAAGAAAAATAAATAAGATAACACAATTTGAACCTGGTAACTATAGAAGAGACAAACAGCGAAAGGAGCCTGTTCCACCCAACCTTTTCCTGAAGACAACCAAATTACTTGCCTTAGGACCCTCAACCCTATTCACTGAACCACCAGGACGAAGATCCTGTGTGGAGAAATGGAATAAATTCCCTTGCAACTCAACAGTAGTATTTGATAGTAATACTTCTGCCTTTAGCAATATTGAACTCAACAATGTGGCTGCACTAGTTCAGAATGCGATCTTAACTCACTCAATCACTTCTAACCTTCCCCTCATCGAATATCCTGTGCTCTCTTAACTTTCTCTTTCAAAAAATTTCACAAGGTAAGAATTGAACAGCCTTCTATTGAATTCGATGGGTAGATAAAGCATGCCTAGGTCTTTGGTCAATTGTCTTTAGTTAATGAGCCACCTGCTCAGTTCCACCTTCTTGGGGAACATGACCATAAAAATAGGGAAGTTTCCCCCTGCAACAGCTAGAAGTGAGTTGAGGATGCTACCAAGTGTCAGTTTGATCTCCACCCCAGTCCATTCCTCCTAGTGGGTCAGTGAACACTCATTCAACAGTCCCCTTTGGATATTTGTCTCCTCTTTTATTTATAAATAATAAAATATTCAGAGTAATTAATTACAGTCATCCTTGACCCCACTTGGTCAATAAACATAAAAATTTACAATAACATAAAACATAATTTTTTTCTGACAACATAAAATGTTTAGAATTTGGGTAGGTGACAGGTTCAACACATAATAGATATTGGCATCAACATGATCTAACTACTCATTCACATGAACAGCAATTACCAAACCCATAGAGTATTAAACATTTCACAAACATTAGTATTCATCATCTAACATAAACAAAGACAAAGATAGAACCATAACCAAACATCTTCGTGCATTCATTAAAACCTGTGGAATGTCCTTCGTAGAAACAATCAATGCATCATATCGCAAATACAAAACGGATCAAGGATAAAAAAAACTAGATCAATTGCTCTTATTGATAGCTAGATTCCCTTAGGGTTACAATCATGCTCCTATTTATACGACACTAGGTGGTTACAAAATGGTCCACATGACCAATTATAACAACTTAAAATAATCTTGTGCTTCCTCGTTCTCCACAAATGACCTTTCTTTCGCAGATTATCCCTTTCACAGTTGTTGGCTTCCGCACTTCATGCGGACTAATCCCATTCCAATAGGACCCCAACACAAACTTGTGGCTCTCCCTCGAGCCACCTCAGCTAGACACTTCTGGTACTGTTCTCATCCTTCGCTGTGCTAACTTCTGAAGTTGTTCTTGCCATCTGGAGATCGTTGTCATGTACTTCTCGAATGCCTCCTAGAACCTCTGGTTCGCTGTTGTGTACTTCTCGAACTCATCCTACAGCTTGTGGAAACCTTGATCATCTACCTCGAACTCATCCTCGAGTCTCTGGAAACCTTGATCATCTACCCCTTCTGCGCTTGCTCTTGCGCTTCAGGCTTGCTGTGGTCTAGGGACAAGTTCATCTACTTCACCAAGATGTGAAACAGGCCAACGACTCTAGCACATTTGTTTCACACCTTGGGTTTTCTGCTGCTGGAGCCAGTGGGCCTCTGCCCCTGGTGTTCTGGTGGTCATAGGGACCACGGGTCTTCTAATTACTATCACGCTCTTAAAAATATCGGGTGAGACCTCGTCTCTGTTTCTCCCAAGTGTATGTGTTGCTTCCTCCGCTAGTTGTTCATTCACACTCGTCGTTCTGGCCCTTAGCGCACCTGGAGTGTTGCTACGCGAAATGAAATGAATCATTTCCACAGCTTCCTTGGAATTGCTCACTCAACTTATTGTTGTACCGATTTGTAGCATGGATTTTACTAAACTCCTCTTCCAACTTATGGATACTTCCTTGATCAACTGATCTTCTACGCCTGTATTTATGCTTGCTCCTCGTGTCCTTGACGCCTGGTGCTTGAATCATTTGTGGAATATTTCCCATAGCCATCTGATTCTATCATCATACTTCTCCACCGTCTTCTGGTGATGTTGATCCGCAGTAATCATGCTCGGATTTGACTCTCGTGTGCTAATCATGCGAAGCATAGACAAGCGCCCTGAATAGCCATGCTTCCACTTTTTGTCATCATTGTTTTTTTTTTTTTACCTCTAGTTCTCAAGTGTTATTCGTCGTATCATGGCGATAGGGTTTCAACCGATTTCCATTTACCAGCTTAGGCAACAATACCCCATCTAAACTTTGTATATGCATTGCACCTCCGTCAGTGACAAAATTTATGATGTAAGGACCTAACCAATGCATTTGTAACTTACCTGGGTGCTTAGCAAACTTACTGTGATACAACAGAACTATGTCTCCACGCTAAAAATGCTTTTGTTTAACATGGTGATTGTGCCAAGCCTTCTGTCAATCCTTTTCTACTTTTCGAGGAAACCCTGCGATGAACCGATCCTCATCGAGCTGTACCAGTTGTGCCAACCGTTCCTCCAATGCCTCGTCATCGCTCATTCTTGTGGATGCTGCGATGCACAAACTTGGTGCAATATACTCCATCGGCATGACTGCTTCATGTCCGTAAATGAGATTGAATGGGGTTTGGCCCGCCAGTCGTTTACATGTTGTGCCATACACCCAAAGTATCGTCGAAATTTTCAAATACCAGTCATCTCGGTTTACGTTGCACACCTTGGTGTGTGCATGCTCCAATATGTTATTAAATGCCTCAACTGTCCCATTCGCTTGAGGGTGATAGGGGGTAATCTTCTTATGCTGCATTTGAAATTCCTTTGTAATTGCTACAGTCGTCTGATTAACAAAATGAGTCCCTTGGTCACTCATTAGGATTTTCGGGCATCCAAACCTAGTGACCACATTGTCAAAAAGGAACCATGCCGCAGTCACAGCTGAGAAATCTCTCGCTGGTGTAGCTTCCGCCCATCGCGTCAAATAGTCTGTCGCAGTGGATGATGTAGCGTGACCCTGTCCTTTTTTTGGGTGGGTTGATGAGTCCCACAAAATCAATTGCCCACTTGTCGAAATCCTGCAGTGTCAATTGGTGTACCAGCGGCATTTCATCCCTTCGTGACGACTTCCCTGTCCATTGACATACATCGCAACTCTTGGCGTAGTCCACAACATCTCCATGCATCGTCAGCCACCATAATCCTACTCGAAGGATTTCCCTAGCAGTTGCGTGTCCTCCATAGTGTCCTCCAACGATCCCGTCATGAGCCTCCGCTAAAATCATTTCCTGTTCATGCGGAAGGATGTATCCTCGAAGTATCTCATCTCGCCCCATCTTATACAATTGCCCTGTAATTAATTGAAAATCTGCAGCTCTGACGACTAGCTGCTTCTTCTGGTTGGTAGTGAAACCTTCTGGCGCCTCCCCTGTTGCTAAAAAATGAATGATTTGTTCATAATGATCATCAACCATTTCGACCCTGAACAACTGAGCATCCGAAAATCCTTCGTCAATGCTTCTTGGTTCTTCCCCACACTCTATCCGTGATAGGTGGTCTGGTCTTGCATTCAATCGTCCTGGCTTTACAATTATCTCAAAATCAAATTCCTGGAAGAGTAGTAGCCATCGGCAGATCTTCCCTCCTAACACAGGCTTGCTCACTAGGTATTTTAGTGCTGAATGATTGGTGAACATTTTGAAATGCCCCCCAAGAGATAGTGTTGGAATTTCTTTAAGGTGTAGACCATCGCCAACTCTTCCCATTTTGTGGTCGTATAATTTTCTCTGCAGTAGACAACTTCCTACTTGCGAAGGCTATCGGGTGGTCAATGTCGCCTGTTCTTGGTTGGGCCAAGATGACTCCTAATGCAACTGATGACGCATCGATGTGGACATGGAGTTCCTTTGTCCAATCTGGAAATGCCAGTATAGGTGCGTGACCATTTTTTCTTTTAATATGTCCAGACTCTTCTGGCACTCTTCATTCCATTCAAATTCGGCGTCTTTCTTCAACACCTTCTCCATTGGTGCCATGATTGTTGCATACCCTCTGATAAACTTCCTGTAGTATCCCATGTGTCCCAACGTCACTCTCAATTGCTTGACTATCGTCGGTGGTTGGAGTTCAATAATAATTTCAATCTTCGCCGGGTCTACCAGCATTCCTTCCCTGCATACAATGTGCCCCAGCAAAATCCCGAACGGAGCACAGAGGATGCACTTTTTCAGGTTCAATGAAATCTGGTCCTATCGACATCGCTCCAGCATGAGCCTTAGGTTTTTGACTTGATCTTTGACCAACCCATATATTGTCCAATCGTCCATATAGACGACAAGAAATTTATGAATATAGTCTTTGAACGCCGGAACTACCAATCTTGAAAAAATTGTTGGAGCATTCTTCAGTCCAAATGGCATCATTGTATACTGAAAGCAACCCCATTCTGTAACTAATGTAGTCTTATGCCAGTCTTTCTTCGCAATTTTGATCTGGTGATAGCCCGAAAACCCATTCGTAAATGAGTATATTTCCTAACCTCCTACTCCTTCAAGCACCTCATCTGTGAATGGTGTTGGGAACGGATTGTGTAGGAAGTCATCATTCAGCTTCCTTAAGTCGACACATATTCGTACTTCACCAGATTTCTTATCCTGGACGACCATCGGGCTAGTCCACTCTAATTCTTCCACGGGTTCTATAATGCCTTCTTCATTCTTTCGATCTCATCTTGCACCCTTTCCTTGTACCTTGTATTCAATCGGTAGGGCCGCTACTTGACTGGCTTCGCATCAGGTTTCAGGGGGATCTTCATTTCTCCTAAGTCCCCGAAAATTCCTTTCATCTCTGAGAATTTTGTTGGGAACAGATCTTGAAACTCATCAACATATCAGTCATCTTCGCAATAGTTTAATCATCCCAGTAGTCTCCAATACTTGCGAACTTCAGCTTCTCCTCCGACCCAATGTTCACATTCTTGATTTTCAATGGTTGTTGAAACCTGTCTAAAGGTATTCTTGGTGCCTCAACATTGCGACTACCTTCTGATTCCGACACATATATAGCCCTCGGATCATCCTCATCATCCGGTTCTCTTGTAATATTATAACGCTCCATCAACATTTTTGCTGTCGCAGTCCACCGAAGTTCTAATGGTTGCTCTGTTGGTACGACTTCAAATATCTTCTCGCGGATCACCTGTAGCGCACTATGGATGAAGGGGTTCTCGTCTGAGAAACAAAACGTTTTGCTAAAGCCAATTGTTAGTTGTTCCCAAGAGGTTGTCCCACGTTGTAGTTCTGCTGCGACATACCAACTCTGTGGTACTTCATCCAATGTGTGAACAAATGTATGGACCCATTCCTGTTTCACTCGCAGTCCCCATTTGATTTCACACTCAGCTAAATGCGCCTTCGGCTCACTTCTGCCATCAAAAATCCTTCCATCATATCCTTCTGTATCACTAAACCTAACCTCCATGAGGTGTCGACATAGCGGCCAGTTTGTGATATTAGAATTGTGCGCCGCCCACCAGCACGTAGGAGTAGCCTTCAAGGATTCCTCGAAGGCCAATAGACGTTGTGGTTCCACCACCTTTTCCTCAAATTCAGTGAGAAAGGTGCTCAAATTGAGAAATCCCTCATATGTTGGTAGAGCGCACTCCTCTATGGCTACCCATCATAGTGACTATGTCATCCAGACGCACCTCCTAAACAACACTTCATGTAGTCGGTTCTGCCAATTCTCGAGCGCCTCATTCGAGTCCGACGATGCCAAACTGACACTGTGCCATCCCAATTCTCCGTCTATGGTAGGATTCATGTAATCGTCAGATATATTGTATACACTATCCCATCCCTCCATGAATTCATCTCTTGCTAGTTCAACGTATCACTTCCCTTCCGTAGGATCAAGAGGTGCAATGACCCTCATCTCGCGATTTTCAAACGACATAGTTCTTGTCTTGAATTTGATGATAGCTAGATTATCCATCGCATAGTCTATCCTTAGCAGCGCTGGGTAGGGACTTGTGTTATCAACAATCTCTATTACATCGAAGTCGGTGTATGTCTTAATTCCCTCAATTTCAACCGGAAGCTGGCATACCCGACCAAGTGGAGTAACCTTACTCTTATTTGCTAACCGCAGCTATACCAGTGACCGAGCCAATTGTTTATTTTCTTGGGCTTCCTTATGCATTTGGTTGGATATAAATGAAATATTTTCTGCTGTAATTTATATTTCAGATTTAGCTATAAGGATGAAAGTTAACAGGAAATAGATCTGGGAAAATTCAAATTTGAGATGAAATTTCTGAATTTATCTTAAGCACAGTGTTTTGAAATTTCCACACTTCCGTTTGGTTTGATTCTAATGGGTCATAGACCAAACAATTAGCATGGCAACTTGTAGGTGGAGCTTTGCACAAATGATAGGCCACCAATCTATGTGATGGACCACAAGGAAGACCAAGACAAGTGAAATATCAAATAAAACATTGGCAATTTCTAATTGGACCAAAAAATCCATGAGATGTGAACACAACTTTAGTTAGTGGAACCCCAAGGAAAAATCATAATCATTTGCATTGAGCTAAGGGACAAGTGTCATACCTATGGGTTCCAAAGGACTGAAATGCCTTGTTTTATATTGGGCCAATGGGATATCAATTCACCCAAGATCAATGGTATAGAATGAAAATAGTTGGAAGAGGAAAACTATGTAATGACACATGGCATGCAATAATCCATGAAGGAATAGCCCTGGGCAATCTGGAAAGAACAAAAAATGTCGTATCCACAACTTGCGCACTCAAGTTTTTTAATTGGATTCTTATTAATAACTCATGTTGTATCTCCCTAATGAGTATCCACGATGGATCCACACTAGAGAACCACTAGCACCCTAGTGCGTTGAGCATAGGAAGGGAACCGGGGGACTTACAGAAGACAAGGACCTAAATTCAAACATGGGCCTCTAATATTTCCAAGTTGTATTTGGAATCCCAAGGTTGTTAGCCATCACTGAGTATGCAAGAACCTCTATAATGATGTAATTGGAGAAATGACACGATGGTTCATTACAAATGAAGACTTCTAATTGGTCAAAGGAAGATGAAAAAAAGGTTTTGTGGAGAAACAAACGATGAAATCATGGGGTATTTGAAGAGGAAATAGAGGGGCCCTACACATCAAGGGGAGAGAGAATTTTGGCCTAAAATGGAAATGCATGGATGATTGCAAAAAAGGATTCCATACTCCAACTCTAAGTTTGTTTTTAGAATTTTGTTTAAACCTTCTTCTATTTCCATTATATATTTCTTATAGGCCTATGGACCTTATAATCATATATTATTGAGGTGATGTCTCAAATGCAAAGATAGTGAAAGACATCTATGTCAATTCATTGTCTCATATTTTTGAATTTTTTCTATCCAAGTTCTTATGAAGCATTCTATGGTTGTGTCCCTTTTCTTCTCGACATTTGTTTTGAGAAATGTGATGTAGCCATTAATGTTATTTCTTGCTAGGAATACTACCACCCTGAAAATCTATAATTGATGGTGTTCCATTTCTATTGCATCTCTTGCACCTTCTTTGTAATGGTCCCTGCTAGATCTGGTTGGTTATTAACTTGATTGTTTAAGTATTTTCGACTTAGGACTTCCATCAAACACTTTGGTAATGGTGACGATGCTTTGATACCACTGTAATATCCCTCTCCCTTATAGGATGCAATGTACTAGTGTTTACTACTATTATGGTGGCTCTCCTTGTTGAGAAATTTTGTCAAACAATTACCCTTCAACCTCCCCTTTGACTACTATTATGTGATATCCCCTTCCACTCGATCATGATGAGGGGATGACTCAGGAGCCTATATGACTTCTGTAGGATATAATCATTGAATAAGGGGAGTCAAGGAGGTTTGTTGATGTCACTTAGATTAGAAAGAGGTGTTTATTTCTAAAAGTGACTAATAACATTTTAGATGGTATTGGGTGTTCCATGGTATAGAGCTCCAATGAAGGATAAAAAGAGGGGAAAACACCTCACTTGGGCATTACGATTTGATTTGATCTTTTTTTTTAGTGTATAGTGAACCAGAGTTTTCATTGGGGTTTGGAAAAACGCTTCCATCATTTTTTGGCTTTGGTGGTGCAAGATCCACCCAAGGCTTCTATTTGAGCTTATCCAGATATTTTGATCTTTAATTTGGTGAATAGAAATTTGCTTAGGCAAGTTGTTATGAGGTCGATTTCATATTGTGACTTGGACATGGCTTCAATAGGAGAACGTGGCACTTAAAGAGAGGCTAAATCATTCTTGGGGAGGGTGTCATCATCTGGTTGGTAGTTCATGGTGTCTAGGGACTGTGGAAGAAGGGGACGACCCCTTTTCTTTTGTTGGTGGAAACTTAGCAATAGGGCCGTGTCAATTTAGAGAGGTCGTGAGCTTTGGTGTGGCCGTATTCTGATTGGAGGGGCCAAAATATGGTGAAGGGTTGTGAGCTCCAAGAGAGAGAGAGAGAGCCACGATTTTGGGAGCAGGTCATGACTAGGGGAGGAGCTAATCCACAGAGATCATGGGATTGTATGGAGAAGTCTTGATCCCAAGGGAAGATCAAGAGCCTTGGGGAGGATCCACGACAATTTGTTGAGGTAGCCACAAGCTTGAGGAAGGTTGAATGCCATCAAGGAGGAAAAAATATCCCTGGAGGCCAAGCAATAACAAGTGTAGCCGAATTTTGTGCCAGTTGATTTTTTGGAGGTGGCACACTAGTTAATAGAAGAGTCAGATGATAATTCCAGTACTTGGCATTTTCACTTTGGTTTGGTACTTTTACTCTAGCTGCTATAGCATCCATTAGAGACTTGTATGTTTTCGATCCATAATCAAATATTCATGTTATCACTCTAAACATTTGTGTACATTTGACTACTTACAAATGTTTGACGAAGTGACTTTAAGACTGTATGCAAAATGTTTGTAAAAATCCCCTAGTGAATACACATGTAAATTGTTTGACGAAATCACACAACCAAATAAAAATAATTTGCTTATAATTGCATTGGGGATATTCTAGTGGTATCAAATCCATATATCTTACTAGCTTGTGGGGTATTCAGTGGGGGATTATTCCAGTTCACTTCAAATTGAGTGATCTGCACTTATTTCTGTCAATTTCAATAGTGGTATGTGTTATCAAGCTTACGCTCAGTTTACTTAAGGAAGATGAAGGAAACACAGGAACTCATAGATGAGACTTTGCAAATCCTTCATGAAAATAAAAAGGATCTTGAGCTCTTGGATAAAAGTTCGAAGAAGCTAGCAGCAATGAAATACATGCCTTACTACTGGAAATATCTAGCATTGGATGTGGAAGTCCATGCAACGTTTTCCTTTCGAGACTATTACACCATCAAGTATGGAAGTTGGCCCAAGGATTTGGATGAAGATTCCCTTAAACGAACAAGGTATAAATTGAGGATTTTTGCATAGAGGAATACCAAACAACAACATAAGAGGCATCATCAGAGCTAATCGATGAGGTCAATGACACTAGTGCATTTGAGCGATATACATATGATGAAGTTTTCAAATCAATTGCAAAAACTTTTCCTATTTATGATGACTATGAATCAATCATTGTTGAGTATCCAACATTTTTTCCTGTGTATGATGTTAGTCAACAAGTCATCCTATTTATGGCATGTATGATGATGTAGGAATGATTGTACCAAAACGTGACAAAGGTTGGGATCTATGTGTGAATGTAGACAATGAAGGGGTTGAATTGGTAGATGAGAACTTGCATGAGAATGATAGTCCACATGAGTCCAATAACTCCACAATATCATCTAGGAAGTCAGTTGGTTCCTTATGTGACATCCTACGCTATGTTGATGAAATAATATTGTGTGATTTGGAGAACCAACTATTGATCAAGGAGGAGAAAATTGTGCAGGTGATTATTAGGGAAGATGGTGCTCATAAGTTTATCGAATACCTTATGTAGAAAACCTAGTTGGAAAAGAAACAAAAAGGATTGTCAAAAGGAATCACTAGCACCCAACTGTGCATCATCAAAGAAGCACTTGATAAGATGAAATATGATTACTTGCAGTTGTTTATGAATAGGGACCTTGCTCTTAAGTTCGCTGAAGACAAGGAAAGGGAGTTTGAGGAGCTTTGTTACCAATTGAGTTTGGCACGCTCCTCATTATTGAAAGCAGTAGAGACTCCATGATTTTTGGTAGTTGTGACACATGAGAGCGTGAGTGGCACTCATGGTTTGAGGGAGAATCCTCTCATGATGATCCGACACGAGGAGAATTCATAGTTGCAGGTGTTTGAGGAGAGGTTTGACACAGAGGGTTTTGATCATGTGCTTGTTTTGTATTGAGGGGATCATGAGCCTCCTTTGTTAGAGAGTCCACTAAAAGCTCAATCCTTAGCTACGAAGGAGATAGTTGAGCATATTCCTTATGGAATAGACCGTAAGGAAATGTATGCATCCATGGATTGGGTGGATGAGTATATGGAAGACATAGGCATGCTCTAGGATACAGGCTCAGGAAACATCAGTAGAGGGATGGATACAATAGCACTTACAGGGTACAAGATGGAACAGGATGATATAGTGGCATGTCGCAATATGAAAGGGTATCTAGTGGCACACAGTGTTGTACAATGGATTTTTGGAGCGTTTCCTCCAGGAAGACCTCCTGGCCGGGACCTGGAGCATACCATTGAGTTTGGTTTACCTAAGATTGTTGAGTGGATGGGTGAACCTCATACAGCAGTGTATCCCTTGGCAATTGATTTTTGATGGGGATATCACCTGACTAGGGTTAGAAATTCAGACACTCACAATGCTAATTTGGAGTGTCATTATGAGTTTCGGATCGTGCCATTGGGATTGATCGACGCACCTAAAATTGTCCAGTCTTGCATACCATTGTGGGGGTTTCTATTGTCATTCTTTGGTGCTCCTATTATATTCAGCAGGACATGGGAGGATCACTCGAGGAAATTGGATGAGACATGGGGTAATATAGACATGACCTAGATTTATCGTTTGGACTATGTGGTTAATATGCATGGTGCATAGAAGGAGATCCAGGTTCTATGGGATTAGTTCATAGAGATTGTGGCTAAGAGATTAGGGGATGACATTATCCACTACAGAGTTTGCACATGTTTAGTCCCTAAGTCCTCACTTAGGGAGAGGATCATGAGGATTAGTCGTGATTCACATTTGGAAAGGCATTCTTGGTACTTGAATGAGTATGAGGCATCGCAGTTGGTGGATCTATTACCTAGGGTGGTTATTAGACCCCATGGGTTAATTGAGCACATTAATAGCGACTTGGATGGCATATTTATCAATGTAGTTTGGCAGGAGCTAAACAAATTATAAGGCTTAGAGGCAATTATTGGTACTTGGTTTCCACCATAGGAATGCATATCAAGGGCTTGGTTCGTTGGGACTGCGATGATTATCAGCGTGTCACAACAACTATTAGTAGGATTTGGGTTTGGTGGAATTCTTATTTGATGGTGGAATTCATGCATTCATCAGAGTAATATATTGCTTCAAAATGTAGAGATGATCGACAAAGTTATGATGGTGATCGGTCTGCTATATTTTTGGGATGTCAGTAGAGGAGAGGTTGAGACTTATTCTATATGAAAGGACACGCTTCCTTTTCTAGTATTCAAGATCGATTATGGCAGTGAACTTGCAGACTTAAACTTCATTGAAACACCTTTGCAGGGGATGATCTAGGATGGTGAGTTCAAATTAGAGGACTTGGAGAGTAGAGAACAGTATGAGCATGGTCTGAGCATGGTGATAATACAATCATGATTAGAAGAGTGTAGCTTCAACATGATGGTTTCCCTTGGAGATTATTTTAGGACTAAAAAACTACAATGTTTTATAGCGCGATAGCCTATACAGATGAGATGGCCAGTTTTCGCTTTTTGGAGTTTGCTCTTGAGATTCTTCTTATTGGATGTGTGGAGGAGTGGTATTCTTGGGAGTTGATCGATTCAGTGCAGCTTATGATTTCCTGTCCCATTAGAGGAAGATAGAGATATTCTTGAGTTAGCACCTTACAAATCAATACTAGGAACAAAGAGTGTTTCACATAATCTAAGTAGGCCCTAGAGAGGTTCAGATAAAGGGGATTCAATAATGATGTAGGGGAAATATATGGGGGAGTGTATTATAGATTTTTCAGATATGACTCACTGAAAATATCAAATCCCAACTCGGTATCAAGTCTTTCTAAGACACATGCATGTACTAAAACCAAATTCTCAATCCCCGAGAATGTATCAACATATTCGATATACACATGAGATCTATATACACCTTTATACAATATAGCAATCACACATGAAACTTGGACATAATATTTTTTTTCAATGTGACCCTGGAAAAACCCTTGTGGGAAAACTAGTGAGAGAGTATCAAACAACTTTTATAATCTTAAGCAATTTATAATAGATATAATGGAGTCAATCCATAGAGACTTATCTCTGAGCCACACAAGCTCTGATAATCAAGTCTGGTCTACTGGAATAGAGGGTGATGCACCCCTCTAGCCAACTGTTCCCATCACTCTGAATGAATACGCCCCTCAGGCTGAATGTCCCCCTCACTCTGACTGTATATGTCTATGAACTTCTATCTGAATAGGGCCTCTCACCCCTCTGCCTCTGGATTATTGTCTCGGTGATGCTCTCTCTTAGATATGTTGAACTTTGTCACTTGAATGTGCCCCCTTTGTTAAGAATGCACCCCTCCTCTTACTGATCAATATATGATCTATCAGCTACTGAATCATCTCAATAACTAAAGAAATCTTTGCCTCCTCAATGGATCCACCTCAAGTGTTCTTGATTTTTCTCAGATCTGCACCCACCTCCAGTTAGAAAGTGTGCCCCTCTCTCAGGAATGTCCCATCTATCGTTGCTCCTCAATATCTGAAGAGATCTTGTGTGATGATCTCTCACACATTAGAATGATGCGCCCCCTCAATATCAAAAGGATAACTATGCCCTCACTCTTCCTACAAGTCGCGCTTAATATCTGGAAAATGAATGTGCCCCCTTGCATGCGTTGAATGCATCCTCACTCTCTCTCTTCAATATCTAAAGAAAATGCTCAAGCCACCTTTTTCCTTTTCCCCTTTCCTCCTTTTATTAAATCACTGACTTATTAGGGTTTCCAAAACCCTAATATAAGTGCATGCAAAAATCCCGCTTTTGTATGAAAAATAAAGCAGGGCATTAAAAAAATCTCGCATGCATAAGGTAAAAGTCACTGAAACCTCCGCATGTCTGCACCACTGGATACATGACACCTGGTAGAGTGTTTCTCACCCTCTATACTCATTCCTATAATGATAATGTACCTTCATGATAGGAATCATCATATGAAGGACATACCGAGGTACACATATCTCTAACATGTACGACTGGGTGATAGAGTAGGTTGTAGCACACTCATCCCACAGGATCGATGACGTCCTTGACCATTTCTGGGAAGGAGTGGGAGAGTATGTTGGTAGATTTCATCACTGGTTCACCAAGGGTGCAGTGGGAAAATAGTATATATGTATTGATTGACCAATTCATGCACTTCCCAATGATTTCTTCGGAGTATGGGGAAACACAGGTGATAGAGCTATCTAGTGGAGATATTTTTAGAGTCCACGAGAAGCTTGAAGTCATTACTAGTAAACAAGAAAGAATTCCTTTTTTGATATTCAAGATCAAGTGTGGAAGTGGATTTGCAGGTCATGACTTCACCTGGATGACTAAGTAGGCTACTATTCATGGTGGTAGGTTCATCCCTTCTAGGTATCTCAACATCGATTTCTAGGATAGGAGGATGTAGACTAGGCATGACACTCAAATGATTATGATCAGAGTGGTATAGTGTCATCATTATGATCCTTTCCTGAAATTAACTTGCGACCCTAGGATTTCAGTATTAGACAGTTCAACAACTGACACAGAAACGAGAGCCCATTTTTGACATAGAGGCGAGAGCCATTTTTTGCTTTCATGAGATGGGTTCCCTAGTTGAAAATTTTTTTGAGGGGTTGATCAAGTTTTATCGAGTTTCTCTACTTATCGGCAATATTCATGATTGTTCTTATGTCTTTCCATACCACATATCGGGCGAAGGATCCTTCACCTCTTCCTAGTTGGTTTGGGACCCTGGTATCATTTCCAGTTTCAGTTTGGTTCATTCGATGGAGTGTCAGGTTGTGGTGGCATTTCCTGAGGACAGACAATCTTTGGGAAGGGAGGACTATGATCTCCCCTTCCTCTTAATCATGATGAGGGGATGAATCGGAAGCCTACATGACATTCATAGGCTATAATAAGCGAAGAAGGTGAATCAAGGAGGTTTATTGATGTCACTTAGCTTAGAAAAGGTGTTTATTTCTAAAAGTGACTAATAGAATTTTAGGTGGTATTGGGTGTTTCATGGTATTGACCATGGTATGGAGCTCCAGTGAAGGATAAAGAGGGGGAAATACCTCACTTGGGAATTACAATTTGATTTGATCTTTTGTGGAGTGTGTGGTGAATCAGAGTTTTCATTTGGGTTTGGAAAAACCATTCCATCATTGTTTGGTTTCGGTGGTGCAAGATCCACCCTAGATAAACTAAGGGAAAACCACCCGTGGTTTCCAATTGAGCTTATCCAGAGATTTTGATATTCAATTTGGTGAATAGAAATTTGCTTGGGAAATTTTTTATGAGGCCAAGTTCATCTTGTGACCTGTCCATGGCTTCAGGAGGACAATGTGGCACTTAAAGAGAGGCCGAATCATTCTTGAGGAGGTCGTCATCATCTATTTGGAATTTTGTGGCATCTAGGGGTCGTGGAAGAAGGGGTAGACCCATTTTATTTTGTTGGTGATGGATTAGAAATAGGGTTGTGTCAATTTACTGAGGTTGTGAGCCTTGGTGTGGCCGTATTCTGATTGGAGGGGCCAAAATCTAGTGGAGGGTCATGAGATCCAAGAGAGAGAGCCACAATTTTGGGAGCAAGTCATGACTAGGGGAGGAGCTGATCCTTGGCGATCATGGGATTGGATGGACAAGCTATGAGCCCAAGGGAAGATAAAGAACCTTGGAGAGGATCCAAGGCACGTTGATGAGGGGCTTGCAAGCCCGAGGAAGGTTGAATGCCATTAAGGAGGAAGGAATTTCTCTAGAGGCTGAGCAACAACAAGTGTAGCCGAATTTTGGGTTAGTTTGGTTTTTGGAGGTGGCACACCAGTTTATAGAAGAGTCGGGCGATAATTGTGGTACTTGGAATTTTTACTTGTGTTTGGTACTTTTACGGTAGTTTCTATAGAAGCCATTAGAGATTTGTATGGTTTCCATCCATAATAAAAGATTCACGCTGTCACTCTCTCAATTTGTGTACATTTTACTACTTGCAAATGTTTGACGAAATGTCTTTAAGAATGTATGCAAAGTGTTTTTTAAAACCCCCAAGTGAATACACATGTAAATTGTTTGATGAAATCACACAACCAAACAACAATAATTTGCCTATAATTGCATTGGGGATAATACATGTTATGTTTTTGTATGGTTGGATATTATGTTTGGTGTTTTCTTGGTTCATGGATTTCGTACACTGTGGTTCTCATACACTATAACATTTACCAAGACATTTGAACATTTTAAATGGAGTTCAATTGCATTTAATACCAAAGGAATACAGTCCCAAATTACATTACATTGCAATGGCTAAACTAGAGTTGTAGCAGCAATAATAAATCAACAATAAACTAATTACAAGGAGACTTCTAACCTGGTTATAACAGTAGTGAACAAAAATATGCTCATGTATGTAGTAGCTTATTTTAATGCCCATAATTTATGCTAATGTTGTAGGTAGTGGACAACCACCAATGAAGCACTTAGAACTATTGTTAAGGTTGTTTCTAGATTGTAGACATGAGTAGAAGTGGCCAGATCTTTGTACAATCCCAAATCTTATCCCCGACACTTCCATACTAATTAATGCCTTCTTCATAATAGATGGTACAGACCAAAAATGCAAGATACTGACCAACATAGAAGAACTCAACCCCCACAAATATCTAATGCTGCCAGTGTTGACGTTTCTCCAAGTGCAGCATCGGGAAGACATTCACTCACGGATAACTATGTTGATATGGCTAGTGACACCATACTGATTTGGCTAGTAATGAATGATACATTCACAATATAGAGGTGAATGGCCCAGTTAGGGATAGTGCTTCTCCCATTTATATGGTGTGGAGATGGACCCCATGGATGCTCTCACATTTCCTGCTCATGTAATGGAGTGATCTATTTATATTAGAGTTTTTGACTTGTTTATTTTGTTAGGGGATTTCATTCCCTTGTGAAATCTACAAGTCTAGCCTAATGTTGAATTCGACATGAGCATTAAGAAGTGACCAGGACTTCTTAGTGTGGGTCAATTCAACATTAGGGCTCCATGCAGCGAATAGACGTGAATGTGATGGAGAAGTATAACATCACCATAATGGAAAACCTTTCCTAAAGAACTGGGAAATTCCATTAATAAAGTGGTCAACTTGAAATACAACATTGAAGTGGACAAACAAGCAAGTCAACCCCAACTAAAGAAGACAAATTGTCCCTAAGTGAATTTTAGGTGTTTTGATGAGTATAAATGAATTGCTACAACTCCTTATTTGTATACACAACTCGTCCACTCCTCTCTGCTACACAAGTGCGCTAATTTAGTTGGGAAAGTGAAGACTAGAGAAGAAGCATATTGAATTGATATTATCTCTCTTGGGTTCACTCTCTCTCTCTCTCTCTCTCCCCCTTGGGGTGCGCACCTTCTCTGTGATTGGGTAACAAGTGATGTTTGTCAAACCCTTGTACACTAGGGATCTTCTATTGTTGTTGTTGTACTCTTATTATTGGAATTATTCTTCTTAAGAAAGGTTGTTGGGTTTTCTCTCGAGTTCGGGTTTCCCAAGGTAAAACTTTGTGTCTTTTGTGCATGGTTCTCTTCAGTGATCTTTTTGTTTTTTGCTGCAAATTTGAAGTTGAAATTTTCAGCGTATAATTATGCAATGATAAAAGTGGAATGATAATCATTAGGAATAATTATTAATATATGAAAATAGTACTGCTAAGTTATAAAATCAATAGCCAACAAGGGTAAAATGCGGCCCTCTTAAGAACATTTTCCTTCCCAATGAAGAATACAGCCTTTCCTTCCCATTTCCTCAAGTTGGAACCGTTGTACAATTGGTAGAATAAAATAATAACTCCAAAAATGATGGTATAGCCTTCACAAGACGAATGCAAGATTCAGAATGAAGGTACGGCCTACCTCCTGTTCCTCTACAAGTTGGAATTGATGGGCATGACTCACTTTTAAACCCTCCCGATCTTCCAACTTTCCCAAATCTACTGTAAACTCTTCATAACTCTACAAGATGATAAATTTGTCTTCTCCACAATGAATTCCTATAAGAAATATGAGTGATTTCTCCCATATAATAGCTAGGGTGTATATTTTTCACCACCAAAAGTATGCAACAAGGGTTTCGGTCCAAACCCCAAAGCCACAAGAGCTCTCCAAAAACAAATTTGTGAAAAGATAAACTTGAATGAATGAGAGAGGGGTTGATTCTCTCTTTTAAACTCATTTTACCCTTTTGGGCCACTTTTACCCTTTTCTCACTCAAATATTTAATTAAAGTGATTTTATAAAGTTATTATCACTTTATTAATGTACTAAGCCTTTTTACTCCAAAAAGTGATTTATTTGACTTTAAAGCAATTATGGGCTTTGCAAGTCACTTTTCATCCTCTACAACCTTTAAAGTTTTTCATTCTGGTTCCAAAAAGGTATTACACCAAGGTACTCCTCTTATATAATTTATTAAAATGACAAACTTAGTGTAATCCATTAAATTATGCTCAATAATACTCCCAAATTATGGGAATGGTCGAAATGCAACAGAATCGAAATTTGAGTATGTAGAAATGATCCTGATGATGAAAGTTGATAAGCATACCTCTGAAACCATCATATAACTCCTCCAAACAAGATGAGCTCAAATTAGCCCTCTAGTTAGGCTGACATAAACCCATAAGGTCATCTCCAATTGTAGAGCATGGGAATCCAAAAATGGGGACATTATATTCTTCTCCTTCAAATATATGTCTCAGGGTTGACAAGAGAGATGCCCAAAAGATAAAGATCCAATGTGAGATCATTCATGACAATTTATACCCTCTTCCTTATTCTCCCAGCTCTAAAATGCAAGCTTCTTAGTGATGGTGTCACTCCATAGTTCAATGGTTTTGCATTAATCCTATTCAACATCATTATATTTTCCTCTTTTTGAGTTTCATCCATATATTTAAATAATGATCACTTTAAGATTTGGTGTACAAACATGCACATAAAGAAGCATTGCTAAGGTCAGAATGGGAAATGCCTTTGACAATTAAGCAAGGGTAAATCCTTTTTGGTCTAAGAGCCATCTTGGGACCTAAAATAGATTGTGGATGCCTTGGTATCGATTCATTCAAAAGGAACATCTTAGGGGCAACAATGGAATTGACCAATAGCCTTAAGTGATAGTGATATTCATGTGGATAATAATTTAATGTAAGAATAATGGGCTAGCTAGGTATTTTTGCACAAGGAGAATCTCAAATAACCAAATTGGTCTAACCAAAAAGGGTTAAAGGAGACAATAAAGGAAGAAGTGACACTACACGAGGTTGAATAAACTATAGAAGCAATTCATGCTACAACATCAACATAAGTACATAATAAAATAATGTATAGGATGAAATATCTAGAGAATTGTTAACACTATCAATTCTTTAACAATATATCTGCCAAAGTCTATTTGAGGATTCTATCTTTGATATTGACTGTTATTTCCCTCCTTAATGTTGATTTTTGATATTAAACAACCATATTGATTTTTCCTACTTTTTATTGGTTGTTCATAGGTCTTCATGCATGTCTTTAGCCAAATTTCCAATGCATAGTGGACTCACTCATATCCTTGCTTGGTTGTTGGTCTCACCTCATGCCCTTCAGTTATGATAGCCCCACTTGGCATCATTGCTAAGTTTTTCATTATTCCCATGCTATTTCCTAACGTAACACCCAAATTTAGTACAGACTAAATGCCTACATTATTAACTTTGTGTTGACTACAATTTAGTTAGATATAATTATTATCTTTAACCAATTGAGAATTCAAGAGGAATAATTGTGATGACATTGGAATTCATTAATCAATATGAACAAGGTACAAAACTAATTAATCCCTAATGCTAATTATGTAACTCTATCTAAGAAAAAGAAACAATGTTAATTGATGGTTATCAATGCAAATCTTATTGAGCAAAACACAAAACCTTGTAAAGAGGGACATAAAATGAAGGAACCAAACTATATAGAATTGTTAGGGGTGTTCCTATCTTATGATGGAAATGTGTATATTTTACATTTGAAATGATATATTACTAATAGGGTCTCCTTATAACTACCACTAGCATATCCCAAAATATACCATCTCCTTGGGATGGCTTAGGGATGCGTCAAAATTGTACTCCAAATAATACGATGAGATATTTTCGGGGATGTTATATCCTGTGACAACGATAGTGCATACATATGAGAAAATTAAAACTAAATACAACCAAAATATTAAAAGAACAAAAAACATTTATGAGGTACACCAAAAATGAATGTGGATTGGGTGGAATGTTGGAGCTTTTCCCAAGTTTCCTTCTCTGGGCAATGTGGAAGGACAGGAACCATCGAATCTTTCATAATAATCAAAAGTAGTGGACTAGTGTTGTAATGTCCCCTCCCGCGGACGCAACTCCTGGAAGGGAATATGCTACCAATCTATGGGGCTTTTCATAAGCTCCGCCAAGTCATTAGATTCACGGCAATAAAATTAAGAGTGTGCAGATGCCATTTAAACAATTAAGCACAGCGAAATTAAAAACTCATCCACACACATATTTTATATCCATACAGCATATCAAAAACAGTCATCAATCTAAACATTGCAGAAGTAAATGCATAGACAGCAAGACACTTATCGTTATGGTGAAATGGCCCCAAATAACTAGCTATGTTGTTGCAATGTTCCTCCCAACCGTAGGTCTCTGTCCAACCTGTATTATTTCAGCACTTAGAGACCACCCCCGAGCTGGGCATGATATCTACAAGGAAAATGAGACTCTCAAGCTCATCACAGCCCAAAGCAATGGATACTCATCTCAACCCCAACATTTCTTAACACACAACAACTCAAAACTGAGCATGGATACAGATAACAACAAAATCCCAAATGCTGGGTATGAGGAAAAACATGGGCAACCAAAACAAAGTGATAGATGGTGAATCAAGCCAGGGAAAGAAAATTCGTTTTCAGAAAACGTCCTTGGGCATTCAAAGAGCCGTAATGGTCTCTACAAACCCCCAAATTGTGCTCTCTCCTTCCCAACAAGTATGTAATACAAAAATGAATTACCAACAATTCCAAAAGGGAGGAAAACACTGGAAATCAGTGGAGAAAAACACCCAGACAGCTCCCAACAGGTCTACAACACAAAAATGCCCTTTTCCCAGCTAGAAGACCGAGAGAAACCAAAAAAATGTTGCTGGAAAACACCTAGGCAGTTCCAAAAACGTAAGAGAGGCAAAAATCCTTCATGGGTAATGGCTTAGGGAGCAAATAATGGCTGTTTTCTTTCCCAAGAAGCAAAAACATGATTTTCCATGAGGGTGGCTTGCCCATACTCGAATTTGGACAGCCATACCTCCCCAATTCCCAAGGCATTAACTACTTAACCCAACTCTTGGGAGAAATGAATGATTGGGCACCAAAGTCAACATGGGTAGTTGATGGTTGATGGGTTCTCTCATTGACACTTGGCTTGACTTCATTGGCTCAAGGGTTTGAATATTTTCCTCCTAATTCCTTGTAATATCATGCCCCCATCTCTTGTTGCATTGCATAGCTAGTTGTGGGTATTTATATTAAAATGCATATTTACAATTCCCATGGCTCACTAGCACATGGGTTAAATAATACCAACATACTTTCCTCTTCAAGATTGAGCGTTCACTAGCGGGGCCTTGGCCTTGAACTCCACGCTAGGAATCATACAAAATATGCATACAATATTTACATTATAGCCCAAATATCATAAGGGTCAAGAATGGGGATGTGACAGGTGTTTGGGATCTTATTATTCAGAATATACGTGAAACACTATGAATCATGGCTTGGGAGATCAGGATATGCAAGTAGCAGAGAATGAAGAGATCATCCTGCAAGCATGGGGGATTAACAATTTGCTGAATTGGGTAGGCATGAAGCGGACTCCCATTAACAAATCTCGGAGCCCATAGGTTTGGGATAAACCACATGCAGGATGGGTCATGTTGTCCCTCATGTTGTACCTCAACCGAATATGAGATTTTCTTCAGTAGTTATTCCCAACTACAAATTCAAATATCAAAAAAAAGGGGGCTTTGGTTAAGATGCAAATGCCAATGAAGGATGTGCAGATAGATGAGAACAAATTAGAAAGGGGATTATATGTGTAAAAATATGGAATGATTAGCTAAAGGCACATGGTTGAGACACTTGGATCATGAGGGAGATTTCAAAGTTGAACTGGTCTACATTTTTCAATGAAGTGCATACCAACAAAATCATAAAAAATAAGAGAGATTCAAACTCTATCTACTATGAAGCAATTTACTGTTTCCATTAAGGCGAATGTGTACCTTTCCATGTATCAACGATAAGTGACATGTCACATGACGTAAATATCAAAGGAATGATTGTATTCTCCACGTCATCTCATACATATCAAAACTCTATCTATTTTGAAGCAATTTATTGCTGCCAGCCTGCCATTAAGGCGAATGTGTGTACCTGTCCTCTACAGATTTCAATTCTCTTCAAAACACACAGCTGTTTCTGCCATTAAGGTGAATGTGTGTACCTATCCTATAAAGATTTCAATTCTCTTCAAAACACACAGCTGATGATAATTTTGAATCGAACGTAGGCAAGGCATTGAGCTTTAAGTTTCATCAACTGCCCACCTTAAAACAGCATCCACCTGAGTAACCTTTTCCTAAATCTTTTGATTTAATGCACAAGCAGCTGATAATTTACAAAAAGAAAGAAATCACAAAAAGGAAAAGCGAATTTATAGTTGTAACATTTGATTCACAGAAAGCAAGAAAGGTAGGTCCATCAGTGATGTCAAGCGGCGCGGAGCCAAGCCCAAGAATGTATATGAAATTATTTAATGGAGTAACAGAAAAAAATATATGATACCTGCGTGAAATACATGAAATCTTGGATCCGGATAAAAAAGCTGGATCAAACCCTAAGTTTAAACCCACCGAATCAAACCCATGAATTTCCTTGGCTTTAAAACAAAACGAAGAAAACAAAAAAGAGCTGTCCCTCTCTTCTCCTTTTTAAACACAGCTGTCCCTCTATTCTGATGGATAGGATCTTCCATTCTCTAGATTCTTCTTTTTCGAACGGTTAAACATTTTGTAGAGAAAAAATCATCCAAGTTATAATTTAATTTGAAATTCTCATTTCTAATTTCCTTGTCTTAACAGATGGAATTGCTATTTGATTCACACAGGTGTCCCTTTCTTCCCATGGATAGGTTATTCCATTATTTGGATTCTTCTTTTTCAAAGACAAAAAAAATCATCAAAGTTATAATTTAATTTGAGATTCTCATTTATTACTTCCATGTTAAACGGATAGATTAGCTATTCCAATATCTGGATTCTTCTTTTTCAAACATTTCTAAGAGAAAAAGACATCAAAGTTATAATTTAAATTGATATTTTCTTTCAAAGATAAAAAGAATCAAACTTCTGATTTAATTTCAATTTTTCATTTACTATTTTTATATATATTTGCTATAAAATATTTTTTAATTAAATCTACATAACAAATTAATTAAAAGAGTGTAAAGCTAAGAAATTATATTATCACTTAACAAAATACATGATGTCCAAAATAGACCTCAAAAACTACACCATTTATAACAATGTAAATTATCCAAGTTTATAAAAACAATTATAGCGGGTTTATAAAAACTAACAACTATTGATCATTTAACTAAGATCGCTAGAAATCCATGAGAAGTCTAAGAACTCTTTAAGTAGGATCATCATTAAAAATAGAGATAATACATGCCTTTGGAGCACGAATCCGTTGGTAGCACAAATGAGGAAATCCATCTTGTGATTCAATTCATCCATTTGTAACATGAGCTCATTGTTCTCCTCCTTGGTATCAAGCATAATCTTCCCCAAAAGAGCCTTGATAGTCCAATAAATGGCGAGAGTCCTATAATATTTGGTTTCCATAGATCTGGTATGATCGGTATCTAAAACCCAGGGATGCATCTCCTCCTCAATCTCCTTTGTGCTAATGAATTGTTGCTCCTCTTTCACTTGGGTCTCATCATGTTCTATATGTGCTTGAATATCCGAGGGAATCTCTTGGTAGTAGACCATTTCTATATCCTTAGCTTCCTCCTACACTCAAGTGGGACCCCTTCGATTGCCCCCTTTGAACCCCCACGACCATGGCCTCATTGCAACATGTTGTAGGGAATGAAATCCCACTTATCCTTAAAATTTTGTCCTTCACCACATTGGCCTTCCACAATCCATAGACCCAGTATTGTATCCAAGCTTGGCCTCTCAGTGCTTGAGTTGCCACCTTAAAAATTGACCTCTAAAACTTCCACGACTAGTCTCCAAGAATGGGTTGTACCCCGCATTCTCCAAAACGGGGTGTTGGGATCAACCTTCACCTCAGCAGACACTTGCACCCACTATCCACTTCCACATCGATTGAGAAAAAGACCCTATCGCTCACCCATCACATCGCTTTCAACCCCAAAAGCAGCTTCGAGTCTATGGGCTTTGGATTAGAAAGCTAATTTCTTTGAAGGTGCGAATGAATCCCATCACTCAACGCTCTGATAACCACCAAAAATCTTGTGATAGCCGAATAAATTAAACCCGACTTTAGACAAGAGATTTCATAATATCCCCTCTCCACTCCATGATTGCGATCCACCTAACTGTAAATATAGAATAATTATCATCGCACCCTAGCTTGTCCTCCCCCATCCTCATGTCAATCTCCTGTCATAATCCCCCATTGTTTGATCCATTCGTGCGAGGGAGGTTACAAGTTAAGTGCCATGAAGAAGTTATCTCTTACTTGTTCTCCATGCTTAGTTGTAATCACCTGTTCTTCTCCTTGCCTCAGCTACCTACTACATGTTACCTTCTTTAGTTAAATAAGTTGTCTATATGTTTTCCATGTATAAGTTACAAGTTATCCATGTATCAACTAACAATTATTTTTTATATTTTTTTCGCTATAAAGATACACTACTCATTATCCAACTAAAATTAAATCAATAATAACATTGCGTAGAGCTATATCACATGAACTCCCAAGATTTATTAAGCAAGATATTCATATCCAATATCAAATCAAGCATGACATCCTCGGTAAGAATTATTTCCATGATCTTTTCATGTGCACGTGGTGTAGGTTCTTTCCACTATCTTGGTGAGTGCAGTGAGATGCAATTACACCCTTTGAACTTGTTTTTAATTTTTAATTATAATAAAGATATAAAAAATCTAAAATTATTTTAAATTTGAAAAATATAATATTATTAAGCTTTTTAAAATTTAATTAAAAAATGTAAAATAAAATACTTTATTAAGAATTAAATTATTATTAATAATGAATTATATATAATACCTAATAAGTATATATTACTTAATATTCTATTTTCTTACATATATTTAATATCCAATTAAAAAAATTAAAAAATAAATAATAAGTAAAATTATCATATTATTTTGTTGTTTTTAATATATATATATATATTTTTCATAAGGAAAATATCTATGACTCTAAATAAAGAGTGATCATAAACTATTCACTGGGGACTTTCATTATAACATTCACCTATTTAATGATTTACATCACTACAAAATTAGTTTCTATCGATTCTCGAAATGATGAGTTCATTCTACCAGAGTTATTATATCGATTACAGGTCTTGCATTACAATATATTGTTTATGCTTTCCAAAAACCGGTTCATACAAAGGGTCCTGCTCTTAAACAATGCTGTGATTCAGGCTCCTATGTTCTGCCTGATACGACTGCAACACTGTGTTATTGATTTTCTCAAACCAAAGTGAAAAGGCTCTTGCAACTGCCCATTACTGAATTCCTCCACTTCTATTACCCCGGGTTGTAATGCTAATTCCTGCTTGGATAATAAATCTACTTTTTCATTGATTTTTCTATAAATATGAGTGAAAGAGACAGATTCGAAAGAGGTCAATTCAAATTTGATATCTGATAGAAGAGATTGCAGCTGTGGAGCTTTTATTTGAGATTTTCCATTAGCCCAATCTATCACCATTTTGGAGTCCCCAAACATCTGAATCCTTTGCACATTTTTTCGCTGTGCGATTTTGAGAACCACCCATAGTGCTGTTAACTCTGCCTTGCTATTGGTTTCTCTCCCAGGTGCAAACTTAATTCAAATCTTGGAGGAATCCGACATGTATAAAACTCCTCCTCCGCTTCCTAGTGGTGGAGATGCTTAACTGGATCCATCAAAGTAAGCCGAGGGCTTGTTCTTGTTAATAACTGGAGCAGAAATTACTCAGATCTTTCTTACTTTATCATCAATTTTGTGCTCATGTACCTTCTGCACCTTCTGCACTACAGTGGCAGAAGTAATGTTTGTTGGGATCCTTCTATTTTTAAAAATTGCTTGCTTTCGAGCTTCCCAAATAGAGTATACAAAGAGAGATCTTTAATATATATATATAACACTTATCATATATATGTTACTTAATATGTCTTTTTAACCTATTACTTAACATCAATTTATCAATAAAAATTTAATAATCTTAACTCGTATTCTTTTTACTTTGTTGTTTAGTTTTTTATCATAACCGTGAATCGTCGGAGTTTAATTGAGTTAATATGTTTCTTTAACAAAGCAATGATGCATGACCTCTAACCTAATGGTCATAAAAAACCATCATAGAACAAAACGTGGTAGGAATATTACAGTTGGCAATGGATTTTTTTCATCATATTACAGGTTTTGCTAATTATAAAAATCTATAATTATATTTTATTCTAGGATTACGGTTCTATATCTATGTCGGAAAGATTAAAGAGATAGAGATATAGAAGTATCTATATACAAACAATTCTGTAAAATACAGAAAAACAAGATACACAACACACAAGGCACGAACGAATGCATGGACGTGTATTCACAGTCACCGCTATTGGACATGAAAAAAAGAGAAAAGGTATTTGTGGCTATTATCCTCAAAAGCAGAGAAATTGTTTTAACTAGATGATGAGCCCAACTAGTTGTTAGAAATTCCCAACAAACCCATACAACGCATACCAAGATTCTGCAACATAAAAATTTCCTAACATCTTCCTCTGTCGTCTCAGGGACATGATTCTTAACAACTTTGTATCATGTGTCTAACCACATTATTCAGTATCTTTGAAGTCTATAGGCATATATATTTCAGTCTATAAGCATATTTATTTCAACGTTGATGAGATTTTATATTTTTTAATTTTTAATAAATGATTAGATTTTAATGACGGTTTAATAATGGATAATAATTATTAAGAAAACATTGGTGAGATTTTATATTTTTTAATTTTTAATAAATGATTAGATTTTAAAGATGGTTTAACACTAATAATTATTAAGAAAATAAAGGTTATTTCAATCGTTTCATATAATTAACAGGGGTTATTCCAACCGTTTTTGCGTTTGCAATCCATTTACCAAGTGACCATGAGACCGCTGCAATGTAACGCCTTAAGTCTCTCTTCAATGATATAATCTCCTGTGCAGCAGTTGGCGTGTAGGGTGCAAATCTGGGCTCTTCTGGCAGTACTATGAAGTATGGATGGATGACCTCACTTTGGAATTTCATTCCATGGCGAAAACAGAAAGATGGACCTGTCAAATTACAATGGAATGCTCCTGATGCTTTTCAGGTCTAGGTGTATCATTGCAATGTCTAATCTCTATAACGTCTCTGGCTGAAGGTAATCGTCTGCCCTGTATTCGACTGTGGATTCTCTCTCTATATTCAATATCTATTGTCTTACAGTATGCTATCAATGCAATATCTATTGTCTTACAGTAAGCTATCAATGCAATCAGCTTCTTCTTTATACAGTCGCTAGTTTATATTTTTATGGCCAACAGGCACTGAACTTTAAAGTTTTTTTTTTGTTTTTTCTTTTATTTTCATCTGTGCACACTTCCTATCACTTGCAGGTGAAAAAAGCGGATAAGGTGATCCCTATCGGAGCAATATAACATAGGAGCATGTGGTGTCATTGCTGCTTCTGTCCTGTAATTCCTTCTGCTTCGGCTGTAGTGTCATGCTTTCTAGTTTCATGTTTTTATTTTTAAGTTTCATCTTTTCATTTTTCAACTTCAGGTTTTCTAATTAGTTTTATGTTTTCATTATTCAACTTCAGGTTTTCTAATTAGTTTTATGTTTTCATTATTCAACTTCAGGTTTTCTAATTAGTTTTATGTTTTCATTATTCAACTTCAATGTTTTTGTCATTCTATTTCGGATCTAATTGGATCTCAAACTACTTAAAATTCAACAACTCACAAAGTTACTGTCTCAATATTAAATATTGCAAGGCAGGTTAGATTATGATTCAGCTGTACTGACAACAACTGTACTGACATGTCTTCATTCTCAAGTTTCATCCTTTCATTTTCCAACTTCAGCCTCTCCAATTCTCCATATAGAGTTGAAGAGGCTGAAGTTGGAAAATGAAAAGATCAAACTTAAGAATGAACGCAAGGCACTACAGCTGAAGCAGAAGGAATTGGATGTGTTGTGGGTTTGTTCGGCTCTTGGCATTCTTCCGCTGTCCAGTGCTAAAGTTCATGGTTCTTTTTGGGCATTCCATGAAAGGTGGCGTAACCTTGTGGGTGAAAATTAATAAATTGGTGTATTAATACAATTAGCGTGGTCATTTATTCATTGTGGGATGAAGATTATAAATTGTTGCATTAATACATTTGGTATGCTAATTCAGAAGCTTTATCACGCATCACGCAAGATATTATAAGATATTTATTAAAAAAATTAGTAAAACCATGGTACTGTTATTTATATGTCTGTTGAGTTTTTTTTTTTAAAATCAAAATGTAAGAAAGTATTTGAATCTCTAAGAACATGTCATTTTTATCTCGAGTTTTTTTTGTATATCAAAATGCCACGAGACATTTGAAGTCTCAAGTATATGCCATTTCATCTCCTATGTTGCCACAAGACATTTGAAGTCTCAAAGCAAGGGTGGCCATATATCCAATAAAAGCAAGGGTGATCATATATCCAATAAAAGCAAGGGTGATCATATATCCAACAGTGGTTTGAGGACTATGTCTTTCAAAACAAAGGCTTGGACCTATGGTAAAAGAGACATGATTTAATTCTCTATAATAGGGAGTTATAAGGGTAGGTTTGAATAAGCTTAGCTTATGTGTCAACAAATGAAATTCTTGAAATTGAGATGATAATATTATTCTTTTTTGTTTACTCTGTATTATTTTGTTTATGAGTGACAATATCGACAAACACTCAACTTACAAGATCTCTCTCATACTAACAAAGGTTATTTATGGCCGACAATATTGACAAACACTCCACTCACAAGATCTCCCTCATACTGAGCTGTAGAGCGCCTCTTGACGCAAATATTTTATTCAATAACATGTTACATAACTAATACCCTATTATTATTTCCTTTCCTAGGTATCATTACATATAAGATTTAAAGTGCACATTATACATGGACAATATTCAAAAATTTATGTAAAATAGTTATTTTAACATTTCTAATAGAAAAATTAAATTTTTAATTAAAAATATGTAAAACATGTGAATTTCAAAATTGTACATGAGATAGTCTTTTTTAGAAGAAAAAAACATTATTTCTTGATATTCTATTGAATCAATCTAGTACATAGCAAAATGGCTTTCAATCCACCGCTTAAAGAAAAAGAAGCAAAACAACTTTCAATCCACCGCTCAAAGATAAAAAAAGAAGACAAAATTCCAGTCTTCTGGAATCACAAACCTTCACAACAGAAACCTTCACAGCTACAAACTTTCACAAACCTTCAGAGCTGCAAACTTCCATCAATACCAAGTGGATAGCTTGACAATGCAACACAACAAAACATACAAATTCACTTTCAAAGACTATCATAACTTGACAATACAACACAACAAAACATACAAATTCACTTTCAAAGACTATCATAACTTGACAATACAACACAAAGAAACATACAAATTAACTTTCAAAAACTATCCGCTTCCCATCCAAATCCCATGATATAGTCATTTTATAAAACTACTTCTACCAATATATATATATATATATATATATATAATAAAATCTATGTTTGTTTTTAATGGTAAAACCTAATTATAAAATATTAAAAATCAATTTTTTAAAATGAATATAAATAAAAGAAATAAAACAAAGTAGACTATAAAATATACTATTATTGAAATTTATAAATTCTACGTTAAGTATAATTATATAATTAAATAATCAAATAAATTAAAATAGAATTGATGATATCCAAAAAAAAATTACTTAATATCATTTACCAATATTTTATATAGTGTTTTATCATATATCTATCTATTTATATATCCATATAAAATAATTTAGAGGATTACATTAAATGATTATGAGTTACATGTGAGCTCTCTCCTTATTTGAAGGTTTTTTCTTCATAAAGAAAATTATATTTAATATATACGAGTTACTTAACTTGTGGTTGATGAAAATTGATAGGTCACAAATAAGTAATAAGTTAAGAGTTATCCATGCATTAGCTACCAATTATCCATGCATTAACTACCATGTATGTTTTATTGATTTCTTTTTTATAATTGTTTATTTCTTATTTTTACAAATACTTGTCTCATCCTCGTGCAATCTAGGAAAAACATAAATAATAGTTCACCCCAAATTCTAAGATATAAATACCTATTAAGTAAAAATCCACTTTATAAAAAATACATATGATAAAGGGCACTCAAATCAACATTAAAAAGTGAATTTTCAGGTTACTTTACTTGTATTATTTCAGGTTACTTTACAAACACTTTAAAATCTCATATTTACATTTTACTTTGTATTAAAAGTAAAAAGTAAAACCTATAGTTTAAGTCTCATATTTACTTTTTACTTTGTATTATTCTTTTTTATTTATGACCGACATAATATTTATCACTCCTAAGCTCTAAAGTCTCTAGTTTAAGTCTCATATTTACTTTTTACTTTGTATTATTATTTTTTGTTTATGGCCTACATAATATTTATTACTTTTTACTTTGTATTATTCTTTTTTGTTTACTTTGTATTATTTTTTTTATGGCCGACAATATCGACAAACACTCAACTTACAAGATCTCTCTCATACTAACAAAGGTTATTTATAACCGACAATATCGACAAACATTCAACTTACAAGATCTCTCTCATACTAACAAAGGTTATTTATAACCGACAATATCGACAAACACTCGACTCACAAGATCTCCCTCATACTAGGCTATAGAGCGCCTCTCGGCGCAAATATTTTATTCAATAACATGTTACATAACTAATACCCTATTATTATTTCCTTTCCAAGGTATCATTATATATAAGATTTAAACTGCACATTATACATGGACAACATTCACCCTTGATGCTTTGGTAGGACTTCAAAATTGATGTAAAATAGTTATTTTAACATTTCTAATAGAAAAATTAAATTTTTAATTAAAAATATGTAAAACATGTGAATTTCAAAATTGTACATGACATAGTCTTTTTTAGAAGAAAAAAACATTATTTCTTGATATTCTATTGAATTAATCTAGTACATAGAAAAATGGATTTCAATCCACCGCTTAAAGAAAAAGAAGCAAAACAACTTTCGATCCACCGCTCAAAGATAAAAAAGAAGACAAAATTCCAGTCTTCTGGAATCACAAACCTTCACAGCTGCAAACTTTCACAAACCTTCACAACATAAACCTTCACAGCTGCAAACTTCCATCAATGCCAAGCGGATAGCTTAACAATGCAACACAACAAAACATACAAATTTACTTTCAAAGGCTATCACAACTTAAAAATACAACACAACAAAACATACAAATTCACTTTCAAAGACTATCTTAACTTGACAATACAACACAAAGAAACATACAAATTAACTTTCAAAAACTATCGGCTTCCCATCCAAATCCCATGATATAGTCATTTTATAAAACTACTTCTACCAATATATATATATATATATATATTATAAAATCTATGTTTGTTTTTAATGGTAAAACCTAATTATAAAAATATTAAAAATCAATTTTTTAAAATGAATATAAATAAAACAAAATAAAACAAAGTAGACTATAAAATATACTATTATTGAAATTTATAAATTCTATGTTAAGTATAATTATATAATTAAATAAATTAAAGTAGAATTGATGATATCCAAAAAAAAAATTACTTAATATCACTCACCAATATTTCATATAGTGTTTTATCATATATTTATCTATTTATCTATCCATATAAAATAATTTAGAGGATTACGTCAAATGATTATGAGTCACATGTGAGCTCTCTCCTTATTTGAAGGTTTTTTCTTTATAAAGAAAATCATATTTAATATATACCAGTTAGTTAACTTGTGGTTGATGAAAAGCAATAGGCCACAAATTAAGTGTCACAAATAAGTAATAAGTTAAGAGTTATCCATGCATTAGCTACCAATTATCCATGCATTAACTACCATGTATTTTTGATTGATTTTTTTTTATAATTGTTTATTTCTTATTTTTAACAAATACAATAAAATCAATTTGGACACTTGTCTCATCCTCGTGCAATCTAAGAAAAGCATAAATGATAGTTCACCCCAAATTCTAAAATATAAATACCTATTAAGTAAAAGTCCACTTTATAAAAAAGACATATGATAAAGGGCACTCAAATCAACATTAAAAAGTGAATTTTCTTAATTCCTTAATTCCACTAAAAGAAGAAACAATAAAACAAAGAGACTACTAAAAACTTATATATAACCACAATGGCATGGGCCGCCGTTATGGTCGGGTGGCTGGGGCGGTCAACTGTGGCCGTCCCCACCCAGGATCGACCCTGTGACCCTGTCAGATTTGGCGCTCTCGCATATTGAGCTGCCACTTTCACTACTGTATGAAAAAAAAAAACCACAATGACATATTTAAAGTGATTGGCATATAAATATTATTTTATTCTTAAGTATTGTTCATTTATATGTCTTTAACACAATGATATATTTAAAGCAAAATGGCATATTTAAAGTGATTGTTACAGTTTGATCGATCAGATATATTTAAGCATCGGAAACCAGAATTGAAAGCGCTTCCATACACCCATGGGAACAAATAACAAAACAGAGATAAAGGGAGGAGGAGCGAAATGTGAATAAGTCAAGCCTCTAAAAGGTAGGTTAATTAAATACGTTTATGTATATATGGGGGCGGGATCCCTTCTCTCACGATCTCAATGGATATTTCCCTTCCCTTACACTTTAACTAATTTCCTTGTCATATTTTAATGGATGTGGATTGGCTACTTGATTCTCTCTTAAAATATGGGTGATCTCGTGGACACCTTCAACAAAGTGAAGACAAACATAAAGAAAAAGCATTAAAGTCATTTAATTTGAAATTCTCATTTCTGAATATATATATCTATATATATATATCATTGTTAATTTATATATGTACTAATATAATGACATTTAAAATGATTTATATAGTTTGATTGATGTTATTAATTTAACACATATATTAATTAATTTAAATATGTGGTTGTGCTAGCATAGAGGGGGAGATTACTATATTTTGTAATTAAATTATCAATATTAATATATATGTATGATATTTGATTATGGTGGGTCATAGTCAATCATTGTAGACAATGGTTGATTATGGTTGAGCATAGTTGACCATGTTTGATAATGGTTGATTAGAGTTCACTTTGGTTGTTTGAGGTTTATCATATTTCACTATGGTCGACCATGGAAGATTATGGTTTAAAATGTTTGACTATATTTAGCTATGTTTTAAAAGTGGTTGACGAAAGTTTTCGATGGTAGATTATTTGACCACGATTGACTTTAGTTAACCAAGGTTGAATTTAGTGAACCATGGTTGATGATGGTTCATTATGGTTGACTTTAGTGAACCATAGTTGACTATGGTTGACTTTGGTTAGATAAGATAGACCATGTTTGACCTTCATTAACCATGGTTGATAATGTGTGACAAATGATGGTTGACCATGGTTCACTATGTTTGATAATTATTGATCATGGAAGAGTATGGTAGATAATGTTTGTCATGCTCTATTAGTTTTACCAGGGATGACCATGTTAAACTATGGGTGGATGTTAGTTAAACTTGGTTGACCATGGTTGGCCATGTTTGTTTATGTGTGACAATGTTTGAATGTCATTAACCATGTTTGATTATGGCTGAGTATGGTTGACAATCATAGAGCATGGTTAGACTATGGGTTATGTAGTTGACTTTAACTAACCATGATGGACTATGGTTGTCTATGTTTGACCATGGTTGACTAGATTTGACTGTGGTTGACTAATTATGACCATGGTTAACCATAGGTGACTATGGTTTGACCATGAATGACCAAGGCTGACAAATTTTTCCATGGTTGACTTTGACTATAGTTTACCATGGTTGAATTTTGTTTGACCATGGTTCATCTGCATTGACCTATATGTGTAAATACCAAGTTCCACAATGGCTATGTTTGATAATGATTAACCATGGTTAACCATGTTAGAATTTGTTTGATAATGGATGAATTTCGCTAGTTATGATGGAATTTGGTTGATCATAGTTGACCAAGATTAATTATGGTTGACTATGTATGACTATGGTGACCATGCTTCATTATGGGTGACCATCTTGGCTATGGTTGACTATGTATGATTATGGGTGAACATGTTGACCATGTCGACTATGGTTAACTATGACTATGGGTGACCATGTTGACTACGGTTTAATATATATGACTATGGTTAACTATGACTATGGGTGACCATGTTGACTACGGTTTAATATATATGACTATGGTTGGCCATGCTTCATTATGACATTCTATGAGTGACCATGTTGACTATGGTTAACTTCAGTTGACCATGTTTCCCATGTTTGATTATAGTTGACTATGTTGAATTTTGGATGACTATGGTTGACCTTGGTTGAACATAGCTAACCATGGTTGAATTTCATGGAGCATGTTTGGTCATGTTTGCCAATGCGAACATGTTGACCACGGTTGACTTTCACAGAGCATGGTTGGACATGTTTATATGGTTGACAACATTTTATAGCGATTGATTATGTTTGACTATGATGACTATGGTTGACCATGGTTTACTTTGCTTGACATTGATTAACCATTATTGAGTATGTTACTTCAGTTGGCCCTAGTTGACTATGGATGACAATGGTTAACCATGGTTTACTATGATTGAGTTTAGTTGAGGATGGTTGGACATGTTACCCTTTGTTGGATTGTGACATTTATTTATAGTTACATTGCATTGTCGTGTTCATCTTTGTTGACTTATGTCAAAATACTATGAACTCCACAATGGCTAGATGTCGCATTGCGAATTTCAAAAAGGGTTTTTCCACATTGTGACATTAAGAGGGATGACCATGGTTGACATTAAAAGGTTATGTTGAAAATCATGTCATAGTCCAACATGAAGAGATTGATAATACTTATTATTATTGAATTTGTTAACCAAGTTTATTTTTAGTTGAAGATTGATGTATTTACATTATTGTGTTTGAAATTCTTAATTACTTGATATATTACATCCAAAATTGTAATTAGGTAGCTTATAAGATTTTGTTATCATTGAAATGTTGATTTCAACATTTTGTCACATTTCAACAGTAATAATAATTATTGCTTTAGTTAATCAATTTTTTTTTAATGCGAACTTTGGTTTATCTACATTCTTGTATTTGAATTTTCTTATTGCTTGATATATTATATCTCAAAATTTAATCAGGGAATTTTATGTTTTGGTTACCATTGAAATTTATCTATTAAATATTGTAGTGCATTGTTGATGTATTTAGTTGATTAATGGTTAATGAAATAATAAGTGCATCAGTATGTTAGGTAAGGAAATAATGGAATACTTGGGAGAATGGCTCTTCTAGGGTTTGGTTTTTTTGAAAACCGAGATTGGGAATTTGAAAACTATATGCTATAGACTTGGAGTCCGTCATCCGACAAGAATGACCTAGTACCAACCAAGTAAAAAAGTGGGAACTTTGTTTTTTTCTGCAGTATATTTTTTTTTTATTCTTTGGTTTAGGTTTTCAAAACTAGGTTTTGGTGTTAGGTAGATTTGTCGATTCTCGCTTGGTTTTTGGTTGTCTGATGTGACAGTAGGCCATTGATTTGTGGTTTAGGTATGGACTATTGTTGGTGGGGATTTTAATACCTGCATTATGCCTTAGTCTTCAACCACGTGATCCTCCCGTCTGGAGGCGGAAAAAGGTGAGGTGGCGGCGCATGCGGAGCCCAAATCCACCTCTCCTCTCTTTTCCCCTATACATGTCCGTGTTAACCCTAACTCAAATGTCATATTTTCTTTCCTGGTGAAAAAAGATCGGTTTTCTAACAATCCTGTGATCCCTTCTGTTTTAAATGAGGCCTCTCGTTCTGATATCTATTGTGAAACTCTTCAAAAGGGCTCCGAGAAGCATGGTCTAGTTCCGGTGTGTAACAAGATCACATGTGTTAAAGCTAGGGTTCGTAGGCGAGATAAGACAGAGAATGAGAGAAAAGGCAGAGCTCTTTGTGTACTTGGAAAGGATGTAACTATGGATATGGTTCAGGATTTATCTTCATGGGCTCTTCTTAAGAAGTTTGAATACATTAAGTTGAACAAGATTGAAGTCATTGAATGGATTACCAAAGTATGGAAGCCTCTGATAAACTATGTCCCGAGAGTTATTATGCTAGTTAATGGGTGGGTGTACTTTCATTTTTTCTCAGAGGAATCTCTACAATTGATACTTTCCAGGTTTTGGGTTTTAGGCTCAGGGTCGCTGGTTCTGAGTAGGCGGCACTCATTCTTTGACTCGTGGAAGGAAAAACTAAGGAAGAGACACTTATGGGTTATGTTGTTGGGTTTTCCCTTTTATTGTTTATGTTTCAGGCTTTTGTGGACCTTGCCAATTTTATCAGTTGATTTATATTGATAGAGGAATCTACATTGATGGCCATGGATCGTAGGTTTCCTAAGGTTCTGGTTGAGAATGAATCCTCTAAAGGGATTTCGGAGGAAGTTGAATTTAGATGGACGAATGAGGTTTTTATTCAACAACTTGATTATTGGAAAATTCTGTTTAGGTGCTTCAAATGCCATATGACTGGACATTCGACATGATTGTGACTTTGATATTAAGGAAAGGATTTTTTTTTTCGGTTGAGGAATCTTTGTCCAGTGATGAACATGAAGACACAGAACAAAATTTATCTTTCTCACCACCCTTGGATGCTTAATTGACCAAGAATTCATGGGTAAGTTTAGTATCTTCTTACCTCTTCTACTTAAATCTCTTTCTGTAGATGAAATTTTCGAGTCTATAAAAAATACGGAATTGGTCTCCTCAGGTTTATCTAATACACATTCTACATTGGCCATAGGTGTACTCGGAGGTTTACAATCTTCCATTTTGAATATTTTCAACATTTCTTTGATGTACTTTGTTTGAGAAATGAAAACTCCTTCTTTACACTGAGATATCTGAAGTCCGAGGAAGAAGGTCAACTCACTGAGCAAAGACATTTCAAATTCTTTCTGCATAAATTTGGAAAATTGTTGAAATATAGGTCGTCATTATCACTTCCAAAGATGATTGCATCGACATATACTTTGACAATAAGAATAGTATTGTGATCCTATTTGATATACAAATTGTTGTCTGCATTTCCCTTTTTGAAACCTTGTTGTCGCAAGTATCTGTCCAATCTGGAATACCAGGCTCTAGGATATTTCTTCAAGCCATACAAAGCTCTTTTTAGTCTGCACGTATAATCCCTATTTTCTGAGAGTTGAAACCCTTCTAATTGTTCGATTTAGACTTCTTCTTCTAGTTCCCCATTTAGAAAGGCTGATTTTACATCCATCTGATACACTTTAATGTCTTTGGAGCAAGAATACACCAATATCATTCTGATAGCTTCCATTTTGGCTACTAGTGCAAATGTTTCTTCAAAGTCTATTCCTTCAACCTGAGCATATCCTTTACAAACCAATCTAGCCTTGTTTCTGATCACTTGTCCATCTTCATTCAACTTGTTTCTGAAGACCCACTTGGTTCCAATTACATTCTTGTCTTTGGGTCTAGGAACAAGTTCCCACGTTTCATTTTTATCGATTTGATCCAACTCTTCTCCCATGGCTTTGACCCAATTTTATTTTGCATTGGCTTCCGCAAAGTTACTCGACTCAACTGTAGATAGTAGTGAGAAATATACTTTTTTTGGTCTTCGGACTTGTCTTCGTTCTTTTTTGGTTTTTATGCCGACATTTTTGTCACCAATGATCAATTCCTATGGATGATTCTTTTGATACCAATTCTTAGAAGAGTTTTGTTGTTCTTGCTGTTGATCCTGTACTTGTTGTTCCCGTGTAACTTTTGGCTGAATTTTTCTCTGATGTTCTTATTCTTCTTCTTCTATGTCTTCTTCTTCTTCTTCATCTTCTTCATCTTCTTTTTATTTATCATTGGGATCTTCTGAGTCTTCCTGACATTTTGGAAAGCTCAATTCATCAATATTTACATTGATGCTTTCCACCATCTTACCTAATCTCAGGTTGTAACACTTGTAGGCCTTTCTTGTGGATGAGTACCCAACAAATATTCCTTCATCTGCACGAGATTCGAATTTTCTAATCTTCTTATCATCTCTTTTGATGTAACACCTGCTTCCAAACATTCTGAAGTGTTGAACATTAGTTGTTCTTCCTGTCTATATCTCATAGGGAGTTTTATCACTATTTCTACTTAGCAATCCTCTGTTCATAATGTGGACAGTTGTATATGCTTCCTGAGCCCAAATTTTTTCGCTTAGTTTGGCTTCATTCATCATAGTTCTAGCCATTTCTAACACTAACTTGTTCTTCCTTTCTGCTACTCCATTCTGCTGAGGTGTTCTAGCAACTAAGAATTGTCCTTTTATACCATTTTCTGCACAATACTGATAGGATTCATTTGATGTAAATTCTCCGCCATTATCAGATCTAAGACACTTGATCAGTTTACTTGTTTCATTTTCAACCTGTTCTTTAAATATCTTGAAGCATTCAAAGGATTCTGACTTCCTGTTAAGAAGGCATATCCATGTCATCCTGGAGTAATCATCAATGAGCAACATGAAGTATTGTTCACTATCCAATCCTTTATTCTTGGTTGGCCCACATAGATCAGTGTGGGCAAGCTCTAAGGGTTTTGTAGAAGAGTATTCTTTTGTCTTGAAATTGGCTTTCGTAATTTTCCCATGCTGATAGCGCTTGTAGATAGTGTTGGAAGGATTTGTAATCTGTGGCATGTTCCCCTCGGCAAAGACGATTTCTCCGCCGCCACAAAAAAGAAACAAGCCCGTCGACAATACGCCGAAGTCTCGACAGTCCATCGCCGTCAGTGGGTAAGCCCATGCCAAAGATGGGAGCTTGTGCATAGTCTATCGCCTGCAACCGTCTTGAAACCAGGACCAGAGAAGCCCCATTGAGCGGCTTCCTTAGCAATTCCACCGCCGTCAAAGGAGAAGGTGGACGGCTTCCAACGATTCCACCGTCTTTAAAGGAGTGGAGCCATGTTCCACAGGCCTACGCTGCCGCCGTCATCACACCAAGGACGCCCATACCCAGATCAGCTCCCCTCATCACACAAAACCACCGCCACCGCCACTGGGAGCAGGAGGAGCCTGCTACCCAATGGGTCGTCGCGCAAAGGCACCGCCACCATTCCAAAGCATAGGAAACAACTCAATGAAAGAGGAGGAAAACGGCCATGGAAGGATCCATGACTGCCAAGTGCATCACGGAAGCCGACTTTCAAACCCTAATTGTAGAGCCCTAATTCTCAAAACACATTGGAAGGAACGTCAATGAACAAATATGTTATTATGTAATAATATTTATTTAAAAAAAAAAATATAAAGTAAAGATAATTAAAAAAACATGCAATCCATACCCATATATTATACCCGAGTCAATATTTTTGTATGCATAAGGGGAATAATATTTATGAATCATTAAGATGAAAATATAATATATTATCATACATATCATTTATTTCTAAGTTATCATAAATTCATATATTATATAATACTACACATTTTTTAATTTTTGTTGAATTGGTTGTTCTTTCAATAAAATATCTTAATTTATTTTATTAATTAAATAAAATATAAACACAATATTAATATATAGATTAATTAATTTGTAATTATTATTTTCTATTTTCTACTTTTTTAAAAATATTATACATTAAATTCTACAAAACACACTCTAAATACAACCTATATTTTAACAATAAAATAATATTAAAAATTAATGTTTTTTCCATTTTTGAAAACCAACTTAGTGACGTGTAAAGTGAACCTCTACTTCTCTCTTCATATGATAATGGCAATAATATATAAAAATTACTATATCTATTCAATATAGAAAATACATGATTGGTCATCCCTCATAGAGGGTTGAGGAGTGCATTGGAAAATACGTTTTAATAAAACCATCCATGAAAGCATGTTTAGCTACTGTGTAGATCTTTACTTTTAAATTATGTAGATATAAAAGTAAATTAGAAAGTTTTCTTGGAAAAGATGGAATGAATAATAGCATTGCATGGATAAAGGACATCCAAAAGAAATAGAGCATTTGACAATCTAAATAATCGTATTAGCCACTTCGAAAAGTATGTCACATTGCCATAACCCTCCAAAAGATAGTCTAATTTACTCTCTATTTTTTAAAACATAGCTATACATGGCATCAAAGTATGAGATTGAGTTTCTTGGTTGCTTGGGCCTTTTTGAACAACTTATGATCAATGTTTTCTTGGAAGGTGTTCATCTAAAATAATGGTGGATTGCTTTCATCCACCACCTACTTCATACGTTTGATTAGGGCATATTTTGGTGGATTGTAGAATATTTCCTAGGAAATCCTCACCTTCTTTTTGTTTACGAGCCCTTTGTAGGTTGCTCCTGAATTTCACATTGCTCAATATTTGATGAATGACAATTAAACATTAATTATAAGATGTAACTAACATTGAAATGATGGGTGAATGACATGCCTCGACTTGATCACTAATGTGGATAATGAGGGTATTGGGAAATTATGCATTTGGTGATGACCCGTTTGTCATATTTGAAGAGATGAAGGTTGGGAGCCATGTTATGAAGGAATGCAAGTGCACATATGTTGGTGTGTGTTTCCACTTCAAGAGCAAGCTCCAGTTTGGGACATCATGAATAGTAATTTATTTTCAATTGCATTTCTAGGATTTCACCACCGAGCATGCACTATGTTCTCACATCCTCATAAGCGTAGTATTATTTTTAAGTTATTAAGCTAAAAAATGGACCCATGGAGGAAAAGGGAAGTGGATAGCCTTAAAATGATACTTCCTACAACCACAATATCAATGGTCCATACTACCAATCAAGATCTCCTTCAACACTACCATATATCATCCACAAGAATCCCAACAATATAGAAGACACAATACTCTGTGTTGATGTCATATGTTATTGCATATAATATAATGATAGATCAATAGATAGTCATGACAAAAAGCCCCAAGGATTAATTGCATAATAACATATACAAATATCAAGTCTAGTTGCTACTCATTCTCTACGATGCATGGAACTTAAAATGAGAGAAACAACATAGAAATCCAAATGGAATTTAAAATGAGACAAAAAATATAGGCATCTCACCTTCAAATAGTAGAAATAATAACTGAAAATAGCTTGATCCTCCTTGTGAAGCAATGATTGATCTAGGCCACAAAAATTGAAAGGATAGGTTAAATCCTATCAAAATATTTAATGGACATGACTAAGAATATGATAGTATCAATGAATCCTACCCATTGGATGGAGTTTTTGGATTAAAACTAGCACAACCATTTAACTTGTGGTCGGTGAACACCGATAGGTAATAAGTTAAGTGCTATGAACAAGTTACTTGTTCTCCATGATTATTTGCATGAAGTGCCCCTTATCCATGCATCAACTACTAGTTATCCAATTCCATGCATAGCTACCAATTATTTTTGATATTTTTTTATAATTGTTTTTTCCAATTTGGAATGACTTCCATAAATGCAATCTGGACAGCACACATGTCTCATCCTCGTGCAATCTAGGAAAATTCATAGGCCCTAGTCCACCCCAAATTCTAAGATATAAACACCTATCAGTGTAAACATATTTAATTTGTCACCTTCCCTCCAGTTCCAAAATAAGGACACCTATTGGCATAATTATTTTATCCTTCAATGATTTTTTCCATGGAAAAAAAGAAGAAGATATTTTTATTGAAATTTGAACCGAAATACAGTCTCGAAGTGTTTCTATACATACATAGAAGTGGCCATTGATATTATACCAAGTAGATCATCTAATTTGAACTTCTCATAAAGCACATGATTATCCAGAAATTATCTCGACAATAACTAGACCAAAAGGAAGGGACTTATAAGGTATCATAAAACGGTTAAGAACGTGACTGAAATATTACAATTACACAGAAAAATAAAGCTCAAAAGTCATTCATTAAACATTGTCCAGTATTGAGGACCTACCCGGAATCAAAATCTTGGATTATAACATGATTTTCCAACAAAATAAAACCCTCCTTTAAAAGCTTGTAAGAAGCCCGATTGAGTTCCTTGTAGATGTGGACAAACTGTAAGTCTGTAACTAAGTGAATTGGCCAACAATATCCTTTATCTAAGAAACAAGAGGATAAATATTAATATTTTGTAGGATTAAGTTATCATTCATCCATTCAATCACCAATATAGAGTCCTCAAAGATCTTCAAAGCAATCCAATGCCTTTATTTAGTGCAAATTTTAAAAGAAAGAATAAAGCCATGAATTCACCATAGTTTTTTGTGCCCCTTCCTAGATTGGATTTTACATGGAAAAACTGGGAATCTGAAAGATGTAAAATGAAACCCAAAACACAAAGCATATTATTTCCCACTCCATAAAAATAACAACGAGGGAAAATATCGATCCACAACTAGTTCTCCTACCACACTAGGAACTTTTGAAATACAAGAAGAATTATAGAAAGTGTGTAAATAAAGAATCTCGGAAGATGTTTTAAAGGTTTGGATAAATGTATCCTCAAATATTTATGCATTATGGGCCATCAAGATCCCCCATAGAGCTAAAAAGGGAAAATCTCAAATCTCCTTTAGCTCATGATAATTACACCATTAGAGTAAACAATCATCAAGATTATTTTGTTGACATAAGTTTGGTAAAGTTAAGTTGATGAGATACATCCTTACATACATGTCTAAAATATGAGAATCCAAGAAAGAGGTGATCAATCATTTCCTCCCAATTTCGACATAGAGTACATAAACTAGGACCCTCTTTATTTGTTTTATGCATCATCTCCCAGGTCATCACTTTATTATCAAGCACACACCATATGAAAACCTTGGCTTTTGTTGGGGCATTGACCTTCCATAGTTTTCTCCACCACTATAATTAATCACTAGTACCAAGGCTGATGAGAGCATCATATCCAAGTTTTTTTAGTAGGTCCCACTAATCACACTCCTACCCCAAATGAGTTCATCATCTTCATGAGAGAGTCTTAAATGTGTGCTCTTTCCAATGAAGCAATGTAGTTATGCCAATCAGAATCCCAATCACCAACTAAACCCAAATCATCAACCCTGATGCCATATAGAATCTACATCTGGGTTGGCCATTAAATTTAGAGTAGCCATACCTATCTCTTGAAGGTGATGTATCATTAAGCTTGCAGAGAGAAAATTCACCTACCATAATAGAATCTGAACCCACCCTTACATGTGACCCTAAACCAACCTTCCAAGCTAGGAAAGATCCAATTATAGGAAAATATACTATTAGGGATTTTTATTGTAGTTACAATGTGTTCTTTTCATTTCACTCCTAATCCAATCCAAGATAGAATCAAGATAAATATACTTCTGAATTAAAATCCTTGTCCATAAATTGTGTTTGGTGAGCATGTTCCAAATGTATTAGCTTCTAGGGATGATCTGAATAAATGGATGTTCTTCAACCTCCATCTACTTAAAGACATAAGAATGTCAAGTTTGTTCCAATTTACCCAATGAGATCCCTTATATTCACTACTACCTTGCTACATAAATTTGAAGCATACCTTCCTTATATTATTAAGGGTACCTTCTTGAATATGAGCCAGAGTGTGCCAGACCACCAATATCACCTCCAAAATAGATTTGACCAAGACAAAGAAACCTCCTTGAGAGAGCCACCTATTGCACCATAGAGTGATTCCTTTCTCAACTTTTCCAAGCAATCGGGACACATTATATTTTCCATAGTTGTTAGGCTTCAAAGTGAAACCCAAATATTTGATCCTTGCATTTAGGTCTAAGGACCGAAAGAGAAAAAATCTGTACAAAGTAGTCTCAAGTATTCCTTCCAACCCAGAAGGATACAATGTTGATTTTGCTTCACCGATCTCCATTCCAATAGTTTTTTTTATACATTTGGAGAATATACCGAAATCCCTTAATTCCCATTTTGAACCATAATAGAAAAGAAAAATGCCATCAAAGAACAAAATATGAGTGAGCATATCCCTTTTACCAACCTTAACACCTTTAATTAAAAGTGATATTTTAGCTTTAGATAGTGCCCTACAAAACCCTTCAACAACTAGTAAGAATAGGTATGGATAAAGTAGGCATCCTTGCCTCAACCCCCTGGTAGGTTTAAATAAATCAAAGGTAGATGCATTTATGAGAACAACAAAATAAGTAGAGGTAACACAGGCCATTATCCACTTAACAATTGGAGAGAAATCCTATATGTATGAAGAGTAGCCTAAGATAAAGCCATGAAACACAGTCATAAGTCTTAGACAATTCAAGCTTAGCCACCACTACAAGAAGGTGAGAGTTTCATTCAATGGATCTCTTCCCAGTCTAAGCCAATAGCCTCTTGAATCTATCTACCTTCCAGAAATCCAAGTTGTTCATCTAAAATAATGTTAGATAATAAAGGCTTAATCCTTACTACCAATACCTTCGAAATAATCTTATACGCGAAGTTACATAGATAAATTGGCCTAAATCCTTCATAGGTATCCAGGTAGTCAATTTTTGGAATCAAATTTATCAAGATAACATTGAAATTTGTTGGCGCCCTACCTATCATCCTAACTTCATCCACTACTTGAATTAAATCATCACCAAGTAGGTCAAAGAAATCCAATTAAAATTCCACTGTCCATCCGTCTGGGTTTGGATTCCTATCCTTCCTAAAGGTTGTCGAGATATTAAATAATACCTCTTTAGTAACTCCCTTAGACACCTTAGCATAATCTTCCTCATTTACTAACCTAGGAAAATAGGACAAGGCCTTTAGGATTTCAGTACTAGCCCCAATTAGTTCCTCAAAAATATTCTTGAAATTTTGGACCCCAAACTCAGCTATATCTTTAAAGTTTCTTAACTTTGAGTCGTTGAGGGATGCCATTTCCCAAATTGTGTTCACACTCTTTTTGTAATTGGAAAAATTATGAAAAAAACTTGGTATTTTGGTCACCTACTTCCAACCAAGTAGCCCTACTTTTGATGTGCCAATCCAACTCCTTATATAATAACAACTTAGTCCAGTTTTCTTTCGATGCTTTGATGTCTTTCAATGTCCCTTCATTGTATAAACCCTAAATATTGGTTGAGTACATATTTTCCCAAGGACCATTCAACCTAAAAAAATTGTGAATCTATGTTCATATACCATTCTTTAGCCCATCCGACCACCTTCTCCTTGAACATCCTTAAAGAAATATAAACAAAATCGTTGGAAGATTTTTTTTGTGTTTTTACCTCTCTTCTTGAAGTCCCATCTTTTGGAAGCACCCACAAGGAGATGGATATTAAAATATTTGATTTATTCTAATTTATTTGGAAAAACAAATTAAGTATAATTACATCGTTAAAATCATATTGTTTTAATGGTGGAGTATTTTTGAATTTCCAAACCCTACTTAGTGTAACATAAATTTTCACTCTTAAGGAGGTTTGGTGAACATCTCCGCTACCTAAGAATACCTACGCAAAAATCATGCCTCCCTTCAGATGGCTAATAATTATTTAATAGAATAAGGGATATAACCAAAATGTTAACGAAGACTTCCGATACATAAACCATAAATAAGAGAGAACGGATTAAGCAAAGAAACCTTCAAGCACCAACCGGTAAGAAGACCCCATGAAAGGATTACAGAATCAATGGCCAAGAATCCCCAATCCCCAAAAAAATTTTAATTCCTTGGACCAATGTATCTCCCTTACCCATCATCTCTTATAACATCAAAATATCTCACCTATCATTCTCAATTAATCTCTTCAAGGAAAAAGAATGGCCTTCACCCCAAATCCCCTAATATTAAGAGAAATAATCTTCATGGGGAACCCTTTTAAGGGGTTTGTCCCACTCTAAGGACCCATGAGATCAAATTTTGTTTTCCCTGTCCTTAAATAATTTTTATAAAATATTTACAATCAATAGAAGAAGAAGTCATCTCTTTCAAGATTATATTGTGAGATTTACAAAAATTTTAATCCATGAAATAAGGGTGATAACATAGCTTGGGTAAGGAAACTATTATTCATTCTAACTATAATAATTTGCAAGTTATGGAAACAAAAAACACATTTTAAAGTTTTTTCAAGCTTAATTAAATGACTTGCCCATAATATTTCTACTTGGTCATCAAGCACAAACGTCGCAACTATCCAATTGTGTAACACATTTCTTGACTAGACCAGCATTGCATGCATTACTGATTAATAACATTTTTGTGTTGCTACCTCCCTTCTTGAAGTTCCATCTTTTGGAAGCACCCACAAGGAGATGGATTTTAAAATATTGGATTTATTCTAATTTATTTGGAACAACAAATTAAGTATACTTACATCGTTAAAATCATATTGTTTTAATGGTGGAGTGTTTTTGAATTTCCAAACCCTACATAGTGTAACATAAATTTTCAAGGGAAACTCCCGTAATATGTGGGTATGGAGTCGTCTAAATATATGGGTAAGGAGTACGGATCTTCAAGGGTCGACCGCACTCGTCGTCCAACCCACTCCGACAAGTTGACTGCGGGGGAAGCAAGGAGATCCGGGTGCCTCTGCTGTAGTCGACTCGACCGCCGTGGCACGTTCCCAGGTTCGGTATGTTGCGGCACCGGGGCGTTCATAGCGGGGATCCCAGGCTCGGCTATTTGCGGCACCGGGGCGTTCACAGCGGGGATCCCATGCTCGGCTATTTGCGGCACCGGGGCGTTCACAGCGGGTATCGCAGGGTCGGCTATTTGCGGCACCGGGGCGTTCACAGCGGGGATCCAACGCTCGGCATATTGCGGCAACGGGCCGTCGCTTGGAGTTTGGGGCAGTGCCCGTGGCGGTAGGTCGACCAGCTCTGGATCGTTTAAGACTTCTTCGAGATCCGATAGATTATCCCACTCTATGGCCTCTAGAAGTAAGTTGTCGTCAGTACTCATGACCGCCACCTTCCTACTTCTTGCTTTGCGGAGATGGTGCGTTGCTGCCACCCTAGACCGTCACAATCCTCCTCTTGGTGTGTAATTATCAGACAGAATTGGCAAAGGCGTAAAGTTCTCCGGCGGCAGAGCAAGCAGCTACGGCAGAGAGAGAACCCAAACCGGAAGGCGAAGGGGAGCTTCTCTGCAGAGCTGCGAACAGCCCGGGCCGTGCAACAAACGAATGCCGAATGAAATATATATATATAAAGAAGCCAATGGAAGAAGATGAAGCGGCAAAGCACCAGACTCCATCTCAAAATTGAAATTTCTGTGTGTAATAGGAAACGATCCGGCAAAATCCGTTCTTATATGTTGTGTGTGTCGTGGAGTTGGTCGTAGATATTGATCTTGATGTTGTTCTAGAATGAGAGCTTTTCAACAAAGTGAAAATTACTTCAATTAGGGTTTGTAAGTGAAAGTGTTATGCCATCTAGGGGCCTGAGCTTATCTCGATTGTTGATTCCCTTTATTTAACGGGCATGGAGCAAGGTCAATGGAGGGAATCAGCTAGGGCCCTGAGCTTATCTCGATTGTTGATTCCCTTCATCTAACGGGCATGGAGCAAGGTCAATGGAGGGAATCAACAATCAGCAATCGATGGAGCAAGGTTAATAGAAAGAATCAGCAATTGAGATAAAGATGGCCCATCTATAATTTGTAAGTGAAAGTGTTATGCCATCTACAAGTTGATCTATCCTAGTGTGTGCCATAGTGTCGTCCATGTTATGTGAATGCACAAAAGTAAATCACATCTCAATATCTCCAAATGAATAAGTGTATATATGTGAAAAATCCATACACTACATGTTTTCCCTTATAAGAGCTATGGCCATAAGATATGATAGTAATAAGTTACAAGTATGGAAGAAAAAACAACAATAGGTGACAACAAAAACAAAGTAATGATGCATGGAGGAAGGTGCCTTCTAGCACATGTAGCTTGAGCTCATGCTTTGTTATAGTGAGGGGATTATTCATAGGTTGGGTCATGATGCCCAACTCTCATGTGAATCTTTGCATACCTTGATAATCTATACAAAGAAAAAGTAGAAGTGTAGGTGGAATGCTAACAATCATATTTAAACAAAATAGCTCAAAGAAAGAAGAAAAGATACATGTCAAACAAAGAATGCTTGTAGAGAAGACAAACGAGTCTAACTGTACTAAGAAATAAAAGCAACAACTAAATTATACATCAACATGTATGAAATTCTAGCCACTATAAAAATAAAGTAGCACCTAGACTGAAGGTCGGCGGAGGCGGCGTAGTGGTAAAGCGGTTTTGTAATGATGGTCACGTCTTGTGCTCAAACCCGAGCAAGGTCGAGGCTCGCCGTGAGATTTGCAACCAAGGCCAAGCCCGCTCACCTTTTGATTTGATGCGACGAGGGTTGTGAGATGAGTGCAGGCTAGGGTTTGAGATGGTCGTAGGCCATAGGCAATAGGCCTGTGGTCTCTGGCGGTGGTCCTGACACCGGTCAGAATCATCATAGTACTACTGGTTCCGAGGCGGGATGGTTAGCGAGGTCGCGACACGGTTTCGCACTTATTCTTTGAGGGCCGGTGGTCTCTTTGCAAAAGGCGGTGGTGTAGCTCACTCATGGTGGCGGATTGAAGGATTCACTGTGACGATTGGAAGGAGTTACCTATTGTAATTTGGTTTTTACTTTAACCTTTGACCATGGAGGCAGAGGACGTGGTCAATTATTCCAGTGATCACCTGGAAGGTGAGGAGATTTGGGTGACGACAGCTGGCAAGGTTTGGGCTGAGGTGGAAGGCCTGGGACCGAGGAGGGTTTCTCTAGAACTTTTCGATTCATCTCTGTCAAGATCAGGGTTTTCCCCTTCTGTTTTTTGGTTTCTTCTCCCCCGTCCACTTCGATTCTAATAGCTTCGGAGGTGGTTGTATCGGATGTGTTGTCTCTTCCTGAAGGGATTGGTGTGCCTCCCTGGTCTTCTAGTCACCCTGTTCAGGCATTTGAGGAGCATTGTGGAGCATCTGGAGGTGTGGATGAACAAGGGGTTTTGCGGTCAGATGTGAACAGAGAGCCGGGTGCGCAGTCTGAGACTCTGGTGTTTGGAGGCCTTAATGGGCATCAAGAGGAGGGCCATGGTGTAGGACCCTTAGTAGCTCAAGAACAAAGGGGTTTTGCAAGCCCCAAGGTGGGCTTTGGGACGAGCTCAGAAGATTGTGGAGGGGGTACTTCAGAGGGCTCGACGAACCCGAGGAAACGAAGAAGAAAACGGTGGGTTAAATCTGGCCACTTTGATTACAATTATGCTTTGGAGGAAGATATTGAGTGGAATCAGGTTCTTTAGATGACAGATCAAACTTTGGTAGGGAAGGCGTTAGGCCGGTCTTTTGCTTTGCGGACTATTGTGGGGTGGGATGAGGAGCACTGGAAGGCCCATCTAGATTATGTCCCAGAAGTGGTGGAGTTAACTAGGAATTGGTTTGCTTTTAATTTCCTTAGGGCTGAACATGCACTTTGGGTACTCAATCGAAATTGGAACTGGGATCATTGCCCAGTTTTACTTAAGCCCTAGCATCCACTTTTCGATGCTAGCAGGGAGCGCTTGGACATTGTTCCTCTCTGGGTCCGCCTTCCAGAGCTTCCATTACACTATTGGCCAGAACGACACTTCAGAGGTATTGGGAGTTCATTCTGGGTACTTACCTGGAGGGGGATTACTCATTTCTATATACAAAACAGTTGAAGGTAGCAAGGATTTTGGTCAGCTTGAATGCCAAAGAAGCTTAGCGGAAGATTTGAAGCTCAGTTGGGGTCCTTATACCATTGTGTAGAAGCTGGATTATGAGAATGTTCCTTTTAGATGTAGGAGATGTCAAGCCTATGGACACCCGGCCACGGAGTGCAAACTTCCCCTCAAGACTAGGATTGGTGGGCGGCGTAAATGGTTTGATGGGATTGAAAAATATGTTTCGGATGGACATGCTACATCGGTCTAGTTTCAACTGGATCAGGAGGGTACTGATGGGGAGCAGGGGGCCGACCCTGCTCCAAAGGAAGATCAGCTTCATATTCCTACTGAGGAGGACTTAGTCGGACCATCAGAGGTGTTGCTCTCCTGTGGTCCACTATTTGCGGGTACTCCTCCTCCTCCCCTTTCTCCTTCAATTAAAATCTTCATGAATAATGTTTCTTTTTCTGGTTTGGATTGGGTTGAGGGTCTTAAAAACTTGAAAATCACTCCTCAATCGGCTGCGATTTCTCCAATCCTTATTGAACCCCCTCCTGCCTCTATGGAGGAGGTTTCCCCTTTTTTGGAACCGGACCCAGACCCGGCTCCTAGGGAGGAAGCTTCCATTTCTTCCCCTCCCAATTCGACTGACTCGGGCTACTTTCTCTACTTTGCTACCAAACAAGCCTCTGGGGGACTGGGAAAAGGGAATGAACCGCTACCAAAAGGAAGGGGGAGGAAGTCTTTTATCTCAAAGACTCGGTCCAAAGCTAGAATTGATCTATTGGATGGAAAACAACAGTCTATTGAACGGGCGCTTAGAGCAGTGTGAACCCATAAGAAGGGGCGTTCATGAAAATTATGTCCTTTTACTGTCGGGGTCTGGTTGGTCCCCATAAAAGATCAGCACTGAAGATGGTGGTCTCCTTAGACCGCCCGAACATCATTTTACTTCAAGAAACTCAGGGCGTTGGTGAGGTGGTGAAGGCGATATTGGAAAGTGGTTTAGTGGGTGGTCGTTTGAAACTATGGATGTTAGAGGTCATTCTGGAGGATTAACAATAGTTTGGAACGAAAGGTCAGTTAAATTACACAACATTTGGGGGATGGATTATGTTCTTGGAATGTCATTCTCGGTTTTGGACTTAGGAGAAGTCCTTACTATTTTTAATGTTTGTGGTCCTTATCTTAATCGGATCCCCTTATGGGATTCATTGCTCAATAATTCTCTCATCAGGGGGGATTCTGTGATCTTGGGGGGTTGTTTAAACTTTTCTTTAGGATAGTCGAAAGTTTGGGGGCCTCAGGCTCTGACAGACTCTTTTGGTTGGTTTCTTATCATAGAGACTAGTAGACAAAAACTTGATTGACATCGAGCCCTTAAAACTCAAACCAACTTGGAGGAACAACCGAGCAGGGGAAAACAGGGTGGCTGAGCGGTTAGACAGATTTTTGGTTTCAGAACAGATGGTGGACATGTTTTTTCTGTTAAGACAATGGGTAGGGGCGGGGGGAGTCTCTGATCATTTCCCCATCTTCCTTGAACTTTTTCTTGGACCTCCTAAACCTCCTAACCCTCTTAAATTTAATAAAACATGGCTAAGAGATGACTCTTTCATTAATTTGGTAAACTCCTTGTGGGTACCTTTCAGTCCTAGGGCTCCTTTCACAGCCTATTTCTAGTTTGCAAAAAATTTAAAGAGGGTTAAAGGCCCTATTAAAGATTGGGCTCATGCAAAGAGGATAAGGGAGGACAGAGAACTTAAACATATTGAGGAGGATCTTTATAAGATCTTTGATGAAGAGGGGGGGTCTGAGGACTTAGGAGGCCAAAGATATCTTGGTAAGGTTGGAAGGTAGGAGAAACACTCTCCTGCTTGAGAAAGAAGAGACTTGGAGACTGAAGAGCAGAGCTACTTGGTTGGAAGCAGGGGATGAGAACACAAAATTCTTTCATGCCTATGCAAAGGGAAGGAAAGCTGTGAACACTATTTGGAGTCTAGATACCAAATGTAAGTTTTAAACCTTAACAGTGAAATACAAACGTATATTGATTCTTAAGCATTAACAGAGAATGCACAATGGCACACACATAACACTGAGATTTTCACCTGGAAACCCTTAACTAGGAAAAAACCAGCAAAACTTAGAACCGCACTGCTCCTTTTCATTATATGTTTATTTAACCATGTACAATACAATAAATGGTATTCTGCAGCATCTAAAACCCTAATTCGTTTACCCGAAATTAGGTTACAACCCTAATCCCTTTTACTGGGATTAGATAGAGTACAATGGGTCGAAAATCGTGAAAAAGCAAAAAGCAACCCAAAAAATTTTGCGCTCCGTGTCATTTCGGAACCTAACGGCCCCCTCCATGTCGTTTCGGAACCTAACGGTCCGAAACGAAGGGGGTGGGCCCTGTCGGGCTACCCCCCCCTCTAACCCTCCCCTCCGGACGCGCCCGACGCAGGCGACCATGTGAAGAAATATAACATACCCAACATTCTCCCACTTGTTGTTCTCTTCACATACAGGAGAAATTTATGACTTCAACAACTCAGGGCAACAATGCCCATGTTCTCTTTACACCAAGAGAACTTCTGAGTACTCATAGACTTTGTCAAAGATTCTGCAACATTTACCAAAGTGTCAACCTTCTCCAACAACGCTTTATTTTGTTCAACCATGTCTCTGACGAAATGGTACTGCACATCAATGTGCTTTGTCCTCGAGTGATAAGCAGGGTTCTTTGCCAGAAATATTGCACTTGAGCTATCACAGCCAATCTTTACTGCATTCTAAACAAAACCAATACCTGAACACAATCTTTGCAACCATACAGCTTCCTTACTTGCATGGGTAGCTGCGATGTATTCAGCTTCTGTAGTTGAGAGTGCAACTACAGCTTGTATTCTACTCATCCAATTGATTGCTCCTCCAAATAGATTAAAAACGTAGCCACTTGTAGATCTTCTGTGATCAAGATCTCCAGCCCAGTTAGCATCAGCAAATCCTTGTATATCTATCTCTCTGTTTAGACCGGGTCTTCCTTGGTAGCAGATTGCAAATTCTGTAGTGCCACGCAAATACCTGAAGACCCTCTTTACTGCAGTCCAATGTTCCTTCCCAGGTTTTGACATGTATCTACTCAAAACTCCCACTGCATGGGCTATATCTGGTCTAGTACAGACCATGGCATACATCAGATTGCCAACTGCACTAGCATAGGGAACATGAGACATGTCCTCTACCTCTTCTTGTGTCGTGGGACACTGTTCTGCAGATAACCTTACACCTACAGGAATGGGCACCTTCACTGGTTTGCTTTCCTGCATATTAAATATCTTCAATATCGTTTCAACATATTTCCTGTGATTTAACCAGAGTTTCCTGTTTTCACGATCTCTTTTTATTTCCATGCCCAAAATAAAATTTGCAGCACCAAGATCTTTCATGTCAAATTCAGATGACAGCTAATTTTTGACATCCTTGATGATTTCTTTGTTGTTTCCAATTAGCAACATATCATCAACATACAATATTACATAAATAAAATGATCACCAGTTAGCTTAAAATAAACACAGTGATCAGCTTTGCTTCTTGAGAAACCAAGTCCCAGTATATAAGTATCAAATTTTTGATACCACATTCTTGGAGATTGTTTCAATCCATAGAGAGATTTTTTCAGCTTACAGACCAGCTCCTTTCTTCCTTTCACCACAAACCATTCTGGTTGCTTCATATAGATCTCTTCATTAAGATTTCCATGTAGGAAAGCCGTCTTTACATCCATCTGTTCTACTTCAAGATCAAAAGCAGCAGAAATAGATAGAAGAAATCTAATAGAAGTCAATTTTGCAACAGGTGAAAAAATCTCACCAAAATCGATGCCCTCAATTTGGGAATAACCTTTCGCTACTAGTCGAGTCTTGTACTTCTCCACTTTACCTGCTGCATTTAACTTCTTCTTGAATACCCATTTGCTTCCAATAGGCTTTCTTCCTTCTGGCAACTCAACCAGATCCCATGCCTCATTTTTGTCCAAGGCATCCATTTCTTCTATCATGGCCTTCTTCCATAGTTTACTATCTTCTGAATCCATTGCCTCTTTAGCAGTTCTAGGATCATCATCAGTAATAGATAACACAAAATTAGAATGAAAATCAGGGGGACTGTACCTTTCAACTTGCCTTCTTACTCGGTCAGATCTCCTCAATACCGGAGTCTGTGGATCCGCCTCTTCATCTGATTCAGACGATTATGCCTCCTCATCTGATTCAGACGAAACTGGTTCCTCAAAAGAGTCACCTCTTTCATCCTTGATATCAAAGTGTAGTTTCTCTGAATCCTTTTCCTTTGGTACATCCTCAATCTTGGAAGTGCTTTCAACTTCTCTGAAGATCACATCTCGACTGTAAACTGTTTTCCTTTTTACTGGGTTCCACAGCTTGTAACCTTTCACTCCATCCTTGTAACCAATGAAGATACATTTTTCCGCTTTATTATCCAACTTGCTCCTTTTCTCCTTTGGAACATGTACAAAAGCATCACACCCAAACACTCTAAGATGAGAGAGAGAGGGTTTCTTACCAGTCCAAACCTCATGAGGTGTCTTGTCAACCAATGCTGATGTGGGTATCCTATTCACTAGGTAACATGCAGTGTCAACAGCTTCTACCCAGAATTGTTGTGTTAGCCCTGCACCACTGAGCATACTCCTTGCCTTTTCCATCAATGTACTGTTCATCCTTTCTGCAACCCCATTCTGTTGAGGTGTGTATGGAGTAGTCTTTTGCCTTGCTATTCCACACGTTTTACAGAACTCCTCAAATTCACTTTCACAGAATTCTCCACCGTTATCTGTTCTGAGTACTTTTATTTTCTTTTTAGTTTGATTCTCTACAAGAGCCTTAAATTCTTTGAATCTTTTAAAAACCTCAGATTTCTTACGCAGGAAATAAATCCAAGTTTTCCTTGAGAAATCATCTATAAATGAAACATAATACACAGATTTACCAAGTGATGGAACATGCACAGGTCCAAAAACATCACTGTGTATTAACTCTAAGATTCCTTTAGCTCTTACAACACCAGATGAGAATCTTACCCGATTCTGTTTACCATATAAGCAATGTTCACAGAAATCAAAATCTAATGTGAAATCAGACATGCCTTCAGCCATACTTTTACCTTGTAATAGTCGAAGACCCTTCTCTCCAATATGTCCCAGCCTTCGATGCCATAGCGATGTCTTCTCACTAGAGACAGTAAGGACTCTGTCTCCTTCATTTTTACCCTCAGGAAAAATAGTACTGTTACATCCATTTTTGAAGGTGCTTCCCAACAACTTGTATAGAGTTCCAATCCGAACTCCCCTCATCAGCACCAGTGATTCTCAAACCATCTTGCATGTGTTCTTTTCAAATAAAGTTTTCACACCTGCATCATCCATTTTACTTACAGATATAAGGTTTCTAGCTAGCTTTGGAATGTGCAGAACCCCGAGAAGAGTTTTAACCCTTCCATCTTTGAGCAGTAGCTTGATCTTTCCTCGACCTATGATTTTCGCCACCGAGTTGTCTCCTAGAAATACATCTCGTCCATCATACTTTTCGTATTCAGAAAACCACTCCCTGTGAGGAGTCATATGATAAGACGCACCTGAGTCAATCAACCACGAATCATGCTCTGCATGTGTACTTGAAGATGCCAGATACACATTTCCTCCTTCCTCTGTAGATTCTTTCCCATCTGCGGATGGAGCATCATTAGGTCCTCTGTTTTTATCAGTATTTTTGGATTTACAATCCTTCTTGTAATGCCCAGCTTTTCCGCACTTCTAGCATTTTCTTACAGAAGGTCCTGGAGATTTAGATCTCCCTCTAGATTTATATCTACCACCTGAAGACTTATTTTTAGATCTGTCTCCAGGACGACCTCTTACAAATAAGGCATCCTTAGTTGAACTATCTATGGATCTCTGCCTCATTTCCTCCGATAGTAGGGATGCAACCACATCATCGAAGTTTAGCGTGGTTGCATTACTCCCAATAGCTATAACCAGATTATCCCATGAATCTGGCAAAGAGCACAACAGACTAATACATTTTTCATCATTAACAATTGTAATACCAACAGATGTCAACTGACTTACCAGAGTATTGAAGGCGTTTAGATGCTCTGACATAGAGTCTCCATCAGTCATCCTCAGAAGGTACAATATCTTTCGCAGAAATAACTTATTTACCAGGGACTTTGACTGATATAGATTTCCCAGTTTATCCCATAGCTTCTTTGTACTGTCTTCTCCAGATACGTTCACCAATACCGAATCTGCGAGGCAAAGACGAATGGTGCTCCTTGCTTTTCTTTCCAGCTTTTCCCATTCTTCTTTTACCGCACCAGTGGGCATGGTACCTGGATCTACAGCGATCCATTGTTCTCTATCTACTAGAAGATCTTCCATTTTGAGCTTCCATAGCTCAAAGCTCTGGCCATTAAATTTCTCAATCTCGAATCTAGAACTGCTTGCCATTCTTTTAAAGAAAAATAAATCACCGCTACAAAGCTCCCACTAAAAGCAGGTTTATCACAAATCCAAGATCGAGCCAAACCCTTGGAAACAAAGGCATCCCTCTGAACCCAAAAAAATGCGTTGATACCAAATGTAAGTTTTAAACCTTAACAGTGAAATACAAACGTATATTGATTCTTAAGCATTAACAGAGAATACACAATGGCACACACATAACACTGAGATTTTCACCTGGAAACCCGTAACCGGGAAAAAACCAGCAAAACTTAGAGCCGCACTGCTCCTTTTCATTATATGTTTATTTAATCATGTACAATACAATAAATGATATTTCGCAGCATCTAAAACCCTAATTCGTTTACCCGAAATTAAGTTACAACCCTAATCCCTTTTACCGGGATTAGATAGAGTACAATGGGTCGAAAATCGCGAAAAAGCAAAAAGCAACCCAAAAAATTTTGTGCTCCGTGTCGTTTCGGAACCTAACGGTCCGAAACGAAGGGGGTGGGCCCTGTTGGGATACCCCCCCCTCTAACCCTCCCCTCCAGACGCGCCCGACACAGGCGAATCACTAGTGGGGAGGGGATCGTGTTGTACACGCAGCGACCATGTGAAGAGATATAACATACCCAACAAAAGGCCCTATTAAAGATTGGGCTCATGCAAAGAGGATAAGGGAGGACAGAGAACTTAAACATATTGAGGAGGATCTTTATAAGATCTTTGATGAAGAGGGGGGGGTCTGAGGACTTAGGAGGCCAAAGATCTCTTGGTAAGGTTGGAAGGTAGGAGAAACACTCTCCTGCTTGAGAAAGAAGAGACTTGGAGACTGAAGAGCAGAGCTACTTGGTTGGAAGCAGGGGATGAGAACACAAAATTCTTTCATGCCTATGCAAAGGGAAGGAAAGCTGTGAACACTATTTGGAGTCTAGATAACTCACTTGGGGAGCCACAAACTTCTTTCGAAGGGATGGGCAGGGTGGGGGTGGAACATTTTCAAGGTCTTTTTGGGGCAAACAATCAGGCTACTATTGCAGAGGTGATCAGAGTGGTTGAACTCTTTCTCCACTTCGTGGAAGATGAAGATAATAGAGCGTTGATGGAGGATATTTCCAAGGAAGAATTAAAGACAACCTTACAAAGATTTCAAAAAGATAAGAGTCCGGGCCCGGATGGCTGGTCCATTGAATTTTTTCTGGAGTTGTTTGATCTCCTGGGGGAGGATCTTCTTCAAGTGGTGGAGGACACAAGACTCATTGGGAGGATTCCTGCCTGTTTCAATTCAACTTTCATTGCTATGATCCCAAAATCAGACAAACCTTCCTCTCTTAATGATTTTAGACCTATATCACTTTGCAATTGTGTCTACAAAGTAGTGTCTAAAGTCATTGTAAGAAGGCTGAAATGTATCCTTTCCCATCATATTTCAGGAGAACAGTTTGGTTTCTTGGAAGGAAGACAGATCCATGAAGCTATCGGTGTAGCCCAAGAAGGACTGCACAGTATCAAAACAAAGAAACTCAAAGGAGATATACTAAAAATAGACCTTTCCAAGGCCTACGACAAAGTAAGTTGCCTTTACATTCATATGCTTCTCACTCATCTGGGTTTTGATATTGGTTTTATCAGGTGGATCATGAGTTGCATTACAATGGTTTCTTTTTCTGTACTTATCAATGGGGTGGCCTCCCCCTTTTTCCACTCAGAGAGAGGGCTTAGACAAGGCTGCCCATTGTCTCCCTTACTTTTCCTTTTGGTGGCAGAAGGTTTGAGAAGCGCGCACAAGGATGCCAAAAGACAAGGTATTTTGAGGGGTATTCAGGTGGCTCCCAATATTTTCATTACACATCTACTATTTGTAGATGATGTTATTATTTTCTGCACTGGCTCAATCAGATATGTTGAAACTCTTCGGGGGATATTGGAGCTGTTCTCAAAGGAAATTGGGATGGAAATTAATGCAGGGAAGTCCACACTCTCTATAAACCTATTGAGGGAAAAAGAATTACAGGCTTTTAATATATTATTCCCTTATACCCTTTCAGATGTGGACGAAGGACTGAAATACTTGGGCTTCCAGCTAAAGCCAAATGATTATAAAAAGAAGGATTGGAAATGGATCCTCGAAAAATTGGATAAAAGACTCAAGGTTTGGAGCCATAAATGGCTCTCGACGGCAGGTTGCTTGATACTGGTAAAATCTGTTTTGGAGGCAATTCTTGTTTATTGGATGTCCTTATCTTGGATCTCCAAAGGGATCTTAGAGGAAGCAAGGAAGATTTGTTTCTGCTTTTTGTGGAATGGGAATGATGACACCTTTATGTCACCCTGGGTTCGGTGGCAGAGAATAGTTGTTCCCAAAGCTCTTGGAGGGTGGGGGCTGAAGAACATTTTCTTATTCTCTAAATCTCTAGTTGCAAAAGGGGGGTGGAGGTTATTAAATACCATGAGTCTTTGGACCAAAGTGGTAACCCAGAAGTATATTGCTCCAGATTCAGTTGATGTGACTGGGTGAGGAACCCGGGGAAGTCTCATATTGGAGGGTATGTGATTTGGAATGTGGTGGTCACTTCGTTCCCAGTGATTGAAACAACTTGGCTTGGAACATTGGTGATGGGAGGATACTTAGGGTCGGTGAAGATCTGCAGGTTGGTTGTGCTAGGCGCCATCACTTGTCGAGTCAGAAGGTGGTGGCCCTGAGGGATAGGGGTATCACCTTCTTGTCCCAATTTGTTGAACTGGTTTAGGAGAGGCCTTGGGTACAATCTTGGAGAATGGTGAACTCGCTAGGCTTCTCAGAACCAGATCAGTTGGTTGTGTCTCATCTTTTACAGGAACTCAACAGAGCACACGTTATATTGAGGAATAGGGAATATGAGCTGTTATGGGAAGGCGATCCCCTTGGTATCTACTCTCCAGAGAGTGGATATATTTGTCTCAGTGCTCATGAGATCAACAAGGAACTAGTGTGGTGGTGGAATAAATTGTGGAAGATCAAGAGCCCACCCAAAACTCGTTTGTTTATGTGGAACCCATTAGAAAATAAGGTACCAACTTGGGACAACTTGCAGAAAAAGAGCAAACACGGTCCGGGGTGGTGCATCCTTTGTAAATCATCCGAAGAAACAGTCTCACACCTCTTCATCCAGTGTCCTTTCACTATCGAAGTCTGGGTTGAATGCTCTCGGGCATTAGGTATAAATTGTTTGTGGACTGGAAACTCAGTGGTGCATGCTTTGGAAAATTGGTACTCGGTGCTTCCTCTTAAATAAGTGAAAGCCCTTCCTTTGTTAGTTTGCTGGGGAATCTGGCTAGCTCGAAATAACTGTATTTTCTCTGAAAAAGCTTGTACACCGACGATTAATGGAGCTCTTCATGTGGCATTTTAATTGCTTTTCCACAACATGTTAGAGCTGCAAAACAAAGGGAGGTCTTAGAGGTGGTTATCGGTCGAACCTTACCCTGGGGATTTTCTGATGGTGCAGCTCAAAATATTTTTTGTGGGGGAGGGGCATTGCTCTTTCTTTCTGATTCACACTTCTTTGAATTGACCATGGGGTTGGGAGAGGGTGGTAACAACTTTATAGAATTGTTGTGCTTAAAACTTTTCATAATCTTTGCAGTAGAAAGGGGATGTCGAAATATCAATATATTTGGTGATTCAATGAATGTTCTAAACTGGATAAAAGGGACCCAACAATGCAGAAATTTAAGATTATCTAATATACTTCAGGGCATAAGGGAGGTACAACAAACATTTGATACATTTTCATGTCGTCATGTTTATAGGGAGAACAACAAGGAGGTGGACAAAGCCTCAATGGAGGGCCTGCAACTGGCTCTGGGGATTTGGAAGGTGAAGGAAGTTTAGGATGGAACAACATAGGACTACTACCACAGATCATTCATAGAGGGATAAAATACTCACATAATCACTGCAAAGAACTCTTTTACTTTAAGTTTACTTGGTATTTTTAGCTTGGTTCAGGATAAATTTTTTGAAATTGTATAATGTATCTTTACTAAGTTTCATTGGAGGCTCAAGGATCCGAACTTAGTTTTGTGCTTTACACAGTAGCTCTATTTTGTAAAAGCTTTGTAAAATAGAGCTTATGAAGAAGACATATGTCTTGATAACAGGTCAGTTACTCTCGACAATGCACATTGGATGTGCATATACAGAATGTAATTTTCTTCATCACTGATGAAAGGAAATTATGCATTTTTTTCCCGGGAAAAAAAAAGTAGCACCTAGATTATGAAAGTAAATGTTGAAATGGATTAAAATAGGCTTAGGGTAAGAGAATGATACCTACACTTACTTGAGTATGGGAGATGGAAATGTAGGATCCACTGAGGTATGCACAATATGTGAGTATGGTAATCTCAAGGTTAAAGAAATATATGCACTTACAATATCAATGTTAGAGGCTTTCGCTGGGAGAGGGGAAATGAAACACCAACTTCTTTACAAGAATGTTGAATGAACATAGGTGACAAGGAAAAATAAATAAGATAGAGATGATAGTGAGGCATTAGTGAAAGGAAGAGGTGTCAATGCCAACATGAAGCTAGTAAGGGTGTAAGAGGGAGAAAATCTAGTGAAACATTAGCGAAGGTACATGATAACAATTCCAACATAGAGTTGGAGAGGGCAAGTGAGGTGGTGACACTAATGAAGAACTATCCAAGGTATGAGAAGGAAATGCCATCGAGAGATCTAGAGAGGACATGTGAAGTGGTGAGGCCTATGAATCCCAATGGAGGAATATGTAGAGACGTCAACACAAATATGGCGAGGGAATGCCAGGAGAAGGAAAGAAATAAAGAAAATTAATAAAAATAGAGAAAAAAGAAAGAATAGAGGAAAAAATCTTAGGGAAGGGCCAATGAAGAGAGGAGGCAAGAGGAGAGAAAAAAGGGGATGTTGGAGAGATGGAAGTTATGCTAGGGATGAAAGGAGGAAAAACGAAGATGTTGGACAAATGGAATCTATCTTGGAGGTGAGAGGAGGAAGAAAGGACATGTTGGAGAGATGGAATTTATCCTATAGTTGTAGTATATAGGATGTGACTACTGATGCCAACATATTAGGGAAGAAACCAAAGGGAAAGGGACTAGTGACTAGCCCTTGTTAGGGAGAAGTCATCTTAAGTTATACCCTGCTAAAGATAATTGCCTATATGAACCCAATCAATGACATAGAAATAAGAAAGGATTGATGGAAAAGAGAGAGGAGAAAGGAGGCCCTCCCTAGGAAAATAATGGAATATTAGAGGAGGGATAAGGATCAAGTGACCTAAAAATATCCATGTATATTTTTAACATAAATTTGATCGCATAAGGCTCTACTACATATGTATCTTCACAATTTTGCAGGTCATCTTATGAGTGCATTTACATGAACCAGAGATTCTAGGATTCTCAACACTTAACATGGAAGATATTGACTTCTAAGTGCATCTACAAGAACTAGAGATTCTAGGATTCTCAACACTTCACATGGAAGATATAGTCCTTGAGTTAGGGCCACTATTAACACCTAAATTTTCACCCATATTCCTTAGGCTATAACTAATGAAACATCCAATGTCTCAAATTTCCTCTCTAAGAGAAATGAACAAAAATGAATTATATCCATTAACCTTGACTTATTAAGGTAAATGTAACACATTCAAGTTTGACCATCCTTATTTAGAGTTAGATTGAAATTTATGGGGTACTAAGGGTTCAGACTATGGTGAAGCCTTAATATCCATGATTAATCATAAGTTTGAATCTCGGTGATGTGCAACTTCTATTTTCCTCAGGTTATAAGAAATAGAAGTGAATGGATAAGGGAGAATGCCCTCATAACCTTCTAACCATAAGGAAACATCTTGTGGAATTTTGATATTTCTTGATGGAGTTTGATGAAGTACACCCCAAAAATTCTTAAATTGAGTAAATTGATTAGAATTAGATTACAGGAGAATTTGATCATTGATATGTGGAAATGGTTGTCACACAAGGGAAGGAATGGCCCCGAACACCTTTATAGTGAAACATGACAAAGTTCAAGGATATAGGGAGGGCCATTTATCATCCAATCAAGGTGGAAATCAATGATCCACATCCCATTTCAGGACATTTGGGAAAATTACTCCCAAAAATCCACGAATCCTCCTCTCTTTTATTGGATCGAGAAAAATATCTAAGATCCATGATCCATTTTTAGGTCAACAAATGACGACCATGATAAGAGATCCTAGGAGCCCAAAATATAATTACAACGTGAAAACAAAAAGTGAATAGCAAGTTGGGCGGGCATTGATCAATCTTCACATGCATATCACTGGGACAACTTGCATGATGTTTAAAGGGAAAATAGCTCGAAGTTCAATTATTTATGGAGGAGACATATATGTAACTAACCAGATGAGGACCAAGATCATAATTTCACATCTTCTCATACTCAACTAATAAATAGATAATTAATCCTAATATATATCACCAACAACGATAAGACCTCTCTATAACTAATATTTAATTTGTCATGTTGAAGGTTGAGTATTTTGTACGACTAGTGAAACGAACAACCCCGTGGATATCTAGAGGTGGTGAATAAATATATAGAAATAGACCCAAGGAAACTCAAAATTATTCCATGTCCTTGGCTAGAGTTAATGAAGATTAAGCACCACTATCTATAGAGATACAACCATGGAGCATGAATGCCCATACATTCGATCATGGCATGGAAAACAAGAGAGAATTTACAAGCAAGGAAGATGGTAATCCCTCTTTAGTCCATAGCGTAGTAAATACACATGTATGTAGATGACATTGAATATGAGCAATTGTTTTTTTTGTGATTTTTAGGATGAAATTATTAATTTTATAGGGGTCACAAATTACAAAATAATTTTTAGTTTAAAAAAAAATGTCATAATTTAGTAGTGATGGCTTGTTTTTTTTTTTTTTTTTGGTAAATGGACATCAATGTCTATCGTTATGTTCAAGGTAGGGGCATGATTTGGTAGGGATGGTTTTCCTTAAAATGTGGGTGAATGGGCATCAATGTATGATGGTTGTGTCAATTTAAACTAGAAGAGTGCTTAAAGGATAATTTCTATAAAGGACGCAATTTCTATGATATGAGAAAGCTTGGATATTATCCTAGTAGTGGGATTCATCTTCTAAAAGTGTCATCATCCTTTCAATTTTATAAGGATGTAATTATTAATTTCAATTATAACTTCTTAATTTTTGTTGCTTGTGAATTATAATTATACCCCAAAATCTGTAATTATAAGAGGAATTGATGTAGTGTTTCTCTCATCAAGCCTCTAAAATTTTGAAATACTAATGAATAGTTACTAAAAACATGTTGAAGCTAAGAAATTTTATTTTATGAAATCTTAGTTTTATCCTTTTACTTGGTATTCTATGATTGTTGATGGATTTTCGTTATCTTTTGTTCATGCCTTCATTTTTATCTTTATCTCGGATGATATATATTAAATATCAATTAATAAAATAGTGAAAGTGTAAATCCTATTAGATCTACTGATTTCCACTTTGAAACCCAAATATGACATATGGACTTCATATTGCAATGGTTAAGTGCATTGGTCTTTGTGAGTGGATCCCTCCAAGGCCTTTTTTTGGTATTCATAACTCCACTATCTATTAAATAACACCATGGGCTCCATCGCTAAACATAAAGTATGAGAGTTGCAATGTTGAAATATAATAATAATTAGGTATATTTTGTTTGGTTAAAAAAAGACTATACTTAAAGTGAGAAGCATTACTAAGGTGATATTGGTCATTTCTTTTGCTACTTCCTTATGGGCATTGTTTTGGGATTTTTCCTTCAAAAACTATTATCTCATATGGAGAGTTTTAGGAGATCACTGATGTAACATCCTTCCAATTTGACCTTATTATTATTATGATTATTATTATTTTTTGTAAAGATAATTGTAAAAGGCCCGGTGAGGAGCTCAAGGCCAAGGCCCCACCAGAGGACCTTGGGTATATTGTATCTTATTTTTTTCTAGGTTTTAAAAGTTATTAATAACTTAGGAGACCTCACGATGACACAACTAATCGACACAACAACTGAATCCACTAAGTGAAGAAGATGACACCAAAACTATGAGCATTGGAAGGGTAATAAATTGTCTTTCTTAAATAACTCAAAAAATTTAGGGTGCCATCCATTTAGAATTAGTTAGCCCTAAGTTGAAATGATTATTTACTAAATCAAATAATAAAATTCTATGACTTTAATATAAAAATAAGCCTATACATTAACATACTATCCTAAAATAATATCTAGTGACTATATTAAAGATAGTATTATTTTAGCAATATTACCCATTTCATTAGAAAATGAACAAATATGTGTAATATAATATATTTATAAAACAAAGGAACTCATTTATATTTATATAGATGTTTATGAAAGAATAAAACTATATATATATAAAGATATTAACCATTATTATTACAAACCTAAGAAAGGTTAAAAGCATATTCACACATTATTATTATAATGGGTAATCACATAGTGGATGAGAGGTTTCGCTAAAAAAATTCAATACAAAGACAAACCAAATCCTATTATAAAAAGGATTTATTTCATAAAATAATATTGTTCTTTTATAAATGAATATCAGAGACAAAAATGAAAGAAAAACAATCACTAATGGAAAATTTAAAAGCATAAGCTATATCCATAAATACTGTCAAGTATGAATATGAAAATTATATTATTAAAAAGCTGAGAAACGGCTTTTTCTTCATAGTTTTTCTTATAAATATATATAAAATCATTACTAATTGGAATGGATAAAGGAAACCAAAATCACCATTTCCGTTTTGGGACATTCCTAAGTATGGTTTGATATATTACTGGACGGAGTAAATATTCAGTGGTATATATGTTTTAGTATGAGCGCACTACCTAGTTACGAGTGTGGCTCATAAATACAAGTTAGTGGTCAAGACAAAATACCTATTTTATCATTATGATTTTCGCAAAGATAGCCCATTATCTATTGCAACCTTGGAAAACATAGGAAGATTATAAATAGAATGAGTCTCCCCTTTGTAAGTGAGTTAGGATTAAAGATATGATGATTTCACTTGTCCCTGAAGGTAGACTTCGCCTCCTAGTTGTTGGGAATTGCTCTCTATAAGAGAAGCTGGAGAAAATGGAAGACGCACCAATCAAGTTGCAAAATGTAATTTTCTACTTGATTATTATTATAAAACAAACCTTTGGCGGACGTAGCCCAAGTTACGGGTGAACCAAGCGAAAATGTGCTCATGGTATGTATTCCTTATGTGTTATCTCACTGGATAATAGTGTTTGTACTTGTGCATCTCTTTTGTATTTTCCCTTGACATTGTGTCTTAGTTATTACTTCAATATTGTTTACTTTTGTACCTTAGGCATTTCACTAATATGATGGTTTCGCTCTTACGTGTCATATTTGATTAAATCATGTGGTTGGATGTCTTCATCGATTATAGGTGTTTGATTTTCATTATTAGTGTATTTCATTGCATCGTCCATTCTGCTTTTAAATCTACACGCTAATAGAAGAAATTGATTAAGGTATTCTTTTAGAATAAAATAAAAGTTGTATATTAATAGTTAGGGTGGCTGGTGATAAAACAAAGGACATTTTGTAATGGCAAGTAAAGTTTTATAAATGAGTACAATTAAAAAAGTTATGAGACATTATTATAATGTTTTCATTAAAACAAATCATACATATATTTCACACTTCCACACAGCATTTATGGACAAAAAGACCACTCAGAGAAATTTTAAAATTTTACGAAATTTGGGGATGTGACAACTGAGCTCATGGACCATGTTTAGGACCCTTAATCACTTCTTAAACCCTATAAAAGGGAACATTTGTTTATGCTAGAGTGGGCCCAAATTCAAGGTTTTGGGTAAAACGGGGATCAATCTCATTGTTGAAACCATGTTTTGATAAAATCAAGAACCAAGGGGTTATCTAATAATTTTAAGATTCTTTGGCCATGTACAAGGGCTTATACTATTAAGTTTTTCCTACTTAAGGAATTGTTGTTGCAAAATTTAGAAGTCTTGTGATTGCAAAGAAAATCAATTGCTTAAACACACAAAAATCAGAGAACTACCCCTAAGTGTCACATAGGTAGGACTCTCTCTGTTTAGGTTTCCTACACTTCTTAAAGGAAATCTAGACTAACCAAGGGAAGTGACCCCAACTAACCTTCTAGGGTACTAACTAGGGTTTTTACTCATGTGATGTCTAAAGACACAACTGGATGGCCTAGCTTTCTCCAAGAATGGCTAATGAAAAAATGGTTAATCCAAATTTTAGCCACACTTATATCTCTACTCATTCACAAAATAATGACTCAACATGTTCATGTATTAGACCAATGTTACGAAATCAAGAGAAATAAGACAACTTTTGAGAAAGTGTGATTTATCAATTTGCTGAATATACAAGTAAATTAAATCAACATCACTGAAAGGAGAGTGCTTAGAAAATGGATTTACTTATAAACAAATCTTGCTGAATAAATTAATGCTACTGACAAATGAATTACTTGAATAAAGTGGTCACCAGAGTACTAAAATAAACAAGTATTTTTCAAACGTATACTTTTAGAGCATGCACCTTAAATCCAAGCATAAATCTTAAACAAAAGTTAGTAGCTGAAACTGAAATGTTTGTAACAAAAATTAAATTTATTTCACTTACACACACACAAATGATTTAACCTTTTCAAAAGGTGAGTGTTGGCCTTGAGCAAAGAAACTCTCTGCTAAAGTTCAAGATTTGATGAACCATTTTGAATGAGAAAATTTAGTGTCGATCCTTATTAGTATGATTTCCAACAATATTAACATGAAAATCAAGCAAATAACTTAATAAAAATAAAATATTTAAGCAATTATACTCAAATTACACAATGCTGAAATATTGTATGAGTTGCTGTAAAATTCAATATGCATAAAATAAAATAACAACAAACCAAAAAGGCATTTGCCATGATAACTAACACATGATACACATTCCCCTTAGTTTTTTTTAATTAGTTATGTTCGTAGGTGTGTTTGTGTGTAGTTTCCTTAGTCTTTAGATCTTGTGATTAAGTACAATCAGGGAAGACGATTTGTAGCACTTTCCTAAGAAGTTGAATCTAGCTCAAGGCTAGTTACAACGACAAACAAATTTCAGAAGTAGTACTAAATAAAGTGAATGGAATGGAGATGATAACATAAGAAAATGGGAGAAATCAATGCCTTAGAATAAATGGTTAGTAGGTAAAATGGAGTCTATAGAATCCTTCATTGTAGCATCCTTGTGAGTCTTCAAAAGAGGCTTCTTGGAAATCCACTCTTGGTCCCACTTGAAGAAAACACCAACCAATTTATTTTATTTCTTCTTGTAAAACTTGCACTGAAATTGAGGCTTCTTGGCATTCCAATATTAAAACAAGTGAATACAAGATAGTTAGATTAATCAATAAAGCAAGATCAATAAAATAAACAAACAAAGGACCCTTCTTGGCAATCCATTACTTACTTAAATTACTAATCTAATAGGGAGGATTCTTGGAAATCCCTACTACTTGTTTACTCTAGTAAAACAAATTAAATTGATAGTACCCGAGCTTTGTTGAAGAAATACATGAATAATGTGGAAAACAAAATTGGAAATCCACTAGATATATTTCTATGAAGCACATAAGAACACTAAGTTTCTAGCACTAATCCCAAATCAAGTATTATTTCATTATAGTTTCTCCAAAACCAATGAGTTACAATGGAAATGGCATCTCCTATTATAGGCTAAGGAGGGTGAATATGCTTTTGGACCATGTACATGACTACAATGAATGTTGTAGATCTCAAGAGATGAGAAAATACAAATCAGTGGCTATGATCCTTGATTCATGTGTTATATCTATGCCAATACAATGATAAAATTCCAATTCATTACCTCTAGAAGGGAAAATCTCTCTGGACCATGTCAATAATAGTTAAATAATTCCAAATATCATGTGCCTCCACAAAACCATGAGCATAGCTGAAACCATGTGCCAATACCATGAGCCATCATCCCAAGGCAATTCTTTGGTCAAACAAGCCTCCTTTAGCTTGATTGAAACAATCAATGCATTAGTGGGGTTCAATCCATGTGAGAAATAGTAAAAAGGGATGAGATCTAATCAATAAGTGAGATAGAGGCATGATTATCACACTAAGCCTTAACATGTGTTCCAAGGTTCCAAATAATCCAAAATTTCCTCAACATGTGTGCCCAAGTGCCACAAAGACAAATCAACCTCAATCTAGTAGTAATGTAGTAATCCTAATGAGAAATAGTAAAGTGCACCTCAACATCAAAATATAACATAAATTGCACTCATATAGTCTCTTGTTATAATATTTTCCTCAAATTAGGAAAATAAAGTAGAAAAAACCATAGTAATATTCTATAATAGTCTTCCAACCTGATGAAACAAGCATGCAAACCCCACTCGCTAGTTGAAAATCACTGAAATATGAGGTCATTGGATAATCTGAGGGTATGGATAGATAAATGATCCAAATGGGTTCCCAAAATACCAATTCATTTCGCATCTATATTTTGGATCAAAACCATGCATGTTCCAGAAATATGGAGGTTGCTCATTGATACTATCCATGTGACCCCTATAGATTTGACCAAACTGAAGGAGCGTTATAATTGTTGGTTATGGAGCTTGATCTTCTCGATTAAGAGATATTGTTGTTTCAGTCATGTCTGTACCCTACTTTTATATGTTGTGCAGGTGGACTGTACACTCATCCCAGTGGGGGGTCCGGGGGAAACGCCCTCGAGAAAGGGGGTTCGAGGGCGAAGCTCCCAAAATAATTTTTTGGGTTTGTTTGTTGGCCAACAGTTTACGAGCCCATGGTATTAGGTAGCCTGTAGTATTTACCCATGGTAATCCCCCTTCAAAAGGAAGACATTGTAATACGACCGTGTAATGTATTGTAGCATTGTAAATATCTCTATGATTGTGTAAGAGAGACTATGAGAGAGTGAAGAGGAAGTTGCAACAGATGTGATGTAGGTTGTATCCCTTCCATTTTTTGGATGGTATAATAATAAGGACTGACAATTTCTGTGTGGACGTAGCCCATCTTGGGTGAACCACTTTATATTGGTGTCTCTCTTGTATTGTGTTTATGTGATTTATATTTGCATCTTGTTTATTGTTATTGTTCTGCGATCCTGTTTTTTAACAATGACATGCAACACTTTAGACTGAAAGTAGGGCCAAATGGGTATCTGAATCCATTAGTATATATAGAAAATACTGAGTGCATCAAATCCTTGCACGACCATGAAAATTGGGACTGCCAAACACTAAGCAATGTAGCCACCACCTTGTAGAAGTGATTGATCTGTGGTAGTAGTGATCAATATGATGGAATAAACTTGAATAAGTGGCCAAATGGGTATCCAGACAGGTGCTCAGAATGCACATATCCCATGTACAACAAAATATATGATGTTATTCCCTTAGTGAATGCGACTAACCACTATATAACACTGACCAACTGACATTGAATCCAATAGATTTGAAGAAGGAATGATGATATCTTTGTAATAGTAAGATGAAGTTTGATTCTAATCAAAAGATGTATTAGATGTACCAGTAGTAGAAAATGTCCCAAATGGACAAATAATAATGATGTACATGTGCAGAATAATGTACATAGTAATCATGATGCATTTAATTGTTTATTATGATTCATCATATAGCATAGTCATGAGAAACATGATAATATACCTCATAAGTATCTTCAATAATTTAATCGGATTAATGATTTAGGAGCATACCATTACTATGTCAACATCTAATTATTTACAAGGACCTGTTCTTATTCGAGGTGGATAGGAATGATGAACTAGGTTAGAACATGAATTGGATTTTGGTTGACTAAATGGCTCATGATAGAGGAATAAGGGATCCTTTGTAATTTAACCAACCATGCAAGTAGCAGAGAAAAAATAGTGTTTTATTAGAGGGAGTGTGTTATGAGATAACTTTCGCTTTGATCCCAATAGTAATATTCCCCTTTCATTCTTTTTTATTTTCATCACTTTTTTTTAGGATTAACAGTTTGAAGAATATCGACCCTGGTTTTATACCTTTCAGATACCAGTGATGACTTGACCTTAGCTCCGTTGCTAGCAAGCATCCATAGCCCCGACAAATTTTCCATGGTAAAGCATTTTCATGCAACTAGGCCTTTCCCTACTGCCAGTCAAATGTCCATAGCCTCGACAAGGATTACCTATTCCTTCAACTGTTAACCATTTATTTTTACAGGGAATTTCTTTGGATCTTAGGAAAAAACATTGTTGATTTCTAGAGTTTCCATGTAATGATATCCAACCTCAGGGAACATACCTGAGAAAATCTTGCATTAGGATTCTCTACTTGTAGTTCTTCCTCACCATTGACATCCATCCACGAGGATCTACTCGAAAGCATTTTGTACTAAGTATTCACTACAACACAACAACCCAAGACACATAGGAGAGGAAAGAAGAAGCATATAAGGTGACATATCAGCAAAGAGGGAAAGTATAAGTCAAACAAGTCAACTCTAAACCATTAGGATGCATACGTGGAGTGATACAGATGATATGGATAAAGTCAGAAATGAAACTAAAGAAGGGGGAATATTCTTTGCGAAGACAAGAGTCATATAGGTTCATGGTATGTAATTAAATCAAAATCCCTTCACCCTTATCAACCTATGACTAGTACTATATCTACACTCATCAAAACAATCAAAGACATCATACAATGGTAGTGAATTACAACATCCATGAGCATATAATCATTAGTAAAACATGTAATAGTAGTAATATGGAATCATAATACATCGTCTCATCACTCATATCATATGGAAGGTCCCAAAAACAATAAAAGGAGACCATAAGATCTGGGATATGTTAGTAGAAGTTAAGAAAAAATAAATAGCAGTATGTTAATATAGTATGTGGCATAACATGAATAGTTAACATCTTAGAGGGATATATGCTCAAATTAAAGTTTTGGGTTTAGTAAGGATATATTTCCCAATTCATGTTTCTAGGCCAAAAACTAAGAACTTAGAGCCAAATGAATTCTTTAAAGGCTCGCATGGCCTGGAGGAGAAGCCAACCACTACAAATGAGATATAGACGCTCTGTTTTGTCCAATGAAAAGGATACGGTCCAAAATTTGACACTTCAATGCAACATGTATTAGTTTCATGGACATGCCATGTTTCATGCAAATCTAAGCATGAACTTAGGCATGAACTAGTGTTATTAGGGATCTTGGGCCATGAAAATGGCCTTGTATTAAGAATTAACTCCCACTAAAGGAAATTTTGTCCTACAAGAGTGATATGGTCTTGGATTTAAGATTTGGGAGCCGATAGGGATGGGTATCATTTCCTATTTCGAATTGGGTATTAGAGATAAAATTTTCACAGTGAAATTGAGTACCCCATAATTCCACCATTATTTTGGATATTGCCAAGAGGCTATTGGGTACGTGACACTTACCAAACCTTCAGTTGGGAATTCATTGGCATCAAAAGGATTTGATGCTTGGGAATGCAGTGGCACTAGGGAATGCACATAAGCCAATGATTTCTCATTTATAGTTGGTGCACATGACTGAATATGGGCTTCATTATACTATTGTTCCATATTTCTGCTCAAGTAGATAGCTTCATTTGTTATCCTCTCTTGTACACTTGTTGTGATTCATTGCATGATATCAAAAATATTTTGGAAAAAATGCCTTAACAAAAATGATAATCTAGGTCTTATGCAAGTTGCACAAATATTTGTAGGGTTGTTAAATGATCCAATGAATAAATTTGAATCCTAGGTGGATTGTCCAATTGCAAGGATGGAATTCAAATGTTTGGCTTGTGTCTTGAGGCATGTCCTTCATCTCTTCATCCTTTTCTTCTTCCTTTACCTCCTCCTCCTCTTCTTGTGGTTAGACCCACTAGATGGTTCTGTATCTTGTTACTTGTATTTCTCTAGATCTTTTGTCATCTCCATTGGTGCCAATGGGAATGGGATGAGCTTGGTTGCTCATGTTCTCCTAATTCTATTAGTCTTGGTGGTAATATTCACTCTAGTCATGACCTCCAACATCATTTTGGTAATTATGTGTTTCCTGAACCTTAGTTTTTTCCTAAGGATCTATTTCAATGGTAGTCCTTCCCATTAGAGAATTTGATTCTTCATCATCTAGGACACTAACTATGACTGGTGGTGGCACCTCTTTATTGACCCATGAAATTGGGGATAGAAAATGAATAGGAGTTGTCGATGTGGAGCTTGTAAGTTGCATCTATTGTGGATTCCCCACATTGATGTATTTAATGACCTCTTGGTGACTAATCTTTAATTTGTAATCCAGAGGTTAAGTATTTTATACAACCAACAAAATAACCCCCTTATGGATATCTAGAGGTGGAGAATGAAGATATAGAAAGGGACATGAGAACATTAGTAATTACTCAATCTACTCATCCATAATTAATGAAAATCAAGCTCCATTATGTATAGAGATGTATCCATGTAATATGAAAGCCCATAAATTTGATCACGATGTGAAAACAAAGGAAGAATTCAAGGGAAAGGTAGATGGTAATTCTTCTATATTCCATAGAGGATTAAATACTTAGGTAGATCGAATTGAATATTACCCATGTCTTTTGGGGTGATTCACAAAATGAGATGATTGATTGTGTAGGGATCAAAAATTACAAATTATCCTCCGTTTCTAAAATGGAAAGGTATGGACATAATTTAGTAGGGATGGATTTCGTCAATAAGTGGGTGAATCAACATCAATTTGTATGGCTATCTCCACCAACTAGAAGAGGGCCTCAAAGCCTATTTCTACATAGAAATTTGAGGAAGAGTTCCTCAAGGCCTATTTCTTTGGTACCACATGCTTGGATATTATCTCTAGTTATGGGATTCATCTTATGAAAGCATCCTCACACTTTTCCCTCTTTCTATATCTCAAATATATTTTAATAAGGATGTAAACATATATTTCAAGGATCACTTCCTAATCCTTGTTACTTGTGGATTATACTTGCATAATGTGTAATTATAGAGGAAATTGATGCAATGTTTCTTTTGCTAAATCCCTAAAATATCAATGAATAGTTACCTAGATAATGTTGCAGATAGTAATTCTATTTATTGAAACCCTTAGTTAATCCTTTTACTTGGTAATTTATTGTTATTTTATGAGTGTTGATGGATTTCCATTTATGTTTCGAATGCCTTCATATTTGTTTTGGGATCATATCCAAGAAATTGGATTTAACATAATTCATTGAAAATTTAGTTCCTATTAGATTTATTGATGTTCACTTTGAAACCCAAATATGACATCGAGACTTCAGATCCCACTGGTTAACTACACTAGTCTTTGAGAGTAAATCCCTTCAAATATTTTATTTGTTGTTCGTCACTCTATCCATTAAATAACACCATGGGATCGATTACTAAATCTAGAGTACGAGACTTGCAATGATAACCATAATATAATTCAGGATACGACCTTTGTCCTAAAAAAATACCATCCCTAAAGTGAGAAGAATTGATGAGGTTACGGTGTGCACTTCTTCCGCTATTGCATTTGGGGCACTATTTTGGGATTTTTCCTTCTAAGACTAGTATATCATATGAGGAGGCCTATGATCCAATTGGACTCATGTGCCATGCATAGGAACCTTAACCACTTCTTGCGCCATATAAAAGGGAACGTTTGGTGATGCTAATGTGGGCCTAAATTCACAATTTTGGTTACAATAAGGATCCATCTCATTGTTGAAGGCATGTTTTGTGGAAAACCATGAATTAAGGGAATAGTTTATCCTTTAAGGCTCATTGGCCATGTACAAGGACTTATACTAGTATATAATATGGATAACATAGATGACACCCATTACCCAAGGCATGTTTTGGGATGAAGAACCATGAGATTCAACCCACAACAATTCCTTTAGTGATCATAATTCATGCATAGTATCCTAAATCTCTATGTAAGCCATATGAAAAATATCCTTGGTGTATGGGAAGGAAATGGGCCCAAGTACAAGGTTTGGTATAACGTAGATGAGATTCATAGAATTTGAGGTTTGGGTGCAACAACGATGTCCTCATAGGCCAAGTTATGGTTCAAGGATAAAAAATAGAAACTAAATTCCTAAACAATGCTTTTAGGGTTCATGTGCCATGAATAGGCTCCATTATATTACACAAAACATGTATAAGGAATATTTAGCTTAGAATAAAGATATGGGATCAAATTTGAATCTTGTGTATGATCCATATGGACATCATTGGCCACCCACCTACTCCACTGACTCAAAGACACATTTTTCCAGCTTGACCATTTTTTACGTTTTTTTAGGTCTTGGTCTTTTGGGGTCGTTTTGAGGCCCTAAATGATGTTTTTTTGCCATAACAATGCCCAGACAATCGTCGAAGGAAACTCCTATTTTACGATGCATACATGAAATTATTATTTTATGAGTAATGTTTCATGGCATATTAAGGAAAGGAAGGTGACATGTTAAGTAGAGCGATAATATAACAACAAAATTAGAAGCATTGATTTCTAAAAAAATTCCAAGTGTAATTTGTAGTTCTTATTGTAGATTGTAAATTGTAATTGTAATTATAATTGTAGACTGTAAATTGTAATTGTAGATTGCAAATCTAATTTTTATTGTAAATGACATCATGAATTTTTATTACTAATTTCTTATTGAAATTTCATCATGAAATATAATTTCTTATTGTAATTTACATCATGAATTGTAATTTCATCATAAATCTAATTAGTAATTTCTTAAATTGTAGTTGTAAATTGTCAAATTGTAAATTGTACACTCTTCGACATAAACATTAACACATAAGATAAATATAAAGTTAACATACTCTCATCCTTGAATAAACATGAACATAAGACATCATATATCCATAAAGAAAAATATGATACAAAATAGTCCCTTGAGTTCATAAAAAAGGTATAGAGAGAGAGAGAGAGTGCAACATATGCAAGTGTCAACAAGCTGTGTGATCATCTTTACTACCACTACCACTTGCACTAGGCCCTTGGCACAAGTGCACCATACGATAGAAAAGGATGTCTAATTCAAGGGATGGATCAACTTACTCGGCTCAAGTAGATGGTGAAATCTGTCGTATCCTCTTGTGTGGAAAATCGAGGATGATGCTGTGTTGATGGGACCTCACCAAGATGATGTTTAGCCAATGCATCCCACTCATGTGTTAACATCACTACATAATTGATGGTCTGTTGTACATGCACATATGTATGGTGACATCATGCATGTAATCAATAAAAGAATAATAAGTGCACATTATAAATTAAACATTAAATTGAATTCGGTATTTCATTGAAACACAAAGTACAATACCTCATCGACTCGCGACTGATGGTCAAAACCCAAGGGAGACTGCATCTCTTGTATGGCAGAATGTTGGCCTTTGAGTGGAGGCTCCTCTACAAACCCCTTGCCTCTACCCTATACAATTTGAGCAAGGGACAAGAAGAAAGTTACGATACAATAATTGCAATTATATGCATGTATGTAACTTAAAAAGTTATGATGAGCGATTCCATAAATGTGGTCCTTTGCATGGAACAACAAAACAAAATCAACATTACTCAATTGCTTCTTTTAGATATACATATATTAAAGATGATTATTCAACAACGAATACAAATAAAAATTAAGTACATAAATATACCTACTATGTCAACTGTGGCCTGCATGTCTCATATAGTTGATAATAAGAATCATGGGCACTGATAGCATACATAATAGAGTCTCATGGTCAACCACCCAAAGAATATAATCATCCACTCATAGTAACTCGGGCACTATAGGTCCAGGGGGTGGTCTGGACCTCTCCATGATGATGTAATGCACATGGTGCCTGCCATCGAATGTCATGTCTCCACTCCAAGCTGTGATGGCTCAACTATGTCCTAGAACTAGATAACACTATGGATATGAACGAGAATCGATTGAGGAGGGGGTGGTGTAGAAGCAGGGTATCTGTGAGCCCTAAGATGCTCATAACTATGTCCCCACCCAATGCCATAGAAAAATGATGGTGTTCTTATGTAATTGGGATTCATGTATAACATGAACTCTACATATATATGTTTTTCAAAGTACAACGAGACCTGGTCATGGTGGGGGGACATGACCCATGATCCAATAAACCTATCATAAACATGTGGCACAATAAAATCAAGCCTAAACTCTCACAATCTAAGTGGGAACGACTAGGAGGGATGCCAAACAATATGCCCTTGGAATCCTTTCCTTTTGTTGCAACTTTCATAGGCTCCCATTTTTTAGGACCCAATACCTAGTCCCTCCTCCTCTGGAAGGTAGTCTTCTAGATGTCAGTAAATGGACCACCCTCCAATGGACCTCCAACAACCCATCAATTGCATCGATCATCACGGTCATGGATCATCTGGATGGGAAATCAAGTGGCATGGCCCCTAATTGTGTGCACAACCAATCACATTGCGATGTGATCTCCTCGATTTTGATTCATGTGATCTCATCCTCCCAAGGAATAGGAGGTGAAGAAGCAGAATCAACACCAAATAGTCAAATAAAAAAATATATCAGTCAAAGTACATGTGTAACAAATTAAAGACACTAGTAATTAAATATACGAATACCGATACAAAATAAAGATATCGATAGTTGAAAAATAAATAAATATGCATTTAATGTACCTACATGATGAGGAACCTCCTCACCGTGCTCTGAGAAGGTCAATGTATCGTGGCCATCGGGAAAGACACTGGACATCATGTTGTCATATACATTATCACTGGATGACCTAGTTGGTAGGGTGGGTATAAAAGTAGAAACAAACATTCATTAATGATTACATGTACATACAATAATTTACTTCTATATATAACTCAATAAAAAAACTATATGTAAATAGTTCACATACGAGTCATCTCGCGATGTGGGGGGGGGGTGTTGCAGCACTAGATTGGCTTGAAGAATGTGACTGGTAGAGGGAAGAAACCCTATTTGGAGAACGATATGCATGAAACAATAAATATAAATCATATATGTCATCCTTTGAATACAATGACAAGAATGAAAATGATGATGATGACGACGATGATGAGGACAATGATGTGAACGATTAGGATGGTATCACTACATGACAATGTTGTCACGAGGATGAAGATGATCATGATGATGAGAATGTTGATTATGATGATGATGGTGGTGGTGGTGAGAATGATGAGGATGATGATGAAGATGATGTGGATGACAACGATGATGATGACTATGATGTCGATGATCATGTCAATGGCAATGATGTGTCCATATCATTATTTTTATGATGATGATATCGATGAGGATGAGGAGGAATATGATGATGGAAATGACCACGATGATGATGATTCAATGATGGGGATGTGTGCACTATTACTTGATATTGATCGTACACTTGGAATTTGAGGAACCAAAAGTTAATATGCAAACCCCATACTCTATGATGTTAGCAAAACAAAATAAGACCTAGTTCTATTTGAATATAAATAAAAACCAAGGATGCAGTACATGTGATGCTACATATCCTTATATATGAGAACAAGTAATACATAAACAATGGATTCAACATTTTTATGGAGAAAAGTGGGGAAAGTGGGAAACTCATTCATTATATCGGGATTTAGTGGGAAATCTATATTTAATGGGATTAGTTCGAGAGGAAAATTGTGTAAAATCATTGAACTATATTTGAAATTTGGTTTCTATCTCTAGTATATTTGTTATTGATGTTGATATTTTTACATTGCATCATCCACTAACTATGACCTACTAGCTAGAAAATTACGACAAAGAAAGAACTAATTAGAGATTTTTTATTATTTGAAATAACAAAGCATCCACTAACAACTAATATTAGCATGCCCATCCTATGTCTTATAAATATGACACCATAAAACATATATACTAGTGCACTTTATAAATGTCCACTAGAACACCATATTACCCATAATCAATGACTACATCTAAAAAAAATCATGGTTATTATAGGTTGATCCGAATTAAATATTCACTTGGAAAATTCAACTCATATGACTACACATACACATACACATACAAAGCATGTATACCTATGAAAATGCCAAACTTGATCACTACAACAATTTACATTCATAATTACATGGACACATATATAACCACATTGAAGGGGAACACATATTGTATAATAGGGTCCATGTTTATAATTGCGCAATTGTTTGTCTCTTCCATTTCTCACATGTTTGTTGCATTTAAAGTATTTTGAGTTTAATTATTGATTTAATGATGATCTTGTATGACCCTTCCAAGCTAATATTTTTTGAATTATCATATTCTTGACTCAACCTATATGTTTAATTTTTAATTAAAAACACGTGTTAAAAGAAATTTTAGGACAATAAGTTCTTTTAATACATAAATATTTAATATATTTATGTAGTTTATATATTTCAAATATTTTTAATAATAATTATTATTATTATTATTTCTATTTTTAAGGTTGCATGGACACCAGTTTGGTCTATACATATATGTATAGAGAGAATATAATAAAAAAAATATATAAATAGAAAATTATGTAAAGGTTTTTATCTTTTTTTATGAATTACAAAAAAATGTAACACATTGTATTTAGTAAAAATAAAATTAAGAGAAATATACATAATATATTTAAATTAAATAAAAATAAAATTATACAACATCTAAGTTATCTTTCAATTGGAATTTTTCTAAATTAGTGTAAATTTAGTTGAAGATAAGTTTTATTTAATAAGAGATAAAATTGCAACTTGAGTGTTATTATCTAGACTTCACAGATGGAGGCAAGTCAAATTGATTTTTGATACCACATAATCTTTGTTTAACCTCAATGACAATGGATAAGAGTATACTAGATCTACCTTGAGGATATTGATAATAATGAAACCATGGGGATATCTTAATAATGAAACCACTATCTATGATCTTGGAATATCATCTTGTTGATGCCTAGAAAATCCTAGCATCGGCATTAGGGATTATCCCCAATGAATAATCCTAATTAGATCACTCACGTCCAGTTAACGGTCCGACTACCATAGGTGTATTTGTTTAGTTATGTACCAGTTGCGACCCGACCCACTGTTTATATTTTGTGTTTAAGAGTATGAATATGCAAGTGCTTCTAATCTAACTAATGCATTTAACCTAGAACTAACAAGAAGAAGCCTCACAAGTGATGCATAGGTTCTTACCTCTTGTCTTATCACTTCTACCTTATCAATTCACGAATTCTATTCTAAACTAACTAATTCTATCCATGCAAGGAGCGAGTTTAAGTAAGAGTAATAATATGAAAATGCTCATACAAAATCCAAAAGGTAACTGTTCAGACAAAGTGTTCACATTCACAGTAGAAAAGATACCAAATATAGCTTCAGTTTAAATTTAAGTAATTTATTACTCTGTTAACACATAAGCATTTGCATAAAGAAATCATTCATCACCATTTGAAGTAGTTCAATAAAGTTAGAACAATCTCACAGTATGAGTTACGAATACAAGAGGAAATAGTTCCAATTTGTTATCCAACACATCCCACGTAAAAAATTTATGTGCAAGCTTTTCCCAGCAAATAGGTCCTTCTCATTAGCAGAAAGTTAGTTCTCATACAACATGTATCCAACCTCTATTATGCTAGCAAAATTCCTTTCAATGTCCCCCCCTCCTATATTTATGTTACAATTGATTTTGTCTCTACATGACCTATCACTTTAGCTACCCCTGACCATTCGACTACCAAAATTTGTCCTTTTGTGTTTGCACAAAATACAATTAATTACAATTAAAAAATCAAATTCTTGGTGGGACCTCCAAGCTAGAAATGTAATTATCCCACAAATCTGTTTCCTAAAATATGATATTACTTTGTGTTGGATCTAATAATTTTAAGGACACCTCATTAACGGATAACTCCCCTTCCACACTCTTCACTCCTTCCATAGAAACTTTGTATCTTTCCTCCAGAAAATATGCATTGATAGATGCTCGACCAATGTGCTGGTGTAGATCTTCTTCAGTTAGCACCTCTAATTTCCTAATATACTCCATATCTTGTTTTAGTCTGCCTCTCAATTCCATCAAGCGTTGGTCCTTCGTAGGCAACTCGTTCATATCTGGATTCAGTGTAATATGGAATTTCTCATGTATCGGATGGATTCTTTTGTAGAACTCTTCACATTTCGTGATGGATTTAGGTATTTCTATATGCATTTTCCTAGAATCCCTCCTGCAACTTTCTAAGAGTGCTAGATCCAGTTTGAGTTCCTCAGTTTTTTTGTTTGGAAAATGATTAGGGATATCTGGATGCCCTTCCTTCTAGGTCATCATCCTTTTCAGGTTTTTATAAGTATCAACCAACTTTTGTCTTACTGACAATGCACCTGTAGATATCTCTTTCATCCGGACTATCATCCGCTTCATCTTATAAATTTCTCCAGTTAATAAATCCTGTAAATGGCATATCTGTTCCTGTATCTTACATGCCTATCCATGAAAAGGAGTCATGTCCTTCTTTTGATTTTGTGCCAACTCGACCTGTTCCAATAGAGACTCTTTTTCCCTAACCAGCTCATCTATCTGAAACTTCAATATTTCTACTTTCTGATTTGCTGTTAATTCTTTTCCCTCCAATTTATCTATGCGGGCATCAAAATCACTTCTCTCTCCCTCCATAATCACAAGCTGTACATTTAGAGCGTCTTTCTCATTTTTGAGACTCTGATAATCATACATTAACCTGTCCTTTTCAAATACTATAGCCTCAATATTTGTTTTTAGTTCTATCCCTTCACCTCTCACTTTTACCAGGTTCTCCTTCATCTTTAGCATCTTCTCCTTGTTGTGCTCCAAGTCACTCATTAGCTTATCAACATTATCAACACTTGCTTGAGAAGCTGCTATATTAACGGATGCCATAAAATTGGGGTCTTTATGAGTTCCTTCCATTATAGTGTTCTCCTGAATGGTCAGTGAATGGTCACTACATCGGGCTGCGCGCCCATATTCAATCTTTTTTCTGACCTCCTGGTTATGGTCTTCCTCTTTTAGTCGAATATTATAGTATCTAGCTTCGCCACTGAGTGTTGTTTTTATGGAGTGAAAGGAGTGATCCCAAGCTCTGCAAATGGGAGGTGTCCTCCTGTCATTGTGATTCCAAGAACACCAGGTGGGTCTATGTCCCTATCTGGGAGGTTTTGTCATCCTCCTTGGGCATCTTCTGCTTCCACAACTTTCTTGATCCTATCTTTTTCTTCCCTTTGCTTTTCTAATTATGTTTCCTCTTGTTCTTCTTTCTCTTTTCTTGCTTCTTCTTCTTTCCTTTTATCTTTTTCTTCTTTATTATGTCTTTCTGCTTCTATTGCCAATAGTTTTTTTTTGCTTCTTCTATCCACTTCAACACTTCTGCTTTCTCTAATTGTTGCTTTTCCACTTCTTCTGCTTGTAGTCTTTCTGCTTCTTCTCTTGACTTTTGCAATTCAGTTTCCTTGGTAGTATCTATGGTATGACTAGATCCTTTGCCACTCTTACGAATGAAACGTTTATTTAATGCTGTCATATTATTTTCCCTCTGATACACTTCCTCATCTTTAAGAAAATGGTCTGTGTATTAAAAATGAATCTTGCATGACGAACAATGTCGGGCGACCTTTTGCTGACTGTCATTCCTTATGAAATTATTTTCTCCTAAATGAAATGCCTCCATGTATTTTACAAATATTTCTTCCCCTTTGACCTTGGTGAATTTATGCGCCCTTATGGTAAAAGGAAATGGTGGATAGGAGGCCTTCTTGTGCTCGTTTAAAAATCTACCTATCCCATTAATGAAAATCTGTCTCACTGCCTCCTTATGCATCACATAATTAGTTACATATTTCAGCATTAGCGAGGGAGCCTTTGTACCTCCACACATCCTGATATAAGTATCTTATGGAGAAAAGTAGAAATCCCCATATTCATTTATAACATCCGTGGCATTATCTGACAAGAAATTTGGTTCTTCATTAAAAATTTCCCAATACAGAGGGATGATAATTTCTTCGTAGATGAGCTTGTATTAGCTTGTATACTTGTGAGCCCATGTGATTTGGTATGCCACATAGAGTAATTTTCTCAGTTGGGATCCACAAACACCCCAACTTAGGGAATGGGTGTCTGAACAGGATGCAGTCAATAAGATATGAAGACATGAATAATTCTGATTTCTTCTAGCTGATTCCTCCTTGAGTTGCTGCTATCATGGATGCCATACTTTCTGATATAATATCCTCCCAATTAAAGATGGTACCATGAGAGGCGATGTGATACATAAGGGGTACCCAGCTGAGCTTATATATATATTCCCATTTTCTCTACCGAATATTCTCCTTAACATCAGGGCTATGATTCTAAATAGTGTCTTCAGATTCTAGATATCATATTCCCCACTTGCTCTCGGTCTTAGTTGCTTTCCTGAAATCAACATCTTTTTGGCATACTCAAAGTGATCTATATTGAATCCTCTTATCCAGTCATCTGTCATCATGACTTTGGGAGAAGGTAACTTGTATGCTGCAACAATATGACCAGGTTGGAATGAAGAAAATCCTTCCCCCCTTCCCCAACTATGATCCTAGTACTGGCGTCCACATGAGGAAGAATCCAACCAATGACTTCAGAGCATGGGAAGAGCTTTGGTCGGGTGGCAGCTTTGTGAAGACCAGATTTTTTAATGTTTTGAGATACCATAATTTCCTCAATGGATGCATATAGTGCATTCAGATCCCGGATGAGGTGATATAGTTTCCCCCATTTATATTCAGGTACAATCCCCGTCACTTCTTTGGTGTCTTCAAATACTATCTCCATTTGAGTTTTTGAGATAATTTCGACGTCAGAATCTAATTCTTCTATCTTGAGATTTCACTTGGAAGTTTTCTTTGGCATCTTTGAGTCCTAAGGATACAACAAAGTCACTGTGTAAGCATACTTTTAATGTTAAAACAATAGAATTAAGCAACATGCAAAGATATCCCTTATCAATATTATTTGCAAGAAAACAGAGTTAGGAGATCCATTACTTCCATGGTGTATGCTGAGTTTGATGTGGGTTATGGTTTATCTCAATACTGACAACCTAATTCATAGTGAGTTATACAATGCATCCATGGATCTTTATATGTAGTAAATATTTTTTTCAATGCACCAATAGTTAAAAGCAATAACAATTTAAAATGAAAAAACGTCTTCACTTTAATATCAAAAAATTGACCGAGGTATATTGGCGATATAGTATTTCCATTGTCATGGTGACGCAAAACCTAGATTATTTATCCTGAAATAAAAGTGTGTTTCAGTTGTTTAATTGACTTGGGAAATTTCAAGGCTTTCAATAACTCGAGGGATTGCCCCTGCTTCGACTGAACCCGAGCTTCTTGCAAGATGTGAGTCAACACAAAAAATCACTCAAATCCTTAGGGGTTCCTTCTACCTAAACAAGCCATGGAAATGAGCTTTCCTCTATGGTGGTGTATTATCATGAGATGACAGGAAGCAAAACTGGCACTATGTGTATTAGAAACAAGAAAGTTGGCTAAGCTGAGCAAGCTTTCGTTGAGAAGTATTTTAGTGGTTAACATCAAATATATATGCTCCAAACCCGAAAGTATGAATTGCAAAACAAAGAACAACCCAATACTGTCTTCGAAATGAAAAAAAACCCTAGCATGTTCCATCCTAATGCCACCAAAAGCTATCAATAAAATTTTGTCTATTCTTAGCTGGAAAAAGAAAACAATGGTTTCCCTGGGTTTTGAATTCAATGTAAAACTAATGTGCAGTCATAACCTAACAAAAATCATGGTTTAAACATAAATAAGGCGCCAATGGTGGGTTGCGAAATACTTTTAACCAGGGTAGAAACACCATTTCCAAACATGGATTAAAAGGTAAAAAAAAAACCTACCTGGCAATGAAAGATTGGTCCAATTGTGATGCCCAACGGCGTTGGGTGTTCGCTGGCGTCCGGTGATAACTCCTATTGTGAACGATGTTACAAATGTCACAAAAGAAAAATTTCATCTTTTATGTATAACAATATAACCCTAGTCATAAATGCACAAAGTACATATGCTAATGGGGCCCACCATGTTCCATGAGGTCGTTTCAGACAGTTTCAAAAATTTCCACCGATCATATTTTGCAGCGATTTTCACTTTTCGCTGCAACGTTTCGACGTCAGTTTAATTCTCCGTCGATCCAGTTTTGCATCCATTTTCATTTTAGGCTGAAACATTTCAACGTCGAACCTTTTAATTCTGCGTTTACATCGTTTCAAAGCCCTTTCCCTTTTGGATCAAAGGGCTTTTTCATTTTCTAGCGATGTGTTTCGGTGCCCTTCTCTTTTGGTAGTGACATGTGTCAGAGCATTCCTCAGTCTATGCCGATATTCTTTATGCCGAAGCATCCTTTTCGACACCCTTTCCATTTCATGCCAAAGTGTTTTGGCATGTTTTCCATTTCACACTGAAACGTTGGTTTTCGCTTTTGCCTCTCGTTCATATCTGTGCGACCTCCGACTTTGCTCCGAAACGTCAATTCCAAAATCAAAATCTAAGTGCTCTAAAACTTTCTTACTTGCTCTGACCATTTCGGTGTGAGATGAGAAGTTACTCCAACCGACTCAGCGGAGAACGCCAAGTTATTCCGACCGTTTCGGCGTGAGATGTGAAGTTACTCTAACCGTTTCGGCGAAAAAAGACAAGTTATCCCAATTCCAAAATTTTCCTTTCACTTGTTTTCAAGAAAAAATCTAAGTGGCAAAAGGTAAGTCTATCAAAGATGAACAAAAATCTAAGAAAATAAAAAATAGAAGGAGGGGCCCTACAATTTTATAAAAAAATTGGGGATCAGGTTGCAGCAGAACACATCTATAATTGTTTTTTCAATATATTAAAAGATTTATTTATTTATTTATTTTTTACATTATCAATTTTTATTTACACACAATTATATTGTTATATATTAAGATCTTGAAATTGTATAACATGATAGCCACAAGTATTATATAAGGTTTTTTCTATTTAATATTGATAAAAATAAAAATAAAGAATTGAGAATGTTATAAAATCTATAATTGTATCAATCCACAAATAATTGGTTACTAATATTGATTACTTGTATTCTAACATTCACATTTTATAAGTATTTCTTTTTATAGGTCTGCACAATATATTAATTAAGTGTAAAAGATAAAATTACATAGCGAGGAGACCCCTGAAGCTGCCTGGGATAATGGACCCATCCCGATGTAACAGAACAAAACAGGACTTGCAATAGGATAACATAGCAACTTGTGGGTTATACAAAATAACTACCTGCAACGACAAGGCCAAGACCAAAAGACTGTCTGAGCTTGATGAGTATCATGGAGTACAAGACCATACAAACAAGACATTAAACAACTATAACAAAAAACCTGAACGAAGCAGAGAGACCCGGTCTTCTCATCGAACTCCCGAGTAGACATAGAGACAATTATTCAGGCAGAAATTCCTCCAGAATGGGGCAACACCCCGGAAATTCCTCCTCCAGTAGTTTCACAGGGAGCGGCTCAGTTTTGCGAGCGGCCAAAAGGTCAGGTTCCGTGTGGATGCAGATCTTCTTGCATGGTGGAGAGCCAATTGTGGAAGGGACCAGAAACTGCACAGGAGGAGCTGCTGACGAAGCAAGAACAAGAGCTACCAGGAAAGGAATAGGAGTAGCAACAGCTGCAGGCCCTTCCGAGGGAAAACCACTGATGTTCTAGATGTCGAAGAGACCACCACCCTCACTCTTACCACCAGAATTTGCCATTACCGGGCCCCGACCCACGAGTGCATGTTGGCTCTAGGAGAATGTGGCGTCAAGGCTGGCCAGGCATTCATCCAACTAGATGAGTTTGGCCCTGGTAGCCAACAACTGATTCTTGGATGAGCCCCATTTACTGAGCATATCATCCAAGAGATTTCCGAGCATGTTTCTGATAATCCAGTAATGGTTGATATTGCCTCCGTAATTTCCTGAGGCCAGGTGATCCGCCACAAGCTTCCCTTCCCATTCATCAATCAAATTATGACTAGCGAAGGAGATGCCAATGTCGAAGCCATCGCCAGTGGCAAGAGAGCACTGGGTTTTGCTGCGGCTCCCACTGCCTCGCCGATAAATGCCGCGCGGATTGGTCATGGAGGAGAGTGCAATGAGAGTCCACATCCAAATACACCGCCGAGGGTGCACAGAACAGAACCCGTGTTGAGATGAAGCCAGCAGAATGTTGTCATGGGTTCTTGCTGGCTCATTTATGGAGCAGTGAACCAGGTTCACACGAGCCATATTAATTTGTAGAGAGCTAAAATGATGAAGCAGGGAGCTAAGGTAAAGGTGGCCTTGAATGCAAAGAGGGCCGAGGTGAGGTTGGGATGTACCCAAGTTGCAGACAGCTAGCCGGTGAAGAGACATGCGAATGAATGTTCTTGAAGTGGCCATAAATCCGCAGGTGGGAGGGCAGGCAAGTGGTTAAGAGCATGAGGCTCATGTGCCACGTTACGGGCACCTAGGTCGAGGATCCTCCCCCACGTACCCACCTCGTGTCCTTCATGTGGTCCCATGTGTCATGGTGACGCCCGCATCCAGGGCATTCACATTTAAGTATTAAAGACACACAAGGAATTAAATAAACTTGGTGTGACATATTAACATTTAACTATGACACATATTTATGCCATAAGGAATTATGTTGTGGAGTCCATGTCCTTGGATGGAACTCACCATTCATTTATGTTTATATGACATAATAAATTGTATTGTGAAGTCCATGTCCTTGGATGGAACTCTTTACATCTTACCACATTCATATGTTTAGATGACTCTTCGATCCCTTTCCATTATCCACCTTAACCATGTTGTACCATTTTTTTTTCCATTTCTTGTGTAAAGATATATTATTCAATTTAGATTATTTTGAAAAGAAAAAAATTGACATACAAATTCACGATTTGATATTAATAATTTTATTGTTGTCATTATATTAAATTATTTTAACATAAACATATAAATAAGAGAAATAACAAATTAAATTACATATATTTGAAACCATGTCAAATGAAAAAATAATATATTTTTATCTACATGATCTAGTGATCCTCGACTAGAATCTAGGATGGTGGGATTTTGAATAGAGATAATTTTTGTCAGACTTGTTTCATAATATTGGTCATGATATTGTTTATAGAATAACACATTGGTAGGGTATTATCCCTCTACAATTTGAAATTATTTAAAAATAAGGGATGGTCACTTGTGATGTAAATTATCCAAGTATTTGTTGTCAATTATTAGTACAAGTGTAATTTATGGATTTTTTCATCATATGTGCATTGCCAAAGGATTGAAAGAAATTCGGCAGTATTTCTGCTTGTCAATACACACTTGAAAATATACTCGGCAACGCAAACACTTCCCGTTTACAGTGGTTGTTGGTTTAAGGGTTTATGGTTGTCACCAGTTTAAGGTTTTGGTTGTTGGTTTAGTTTTGGTTGTCACTAGTTTAAGATTTTGGTTATCAGTTTAAGGTTTTGGTTGTCATCAGTTTGAATTTTTGGTTGTACGTTTAAGATTTTTGTTGTAATTCATTAAACACTAAACTAATTCTAATTTATTTTTTTAGATTTTTGTTTTTTCATGCAAAATTGACAAAATATAACATGAAACCAAATTGAAAATTTTAAATTGAAATTATTTTTTAAAACTAAATGTAAATTACAAAAACAATGAATTTTACAATATTTTCATTAAAATTACTAAGAAATAAAAACAAGTTCAATGCATGCATAGAATTGAATTTTTTAGGTTTTGAGTTGCCTACCTATCAGTGTGAAGGCCATTTGTCCGCCATTAGGAGGTGGTGGATGGTGGCATGTTGGGGTGGTGGAAAGTGGTGGCACATTGGGTGTGGTCAATGGAGCTGCAAATCTATACTCCTTTTTTGAGCTCCTCAAACAGTCGCGGTGAAATAACCTACAGACTGTTGTTTTTAAATTTTGATAACAACTACACGAGCTCGATAGAGGGTTGAGAAAACCCTTAATCGAGCTATCGAGCTCGATCGAGAGTTTTCTTAACCCTCAATAGATATTTTGAAAATATCTCTAATAAGCGTTTTGTTAATCCCTTGATCAAGATTTTGAAAATAGCTCAATCGAGCGCTTTGTTAAGCCCTTGATCAAGCTTTTAAAAGATCGATTGAGGGCTTAACAAAAGCTTGATCCAGCTCTTTTTTTCCTTACTTATGCCCTCTGCTTGCCAAAAAGTGTTACCCATCTTCATGGGAACACCCATCATCATTAGTTCCTTCATTTGTGGAAACATCATTGATACCTCCTTCTTGATGTCCTCTTTTTCCAGTTTAAAACGGTGTTGTTAGAATTATTGCATTAAGAATAGCTAGGTGCTCAATAGTTTAGTATAAGTGAGATGTTCCCATGCACATATGTAATTAGTGACAAAAAATATGAATACAACACTTTATTTTAAATTTTACATAAGAACTAAAAAAATTAAAACCAACATAGATCCATCTTAGACGAAAATCTATCAAACCTCTAGAGGAACCAAATTTCTAGAGGTGTAATATTTTTCATCATTTAATTTCATTGTTGTTTTCCATCTATTCAAGCTTTTTCAAGATTGAAACTTCTTCATCCTCTTCCCTATCAATGTTGTTATCATTCATCTCCTTCACATGGAAATATAAACCAACAATTTTAACATACTCGGCATCATAGCTATCAAAATGGGCCGATTACCACTTAGTATGGAAATTAAAAAATTCAATCCGTTTAAGGAATTGTTTGAATTGATTCAATATGTTAGATCTATTTCCTACTTTACCCATTCATGTTATCAATTACTTGATAAACTTAACCTAGCTCTGGAACTATGTCCAACCCAATTAGTACCTTAGATGATTAGATGCTTTGTTTGAATTGAAGCATCGACTTGATAGCTTGCTTCACTTGATGCATCGGAGCTTCTAGCAAAGTTAGTTAGTGTCTCATTTATTGAGTTGCGGAAGGGTGGTAAACAGATTGATAGTTTGGTTGTCTTACTCTATGATCATCTAGTAGTTGTAACAAATATTGATTATTATGTCATAGACATCCATAGGATTGATTACTTGAATTGTTTAAGTTATTGTCTACTCTGATTAGGATACATGTTTTTTACCTACATGAGTTTGTGTCTTCTAAGCATATCAACATAATTGGATGTATGCGAATATGATTTTCAAGAAGATTTGATTTATTAGCATAGAGGAAAATTCAATGTATGTAATAATTTTAAATATATATAAAGAAATAAATATTAAAATTTTCTTATTTATTTATTTTGTTGAACTAATTATTTTATCTTCATTACTTTTCTATATTTTTCCTTATTATATCAAATTTGGATCCGAAATCAAACTCGATCTTGGTAACTATACTTGGCATGCTATCCTTTGAAGTGCTCAAGGTTAAAGATGAATGTACCTACCACAACATCCACCTTTTGGTCTAGAACTAAACTTCTTTTTATTTATGATACAAATTTCCAGAATTTCCAACGTCCTCTTTTTATTTATGATACAAATTTCCAGAATTTCCAACGTCCTCTTTATGGTCTCAAAATGGTTAACATGATTACCCTTAACAATAATCTCAACCTTTGATTTTTTATTTTTTATTATGCCCCTAAATCCTTTCACATATTTGTGTTTCACTTTTTCATTTGGGTTATTTATCCCTTTGCTTGCAGCCAACCACCCCCCTCCTGTTCTTGGGAGGTTCATAAATCACTTGGATGGCAAGTAGTCCATCCTTATTCAAACCTTGACCCTTTGTAAGAGTCAAAACCTGCTCAAATTCTCAAATCTACTTTGTAAGAGTCAAACCTGCTCAACTTCTCAAATCTATTTAGAACTCTATCTTACAACTTTTTTATCTTAGCCGTAAACAATGCAAAGGGTATGATCGAAATGAGTTTCTTCCATTTTTTTGTAGGATGCCATAAACCTTTGAAAATTAGATACTAAGCTCCATGGAATTGATAATTACATGATTTCGATTTTAGCCATGAGAAACAATGATATCTAAATAAGTATTGTGATCACTTGATTAATCTCCCTTCATGCTTATATGATTTATACTACTTGCCATTATGTGAAATGTGTGTAGTGATTTTCTTCCTTAAAACCTTATTTAAGTATCAAATACTATCTACTTAATTTATATTTATAAAATGTCAACTTTATATATTTACATATATTTAAAGTAAAAACTAAATTATTATCTATATTTCTAATATTTAATTTATAAAATATATAAAATTTTACTTATTAATTTTCTTAATAAAATAATTAATACATTTACTAATTCATTATAACTGCCACTTGCTTCATATCCAAATCATTTTCCACTATTATTAATTTAATCTTACTACTTTCTTCTCTATTCCACCATTTTTCATACTCTTCATTATTGTTGTCGTCTCCAACTTGCCTTCCTCATTCATTTCGTTGAGTTTTTCAATAATAAAATAATTGAATATAAACGACTGATAACAACAGTAAAGAGGGTAAATTCGGAGTATATAGTATTTGAGTAGAGAACAAGATGCAAAAAGGAATATCAATTAAATTTTTCAATGGTGAATGATTGGTATTTGACTAATGTGCATGGGTTTCAATCCATTCCACAATGGTAGTAATTCATATTAAATATTGTTCAAAAATGTAACATACAAAATATAATAAACTATCATAAACGATAACAACATCGGTTATGATATCGTGACATAGACCCAACAAATATTGAATATTGAACTCATGATGAGATTAAATAGACATTTTATTAATGCTAGTCTTATTGTTTTAATTTTTCACCTTTGTAAACATTACAAATCAACTATAATACAATCTCTAGAAGCCATTTATAGTCTATCAAACAAGGTCAAAGAATCAAAGGACAGTTCCCATAGTCATGCAGGATATCCATTGATTCTCACAGGACTCATATGGATAAATCTTAGAAAGTCATGCATAAATGTCTAGAGACAAAGTCAAATAGTGCGATGGTAAGATATTAGTTAGATAAATCTGGCATCACTGCCATTGATATTCAATTGGGTATATTTCTAGCACAAATCCTTTCCCTCATAATCCAATTGATATTCATGCTGGTTTGTGATAGGAAATAGGTCTCCTAGGTTGTAGATGAATGAGTAGGGCTATACGATTGAAGAGGAAAAAATCACAATTGTGTAGGGCTATGTTGTTGAAATACAATTAGAGAATAATTGAGAGCCATTTTTTGTTATTATTTCCATTCTAAGAGTTGAATTTCTTAATTATTAAGTTCCATTCCTCTGTAGTGGCCATCCATCCATAGAGGGTTTTTCATACTTGGTATACTTGGTTTGTGAAATGAATATGCCTTTGTCAGATTGAGAAATCTGTAAACCAAGAAAGGATTACAGTTCGCCAATCATAGACATCTCAAATTCCTTATGCATTTATATTGCAAACTCTTGGCACGTTTTGTTCATGCTGCCTCCAAAAATAATGTTATCTACATAAACCACAACAACCAATTGGTTTTCATTTTATTTATTGATGTGTAAATTGTTATCCGTAATTCCTCTTTTGAAGCCTTGTTGTTGTAGATATTTATCAAGTCATGAGTATCAGGCTTCGGGGGCTTGTTTTAGTCCATAAAGTGCTTTATTCAATTTGCACACATGATCCTTATTTTCTGATAATAACAAGCCTTCTGGATGTTCAATGTATATTTCTTCCTCTAGATTTCCATCGAGAAAGGTTGACTTGACATCCATTTGATAGATTTTAAAGTTCTTAAAGAACGCAAATGCCAAAAGCATTCTGATAGATTCTAGTTTTGCATCAGGGGCAAAGGTTTCTTTGAAATCAATACCTTCAACTTGAGCATAACCTTTACAAATCAATCTTTCTTTATTTCTTATTACTTTCCCATCTTCATTCAAATTGTTCCTGAAAACCTACTTGGTGCCAATCACATTTTTATCTTTTGGTCTTGGAACAAGTTCCCATGTCTCATTCTTTTCAATTTGAATTAGCTCTTCTTCCATAGTGGCAATCCAATGCTTGTAGTCATTGGCTTCTGTAAAATTATTAGGCTCTATTTTATATAGCAAGGAGAAGTTTGCATGTTTTAGTGCATTTGCTAGTCTTCTTCTAGTCTGAACTCCCATATCTCTATCACCAAGAATTAGATCTTTAGAACGATTCTTTTGGACCAATCTAGATGGTGTCTTTGTATCTTGATGTTCTGTTTCTTCTTCTTCATTTTATTCTCCTTCTTCTTCTTTATGATTCTCTACGATTTTGTGCAATGTTGTATTGTAACATTTGTAAGCTTTGCTTTTTGACGATTAACCCAAAAAGATACCTTCATCAACTTTGGAGTCAAATTTCCCCAAATCCTCATCATCTCTCTTTATGTAGCACTTGCTTCCGATAACTTTGAAGTATTTAACTATTGTTGGTCTACCTTTCCTTAATTCATAAGGTGTTTTGTTATTGTTGAATATGATTTTGCTTATATTCATAATGTAGACTGTATTGTTGACTGCTTCTCTCCAAAACCTGTCTGATAGTTTGGCTTCATTCAAGATTGTTCTTTCCATATCTTATTATATGGTTTGATTGTTCCTCTCTACCACTCCATTTTGTTGTGGAGTTCTTTCAACTGGAAAATGTCTCTTTATTCCACGAGTCTCACAAAATTCTTTAAATTCATGTCATGAGGTAAACTCACCCCCGCTGTCTAATCTCAAGCACTTGATTTTCAAATTAGTTTAGTTTTCAACCAAGGCTTTGAATTATTTGAACTTCTCAAACACTTCAGCTTTTTCTTTTAGGAACGCAAACCATGTCATTCTAGAGTAATCATTAATGAGTACTATGAAGTAATTTTCACCTTATAGAATTTTTGTTATTGTAGGCCCACAAAGATTTGTATGAACTATTTCCAATGGCTTTGATGTTGAGTATTCCATTGATTTAAAGCTTTCTCTTGTATGCTTCCCATGCTGACATTGTTTGCAGATAGTGTTTGAAGGTTTTGTGATCTTTGGCATGTCTCTCACTGCTTGTTTAGTGTTGATTTTCAATAGATTATCAGAGTTCACATGTCTCATCCTTTTATGCCATAACCAAATTTCATCTATTTGTCCCATGTAACATTTTTCTCCTTTGATTTCATTGAAAATATATACATAATTTGAGGTTCTAATTGCATTTTCCAATCATTTTTTCGAGCCTATCTTCCTTATCTCACAACATTGAGAATAAAATGTGAGAGTATGTCCTTGATCACACACTTAAATAATATTGAGGAGATTGTGTTTCAAACCTTCAACATACAATATTTTTTTGTTTTAGTCTTTCAATTGTTGAGACCGAGAGTACCTTTTCCATCTATCCTTGTGGTAGCATTATATCCAAATGTTACACTGCCTTCGTCAACTTATTTCAAAGTGAGAAACTTGCTCTTGTTTCCTGTCATGTGACTTGAGCATCCACTGTTAATGTACCATTGGTTTCCTTTGTTTTGAGCATGAATGGAAGTTTGCACAAGCATATATTCCTCCTTCCTTTTCCAAATTCTTGCGGGTTCTTTCTTTTGTTTGGCAATGTTATCTTTTTCCCTTTTTTATTTAGAAGTTTCCACTAGGCCACTTCTACAAAAACGTGCTATATTCCCATTGTTGTTGCATTTATAACATATAATATTATAATCAAATGAAGGGGAAAATGAACTATAGTTTCTATTTGAGAACCCATAAGTACTGTTATCTTTCTTCCACACATAATTATTTCTAGCACATGTGCTCTACAATCTATTGCTTTATGACCAAAATGATTACAACAAAATCAATAGCCAAAGAAAGAATATTGGTATCGGGGCATGTGAGGTTGCCTTGGTGGGAAAGATCTTCTGAACATGTCCTTGTTATGTTTGGAAGGAATGCCAATTTTCCGCGGAACATGATTTTCTTTCTTCATGTTGTCTTCATCATTGATGGAGCATTTGAGTACATCCACATAGCTTTTAGATTTTTCTTCATTTACTTTCTTTGGTGGATCTGTAGATTTTTAATCTTCCTTGGTGATCATCTGAATATTATCATAACCAAGACAAGTCTTAATGAATGGATACCTTTGACAATGTTGATATCATCTAAGGTTTCAACACTTTTTTCAAACTTCAAGTTTCTATTCAACTTAATAGTTGTTTTCTCCAATTCCTTTCTTAAGGAAACAATTTTAGATTCTAGCTTTTTGCAATTTTCTTCCTTTTCCTTTAGTTGAATCCTCACAATTTCTTCTATCCTTCTTGCTTATTCTAATTTAAGCTTTAGGTTCATGATGCTATTTTCTATTTCTTCGAGACTTTGTGACATTTTGGCTTTTGAATCATGATCATCTTCTTCATATTTCTATACCTGTTCCTTTTGTTTCAAATTTCTTTTCCTAAGCTTCTTTATTTCGCTTAAGGCACACATGAGTTCTTCTTCAAGATACACTTCCCATATGTTTTGGCATTTTCCTCTTCTTCTGAATCCATCGTTTCTTCCTCTTTGTCTTCATCAATATTGGATTCAATTGCCATAAAGAGAGTTTCTTCTCTATCACTATCGAAACTGCTTTCATTGCTCTCTTAAGATGAGTCACTAACACCTTTGAGTAGAAACTCTTCTTTTTCTTATAAGAGTTCTTCTTTTCATGGTTGTCTTGTTTATGGTTATTTTGATGATGTTTGCTTCCTTTCTTTACGTTATGGTCTTCTTCCTCATTACTACTTTCATTTTTTGCATATGGACACTCAACAATAAAATGTCCTACTTTTCCACGATTAAAACATTTAAAGGGCAGCTTACCTTTATATTTTCCAAATCCCTTTTTGAGTCTTCTCACAAAATGCGACTTCCTCTGCGTCTGAATCATAGTTGGAACAATCACTTGACTTGTGTTCTTTGTTCTTTGTCTTCCTTGAGACTTTGAAAGTTGCTTCTTTCTTTGATGGATTTTCTTTTTTCAGTCCTCAATTCATATGCAATGAGAATCCAATGTAATTCATCCATTGTTAATTTATCAAGATCCTTCATTTATTTAATAAAGGATACTTTTGCATCAAATATTAATGGGAGTGACCTTAACACCTTTTGCACAATGATACAATCTTCAACTTTTTCACCAAGTCCCCTGATGGTGTTGACAATTTCATTTACATGGAGGAGATAGGCTACAACATTCTCTTCATCTTTCATTTTCAGACCCTCAAACTATCCTCTATGAGTTTGGAGCTTTACCTTCTTAACCTTGTCATCGCCTTCATAGATATTTTTAAGCTTGTCCCAAATTTCTTTTGCCGGTACACAATGCATCACCTTGACAAACTCATATTGCAATACACCGCACAAGATGGAATTCATGGCTTTTGCATTATTTTCACTAGGATTTTTCCCAGTCACATATGTTGGTGGAGTTGTTGGGGTTGTATTACCAATCATGTTTGATTCCCAAATATCAAACTGAAGATCCATTAGATATGTTCACATCTTTATGCTCCAGAATGCATAGTTTGTTCTGTCAAAAAATGGAGCTATGTTTGTTGAGAAACCTTCTTGACCATCCATGTGTGCTCCTGAGATCTACCTTCCGACAATTGGACTATTTATGAAGGAACTCACTCTGATACCAATTGTTGGCCCACATTTTCCTTTAAACCAAAAGCTTGACCTGTTAGTTTCCAATACAACCACCAAAGTTAATGGATTCACAGGAAGCTATTAAACCATGTCACGAATCCCGAAAAAGGTGTTGACCACCAAGTCAACAATCTCCCCCTCAGCACCGACTGACGTACTCATAACCAACCCAATAGACTCGAATCAACGAATTTTTGGCGTTGAGACCAATTGTTGGCCCACGTTTGTCATTAAACCAAAATGTCGACCTATTAGTTTTCAACACAATCACTAGAGTTAACGGATCCATGGGAGACTGCTAAACCATGCCATGAGTCTCGAAGGAGGTGTTGACCACCAAGTCAACAAAGAATATTTCTACTTGTATTGCTTGATGCACAACTTTAATAAACAATATGCTTGTGATTATTGTTTGGGGTATAATGTGGAAGATGAAGGGAAAAGTGTTGAGTTTCCACCAACTAAAGTCTATATGTATTGTCATTTGTTAATCACCTTGGAAAATTGGCAATGCAAGTGACATCTTATTGGATCTGATGTATATTTATGATCATCAGTTAAGTGCCCATTTGGTTTGCACATAACATTTTTATTTCCAGTCAAACGATTTTGCATTAGTGGATGTTTTAAACCCTTTAAATGGAGGAATAATGAAGTCAATGTAAGATCTTGGAACAAAGAAGAACATGCTAATACATTTAGGATGTGATCTCCAATTTTTCTCTACTTGCTCTTATTTGACTTCGAGATTTTGATTGGTGTTGACAACATTGGGAATTGATGGTCAAAAGATAAGGGAATGTTTCTCTTATTCTCGATCTGGTAGCATGTAGCAGCCATTATTGCACCAAGGTTGTATGTAGTCATTCAATGCACAAAAAGTTGGTTTTTTCGTGTTCAATTCTTCATTAAGAACATAAAATTGGGAAACCATTTGAAAACGAGGATCTTTACATAGGACTAAGAAAAAAGAACAAAATTTTGCAATAACTCCTTGTTAAAGGCTTGAATTTTAAAGGAAGGAGATATATTGGGTGTTATGAAATGTACTAACTATGCATTGAATATTTTTTCAAACATGGAACTCAGCGCTTAGGAATCCACAAGTACCAAAGTATATTGCTTTCATGATCAAATCCAACAAGTAGAGAATTGTCTTGCTATTCTTCATGTGATAAAGCTAAACTTAAAGTAATGCCAATAAATGTTCTTGTATGCATGTAACAACAAAAATGCAACACCTGTCAAAGAAATGGAATAAAAATAAGAAGGAATTTTCACCCAAGGAAGCCCAAAAATACATAATAGCATGTGCAAATTCATATGAGGGAGCACACATTTACATAAGAAGCATATCCAAGTTGAAAAATGAGCACGACATTTGGTTATAGTCTTTTTGTAAATATCACGTATGTGAACAAATAAATTGGAACTAGGAATCCATTATCCTTGAACCCAAGATGAAATGTTTCGAGAGGAAAATCACAAGTTGTAGGAATAATTCTCACATTAAATGCCCTCAAAACCAATCATATCAGACTCTATGATCATGAGGATGCTCTTGTTTGGTCTAGGAACCAATCTGGAGGTTCATACCTTCCTAGTATTGGTTACTTGGTTATTAGAGAAGAGGAGGATTTTCCAGATCCTCAATGGTGGCATAAAGCAACCTGACAGTTCAAATGTCCTCTCAAGTGCAATATTTTCCTATTGCTTTCTCTATCAAACAAAATTCCAATATGGGATCTTTGCTTTGGAAATATTGGTATGGGATTAGAAGATGACCCCTTTGCAAAGCAGGTAATGGAAGCATTGAACATGTATTCATCACTTACTCTTATATTTCTATGATGTGGGAACATGCCTCACATGTATGTGGTTTTCCATTCATTTGGACATGTAACTCTTTGGATCAAGCCTTAGAATCTTGGTCCACTAATTTGGCTTTCAGGGACTATATGGCATTGCCTGTCATTATCTTTGGGGTGTTTGGCTTGCAAGGAATCTGGCCATTTTTTAGGAGACTTTATCCCCCATATGTTTATGCAGCAAAAGGTCTGGCTATCCTAAGACATTTTTACTACTTTCTTCTCTATTCCACCATTTTTCATACTCTTCATTATTGTTGTCGTCTCCAACTTTCCTTCCTCATTCATTTCGTTGAGTTTTTCAATAATAAAATTATTGAATATATAATCCTTTTTTGAGCTCCTCAAACAGCCACTGTGAAAGCAGATTGTTGTTTTTTTAATTTTTATAATAGCTACAAGAGCTCGATAGAGGGTTAAGAAAACCCTTAATCGAGCTATCGAGCTCGATCGAGGGTTTTCTTAACCCTCAATAGATATTTTGAGAATATCTTGAATAAGCGTTTTGTTATTCCCTTGATCAATATTTTGAAAATATCTCGATCAAGAGCTTTGTTAAGCCTTTGATCAAGCTTTTAAAAGATCGAGTGAGGGCTTAAAAAAAGCTTGATCGATCTCTTTTTTTCCTTAAGTATGCCCTTGTTAGGAACCCATGTCTTTAGTTTGTTAGTATATTGTTGTTGGACGCATATGCTTTGTAAGTTGTCCCGTAGTAATTGTTGATCCCATAGTTTGTGTTATTGTTGTTGGCGCATATGCTTTGTAAGTCGCCCATAGTATTGTTGATCCATAGTTTGTAGTGGCCCATGGTTTTGACCCATAGTATTGGCACCTAGACTTAGTATATAAGTGTGTGTTGAGGCCTATGAAGGCACTGTGAAGTTATTTGTATTGAGCTTGCTCAAAGGAGGTTTCCCCCTCGAAGTGGCCTGGGATCAATAAAATTGATTCCGAGTTCTGTCATTTATGCTATTTCGCATATTTTTATTAATTAATTGTTGCAGGTTCTCCACATCTGGTACCAGAGCACTTTCTTGGGCTTGTTGGGTGAAATTTCTGCCAAATTTTGTTATTCGCATCTGTTGCAGGTTCGAATTTGGGAATAATCCCTATCTACTTAACTATGGGAAGTACTTGGGAATAAGCCCTAAAACTCATTGTGAGGAGTACCACAGGAACCCTAAAGTAGTTGGCCCATTGAGAGGACCTTCCAGCGAAAAGGGCAATGACCCCTACCTTATTGACTAGTTCCCACCTGTGAGGTAAACCAAGAGCTGTCGTTTGTGGCAAAGCAGTTATCAGTTTTACCTGAGCCGTGGAGTGAGGGGTACTGCCCCAATACGCAAGCCGTTAGACAGCATTGGTGGCCAAGTGAAACCCTTGAACTGCTAGGAAGCCGCACATACCTGGGGTCCATATCTATTTTCAGTTGAACTGTTGTCGATCACTACTGCGTCGTTTCATATATAGCCGTTCAGATCCATTTTGAAAGCCGTTCCAGATCCAGCCATTTCAGATCTATTTTAGATTCAGCCGTTTTCGATCCATTCGGCACCGTTTCAGATCCCTTTGTTTTCCCTCACTTCTGGGCTGTTGCAGATCTATCTGTTGAAGATCACTCTGTTTCCCTTGAAACTTCCTGGGAACCCCTATAATCCCATTCTGCATATTTCATTCCTGAGGACCCTATCCCCACTTCCACTTCCCAAAGCCCGAAATCCAACATTTGTCTATTTTTAGGGTTTGCCATAACTTCCTCGGATTTCACCCAATCACCTTCAAATTTTACCACAGATTTCCTTTCCTAATTCTGCTTCTTTGTCCCTCTTTGCCAAATTTTCCCATTCTTTCACCCCGCTTCTGAAATCCTCCTTTTCTCCTTCCCTGTCCATTCAACAGTGCCCAAATCCTAGTCAAACCCCAATTACCCTTCAGATTTTTTCCCAAATCCAAATTTTCCTTTATTGAAACAGTTTCTGTTTTTGTTTTTCTACCCAGTCAACAAAAAAAAAAACCGCTTAGTTATGGTTGTCACCCGCGCAGGAGCAAAAACCATGGAAGAAGCACTTGCAGCCATCCAAGCCAAACTCCAGGATCTGGATGAAAAATTTCCCAGCCTCCATCTTGAACATTTAGCCATGAACAACAAACGGAAGTCCGAGTCTTCATCAGACAATGGGTTCTCTTCTTCTAGCAATTTCTGTGGTCCAAAGCTTGATTTTCCTCGCTTCAATGGTACTGATCCAACTGGATGGATCTATCATGCAGAGCAATATTTCAGTCTGCATAATACTTTTGATGTCAACAAAGTTCAGCTTGCATCCTTTCATTTGGAATAGGAATCTCTTCAATGGTACCGTTGGTACATCAAGGCTCATGAGGAGCCAAAATGGCCAGACTTTTGCCAGCTTCTTTCACAACGATTTGGTCCTAGTGCTTTTGATGACTTCACAGGATCCCTCACTAAACTTCGCCAAATTGACACTGTGAGAGAGTATCAAACCGAATTTGAGAAACTAGCCAACCACACTAAAGGATTATATGATGACTTTTACCGGAGTTGTTTTATCAGTGGTCTAAAGGATGCCATCCGCTCTAAGGTCAAAATTTTTTGTCCCAACACAATTATGGAATCCCTAGGGTTGGCTAAGTTGGCAGAAGACAAGATTGCAGCCCAACAACGCTCCAAGCCCACTTTTGTTCCCTTCCAAAATATGGGTTCTCAATGACCACCCATACCGCAGGCTCCTCGACCAACTCCTATCAAGCATTTGTCTGAAACATAGATGCAAGCATGCAGAGAAAAGGGCTTTGCTATAATTGTGATGAGAAATTCACTCAGGGACATAGATGTGTTCAGCAAAAGCTCTATCTCTTGGATGTGGATTCTCCGCCTACCTCTGAAATTGGTGACGAAGATCTAGATACAATGGATGCTCAGGTCGACATTCAGGAACCACTTATTGACCCTCCGTCTCAGGATGACCAGCCAGAGATATCTCTCCATGCTTTAGATGGAATCACCACCCCCCAAACAATGTGGGTCAGGGGTTACTTCAAGAAGCTTCCTCTTACAATACTCATTGATTCTGGTAGCACTCATAATTTCATTGACCCTCGGATCGCCAAACAAGCTGATTGTTTTATCCATCCTTGCTCCAACTTTGAAGTCATGGTTGCTAATGGGGGCACCTTACCTTGCAAAGGGAAGTGTCGAAATGTGTGTATCTCTATGGGATATTATACCTTTCGCTCTGACATGTTTTCCTTGAACTTAGGCAGATGTGATGTGGTTTTGGGTGCTCAATGGCTACGCACACATGGCCCTATCTTATGGGATTTTGTTGAACTTTGGATGCAGTTTTCTCTCAATGGACAAAAACACACATTGACAGGATTACAACCAGGGTCTCTCGGCATCATCAGTTCACATCGCATGGAAAAAATCCTCAAGAAGAATTCACATGGTGGCATCGCTCAGATCCATTCCATTCAGATGCAACCATCAACAGTCTCCACTACTCCTTTGGATCTACAACAAATTCTGGATCGATATACAGGTGTCTTTGCTGAACCAATGGGATTGCCACCTTCAAGGCCAGAAGACCATTGTATTCATCTCCTTCCTAGCAGTGTTCCTCCCAACATCAAGCCCCATCGCTACCCATTTCACCAAAAAATAGAGATTGAAATGCTCGTTTGGGACTTATTGAAGCAAGGTATTATTCGCCCAAGCACTAGTTCCTTTTCTTCGCCAGTTCTTCTTGTCCACAAAAAAGATGGGTCATGGCGCCTCTGCATTGACTTCCGAGCACTTAATCACCTCACCATCAAGGATAAGTTTCCAATTCCTGTTGTTGATGAGATTCTTGATGAGCTTCATGGGGCTCAATTTTTCTCCAAGTTGGATCTTCGTTCTAGGTATCATCAAATTTGGGTTCATGAGGATGATATCCCTAAAAAAGCTTTCCGCACACATGATGGCCATTATGAGTTTTTGGTCATGCCCTTTGGCCTCACTAATGCTCCTTCCACATTCCAGGCCTTAATGAATAAAATATTTCGGCCCTACTTGTGGAAATTCATTCTGGTATTCTTTGATGATATCCTCATCTACAGTAAAATATGGGCCGAACATCTCCAACATCTGGATCTTGTCATGCAACTTTTCTCTGACCATCATCTCCACGCCAAACAGTCTAAATGTGTTTTTGGACAGAAGGAAGTTGAGTATCTCGGGCACATTATCTCAGCACAAGGGGTTCGCGTGGATCTTGCCAAAATCGATGCCATGAACAATTGGCCGCATCCTCAGACACTCAAGAGCCTTCGTGGTTTTTTGGGTTTGACTGGCTACTACCGCAAGTTTGTCAAGGATTATGGGAATATTGCAGCTCCATTAACTTCTCTATTGAAAAAGGATGCTTTTACATGGACACATGCTACTCAGTGTGCATTTGACAAACTAAAACAAGCTATGTGTACTACACATGTTCTAACTATGCCCGATTTTTCCAAGCCCTTCACTATTGAGAGTGATGCTTGCAGCAATGGACTTGGTGTTGTTCTCCTTCAAGATGAACACCCCATTGCATTCACCAACAAAGCCCTTTCAGGTAAGAATTTAGCTGCCTCTACATATGAGAAGGAAATGATGGCTATTTTGCATGTAGTACAGAAGTGGAGACCATACCTATTAGGGAATCATTTCTGTATCAAGACTGATCACCAGAGTTTGAAATATTTCTTGGAACAATGTGTCTCCTCCCCAACACAAAAAAATGGGTTAGCAAACTCATGGGTTATGACTATGAGATCACTTACAAGAAGGGTAAGGACAATATTGTGGCAGATGCTCTTTCTCGCACATTTGATGTCCAAGATTCTCTTTCAGCTATTTCTATGCCTGTTCCAAATTGGTTGCAATCTGTTCAATAGGGTTATGTCAATGACGCTTCCTTATCTCAAATCATCCAACGCTTGACCAACAACCCTTCTGTTTTACCACATTACTCTTGGGATGGTGCTTCCCTAAGATACAAGGGTCATCTGGTGCTTCCCCAGAGCGCAGATCTTCAACAGGCTGTCTTCTATGAACTCCATGCTTCTCCATCGACAGGGCACTCTAGGTTCCTCAAAACGTATGAATGGGCACGGCGTAACTTCTTTTGGCAGGGCATGAAAAGGACAATTCAACATATGGTGACTGAATGTGATACCTGTCAGTACAATAAGGGTGAAATGACACCCCTTCCCGGATCGCTCGAACCCTTGCCCATACCTACACGAATTTGGACAGATATTTCTATGGATTTCATTGAAGGGCTCCCTAAATCTGGTGGGAAGACAGTGATTCTTGTTTTGGTTGATCGTCTCTCCAAATATAGTCATTTTGTGCTCTCAGCCATCCCTATACAGCCTCCTCAGTCGCTCAAATTTTCCTAGACCAGATCTTTCGTCTTCATGGCATCCCTTCTTCCATTGTCTCGGATCATGATGCGACTTTCACCAGTCATTTTTGGACAGAACTATTTCGCCACACTAGCACCAAACTGAAGATGAGTTCAGGGTATCACCCACAAACAGATGGTCAGACTGAAATTATCAATAAATGATTGGAAACTTATCTTCATTGCTTCACCTCTGAACAACAACATCAGTGGGCAAAGTGGCTCCCTCTCATTGAATGGTGGTACAATACCTCTTACCACACTGCCTCTAAAATGACCCCATATGAAGCATTCTATGGTCAGGCACCTCCAGTTCTTCTTCCATACACCCCCAACAGTTCACCAGTTCAGGAAGTTGACATGGTCCTTCGAAACCGCGATCAAATTCTTCGCATTTTGCGGGACAATCTTCAAATGGAAAGAAATTGCATGAAGCAACAAGATGATCAGCACCGTTCTGAGCGCACTTTTCAAGAAGGCAATATGGTTTTTCTTCATCTCCAACTGTACAAGCAATCCTCCCTGAAACTCAAAGGGTGTCATAAGCTCGCTCCAAAGTTCTATGGGCCATATCGGATTCTTCAGAAGATTGGGTCCATTGCTTATAAATTGGAACTTCCTCCTTCTTCCCTCATTCATCCAGTATTTCATGTCTCTTGTCTGAAGAAAGTTCTTGGCACCAACATCAGTGGAAAAATTATTTTACCCGAACTGGATAATGAAGGATCCATCCTTTTGGAGATGGAGGCTGTCCTCAATCGGTGCACCCATCAGCTTCACTCTCGCTCTATCACAGAGGTCTTAATTCAGTGGCACGGCATGCAACCAGAGGATGCTACATGGGAACCACTCCTTCAGATTCAACAACAATTTCCACATCTAAAGCTTTGAAGACAAAGCTTTTTCTTAAGGGGTAGGGGATGTTAGGAATCCATGTCTTTAGTTTGTTAGTATATTGTTGTTGGACGTATATGCTTTGTAAGTCGTCCTGTAGTAATTGTTGATCCATAGTTTGTGTTATTGTTGTTGGTGCATATGCTTTGTAAGTCGTCCGTAGTATTGTTGATCCATAGTTTGTAGTGGCCCATGGTTTTGACCCATAGTATTGGCGCCTAGACTTAGTATATAAGTGTGTGTTGAGGCCTATGAAGACACCGTGAAGTTATTTGTATTGAGCTTGCTCAAAGGAGGTTGCCCCCTCGAAGTGGCCTGCGATCAATAAAAGTGATTCTGAGTTCTGTCATTTCTGCTATTTCGCATATTCTTATTAATTAATTGTTGCAGGTTCTCCACAACCCTCCACTTTCTAAAAAGTGTTACCCATCTTCATGGGAACACCCATCATCATTAGTCCCTTCATTTGTGGCAACATCATTGATACCTCCTTCTTGATGTCCTCTTTTCCAATTTAAAACGGTGTTGATAGAATTATTGCATTCAGAATAGCTAGGTGCTCAATAGTTTGGTATAAGTGAGATGATCTCATGCACATATGTAATTAGTGACAAAAAATATGAATAAAACACTTTATTTTAAATTTTACATAAGAACTAAAAAAAATAAAACCAATATAGATCCATCTTAGACAAAGATCCGTCAAACCTCTAGAGGATCCAAATTTCTAGAGGTGTAATATTTTTTATCATTTAATGTCGTTTTTGTTTTCTATCTATTCAAGCATTGTAAAGATTGAAACTTCTTCATCCCCTTCCCTATCAATGTTGTTATCATTCATCTCCTTCACATGGCAATATAAACCAACAATTTTAACATACTCGGCGTCATAGCTATCAAATTGGGCCGAATACCACTTAGTATGGAAATTCAAAAATTTAGTTCGTTTAAGCAATTGTTTGAATTGATTCAATTTGTTAGATCTATTTCCTACTTTACCCATTCATGCTATCAGTTACTTGATCAATTTAACCTAGCTTTGGAACTATGTCCAACCCAACTAGTACCTTAGATGATTATATGCTATGTTTGAATTGAAGCCTCGACTTGATAGCTTGCTTCACTTGATGCATCGGAGCTTCTAGCAAAGTTAGTTAGTATCTCATTTATTGAGTTGCAGAATGGTGGTAAACGGATTGATAGTTTGGTTGTCTTACTCTATGATCATCTAGTAGTTGTAACAAATATTGATTATTATGTCATAGACATCCATAGGATTGATTACTTGAATTTTTTAAGTTAGTGTCTACTCTGGTTAGGATACATGTTTTTTACCTACATGAGTTTGTGTCTTCTAAGCATATCAACATAATTGGATGTATGTGAATGTGATTTTCAAGAAGATTTGATTTATTAGCATAGAGAAAAATTCAATGTATGTAATAATTTTAAATATATATAAAGAAATAAATATTAAAATTTTATTATTTATTTATTTTGTTGAACTATTATTTTATCTTCATTACTTTTTCTATATTTTTCCTTATTGTATCAAATTTGGATCCGAAATCAAACTCGAACTTGGTAACTATACTTGGCATGATATCCTTTGAAGTGCTCAAGGTTAAAGATGAATGTACCTACCACAACATCCACCTTTTGGTCCAGAACTAAGCTTCTTTTTATTTATGATACAAATTTCCAGAATTTTCAACGTCCTCTTTTTATTTATGATACAAATTTCCAGAATTTCCATCCTCTTTATGGTCTCAAAATGGTTAACATGATTACCCTTAACAATAATCTCAACCTTTGATTTTGTATTTTTTATTATGCCCCTACATCCTTTCACATATTTGTGTTTCACTTTTTCATTTGGTTTATTTATCCCTTTGCTTGCAGCCAACCACCCCCCTCTTGTTCTTGGGAGGTTCATAAATCACTTGGATGGCAAGTAGTCCATCCTTATTCAAACCTTGACCCTGCGTAAGAGTCAAAACCTGCTCAACTTCTCAAATCTACTTTGTAAGAGTCAAAACTTGCTCAACTTCTCAAATCTACTTAGAACTCTATCTTGCCACTTGGATTTTCATCTTAGCCGTAAACAATGCAAAGGGTATGATAGGAATGAGTTTCCTCCATTTTTTGTAGGATGCCATGAACATTTGAAAATTAGATACTAAGCTCCATGGAATTGATAATTACATGATTTCGATTTTAACCATGAGAAACAATGATATCTAGATAAGTATTGTGATCACTTGATTAATCTCCCTTCATGTTTATATGATTTCTACTACTTTCCATTCTATGAAATGTGTGCCGTGGTTTTCTTCCTTAAAACCTTATTTAAGTATCAAATACTATCTACTTAATTTATATTTATAAAATGTCAAATTTATATATTTACATATATTTAAATATATAAATATATTTACATATATATTTAAAGTAAAAATTAAATTATTATCTATATTTCTAATATTTAATTTATAAAATAAATAAAATTGTACTTGTTAATTTTCTTAATAAAATAATTAATACATTTACTAATTCATTATAACTTCCACTTGCTTCATATCCAAATCATTTTCCACTATTATTAAATTAATCTTACTACTTTCTTCTCTATTCCACCATTTTTCATACTCTTCATTATTGTTGTCGTCTCCAACTTGCCTTCCTCGTTCATTTCGTTGAGTTTTTCAATAATAAAATTATTGAATATAAACGACGGATAACAACAGTAAAGAGGGTAAATTCACAGTATATAGTATTTGAGTAGAGAACAAGATGCAAAAAGAAATATCAATTAAATTTTTCAATGGTGAATGATTGGTATTTGACTAATGTGCATGGTTTCAATCCATTCCAAAATGGGAGTAATTCATATTAAATATTGTTCAAAAGTCTTAACAAACAAAATACAATAAGCTATCATAAACGATAACAACATCGGCTATGATATCGTGACATAGACCCAAAAAATATTGAATATTGAACTCATGATGAGATTAAATAGACATTTTATTAATGCTAGTCTTATTGTTTTAATTTTTCACCTTTGTAAACATTACAAGTCAACTATAATACAATCTTTAGAAGCCATTTATAGTCTATCAAACAAGGTCAAAGAATCAAAGGACAATTTCCATAGTCATGCAATATATCCATTGATTCTCACATGACTCATATGGATAAATCTTAGAAAGTCATGCATAAATGTCTAGGGACAAAGTCGAATAGTGCGATGGTAAGATATTAGTTAGATAAATCTGGCATCACTGCCATTGATATTTAATTGGGTATATTTCTACCACAAATCCTTTCCCTCATAATCCAATTGATATTCATGCTGGTTTGTGATAGGAAATAGGTCTCCTAGGTTGGAGATGAATGAGTAGGACCATACGATTAAAGAGGAAAAAATCACAATTGTGTAGGGCTATGTTGTTGAAATACAATTAGAGAATAATCGAGAGCCATTTTTTGTTATTATTTCCATTCTAAGAGTTGAATTTCTTAATTATTAAGTTCCATTCCTCTGTAGTGGCCATCCATCCATAGAGGGTTTTTCAAGCCTACAAGATTCTAGAGAGAAATTGAGTGGCCAAGAAGGCCAAAGAACCCTCCAACGAAGAGATTTGGGCCCACATGGTGCAATTTCCTCTTCCAATATGACTCATTTCAATTTTAATGGCCTTTTCATTGGTTTATAATTCAATATATTATTGTTTACCCCAATTTTTGTGTTAAATGGTTGATTTTGCATTCAATTTCATGTTCAATCTAATTGAATGATTGCTATATTAAATTCTTAGTTATATCGTGCTCCCATTTTGTCTGGTATTAGCTTACACATTTGACTAATAGGTTGTTTTGGCACCCATGTGACTCAAAACCCCAACTCATGCAATTAGGCATATAGTTTATTTAATTCATGCAAATATTTTATGTCAAACTAATCAATCAAGCTATGAAAATGTTATATTATAAATTTAATTTGAAATTAGAGATCATGCTACATCCATGGCTAAACCACATATCTAATGCAAATGGATTGTCAAGTGAATGTTTAATCTTGTGGCTTTTTAGACACAATAAAATTGTTTGGCATAGAAGTTGTTTCTCTGTACTAGTTTAGAGTTACTGTTGATCAATACTTAGTGTCAATCTATTGGTCCATATAGGTAGTCATCTCGAGAGATTCACCCCAAGGATTCCTAGATGAAGCTCAAAAAACTCAACCACTTTGAGTTAACCCATTGAACTAGCTTTAAAGTTACTATGTATGTAATGACTAAATTATTATCACGCATATAGTTCTACAAATTTAATAAAAAATATCGTAAAATATACCTAAATTGGAATATTCATTACTAATTATAGTTGAGAGTGAAATGATATCATTGGATTTGTTAACATCTTCATCTCTCACCATTTTTATTCTCAATTTAGAGTCTAGTGATGTCCATCACCTTTGAAGAATCTTTGATTGCAAACACATCAAGAATGCCAGCAACAATATAAGGTTGTTGCATGAAGAGAAGAAGATGAAGACTGAGGAATGAATATATCAAAATTCAATAACTTAATTACCACAATGATGAGAAGAAGTGAAATTTAATGTAATTGAGGACTTCTACATCTAAGTATTTATAACAACCGCAGCTACAACTATCTGTACATAGTGCAATTATTTGTTAACATTCAATTCAAATTGAGGAGCGTGTTACCACTCACTACATAATTGAGTTCAATCTAATGTCAATGTTAGACAATAATCTCTAATTTCTTTTATTAAATATACTTGCTAGAGTGAAACATGACAACGACGCTAGATAAAGCACTTAAGGGATTCATTTGTGATAGTGGATACCAATAATCTTATGATCATTTGTAATATTGAGCTACCAACTAAACCATCCAAGGTACAAAAATTTCTATGTCACATACTCATGGCTTGCATACTTGATGGAGATGTTACTTAAGAAGAAAATACCCTTCAATTGGATTGGTGAATGCCAACTAGGATTTGAGGCATTGAAACGTAGGATTGTAAATGCACCGATCTTACAACTTCTTGACTAGAAAAAATATTTCCATGTCCACATGGATGCATTGAGAGTTGCAATTAGCATTGTTATTACACATATTGATAATAAACACATGGATATCGATGGATATGTTACTTAATAAGGAAATACCCTTCAATTGGATTGGTGAATGCCAACAAGGATTTGAGGCATTGAAATTTAGGATTTTAAATGCACCAATCTTATAACTCCTTGACTAGACAAATTCTTTCCATGTCCACATGGATGCATTGAGCATTGCAATTAGCATTTTTATTACATATCTTGGTAATAAATACATGAACCATATGATGTATTTCATCAACCAAAATATTAACACAGTTGGTGGAGCATGTATGTAGTGTATGGGAAGCTTTATGTATGTTCTATGCTTAGAAAAAAATTCAACATTATTTATTGCCAAACAATTTTATTTTTACATGGATCACCAAGTCCTTAAGTACATTTTAAACAACACAATTTTAATGGGAAGGAACACTTGATTATTGATGCTATTCTCATGCTATTCTAGGAGTGTAATTGGGAACTTTTGTTAGTCTACTTAAATCCCATGTTAGACTCAATCATTTATCATGAGTAGATATCATCTAATCTAAAAAAATGTGTGGAATGTGACTTTTCGGATGCTAATATTTTCAAGATCTAGAATACACTTGGATACTGGGAGGATGTGTAGTGTTTCCACCACCATGGGTAAGCCTCCACTGGCATGACAAAGGATTAAATAAATTCTTAGTCTATAAATATTTATGATTCAATATTTTAGCAAGGGTAATGTATAGAATCATGATGGATGACATACTAAAATCTTGTGTAACAACATTCAAGGTAGATAAATTAATCATTGAATCTCATATGAGTATTGTTGGGGTTACTTATGTCCAACAAGGATAGCCCAAAAAATCCTTTGTTTGGTTTTGTGGTGGCCTACACTACTTAAAGGTTGTTTCAAATAGGTAAAGAGGTGCGAGCAATGCCAAAAAGGAGGGAACCGAATCACAGATTAGTTATTATAATGAAATTCATTCAATCCCTCTCATGCATTAATTAGAACATTGTGGTTAGATTTCATTGGTATGTGTGCCTACAACAATGGAAGACCATCAACGTCTTCATCAAATTGGAGAATTCAGGGTAGACACATCATTTTTTTTTGAATATGTGCTTTATAGGTTTGGTTGTCCAATAGAGATCACTTCTGACCAAGACACCCATTTCATGGGTAAGATTGTCACCAATTTTTTTAACATTGTCATGTTCCCTCATTGATTTTCATTGGATTGAGTTTCCAACCCAATCAATCCCTTGGGTTGAGGAGAAAATTTCATTTACTTCGGGTTAATTTTGAAAGTTCATGCATTAATTAATTGGAAGATGTTAATTTTATTTGCTTAAAGTTTGAAATGCAGTTGATGAGATTTGTTTTTCATTAATATATATTTTATTTCAATGGAATAAGTGGATAATTCTCCACAAGGGAGCATTAGAGGATAAGGATGACCAAGAGGTAACTTGCAAGAAAAGAAAAGATGAAAGCAACCAAATATAGGAAATTGGGAAAAAGAAAGAAAACATAACACAAGGCAGAAAAGAAGCAAAGCTCAGGAAAAGCAGAAAGCATGAGAAGGCATAAAAGCAGGATAAGGCAGAAAATCAATATATCACAGAAAAGTAGGAAGAAAGAAGTCAAAAGCAGAAAAGAAGGATAGAAAAGCAAAAGAGGATAAAGCAAAAACAAAAAGCAAAGAAAAAAGGAAAAGATTAAAAGTAAGCTATCCTTATCCACTCCATGAGGGTGCATTATCTTAAGTGACTTTCTCAACAAGATACCTCCAATATATAAATGAAAGAGTGAGCACCACTAGTCCATCTTTTGACAGTTTGAGAACTGAATTGAGTGCAATTTTGCCTCTTTGACTTGGGAGATGTTCCCCTAGTCCAAGCTAGGAGATGTGCCCCTGATTCTTATGAGAGGATGATGGAATATAGTATTCATAATTGAATTTATCGTAGGTCCCTAAGTCTGATATAGTGAAATTCAAGCTTGTTGCAGAGATTAGAGAGCCTTCCATTCAAAATTCTGATGATTTCTAGTCTTTCTATGATGAAGAATCCTATTTCTTATGTATTTCTTTATTGAGAGTTATATGAGATGTATTTAAGATGTTGATGGATTCTATTTATGTAAATTTGAACCTCTGAAGTCCATTTTTCAGTTTGAATAAAGAAAAGTGTTCCTTTCATATCCATCTTTTACACCTAGTCTAAATTGCCATGGAAAATAACTAGTTTTCAGTGTTTAATTAATAAATAAAATTATACAAATCCAAATTGATTTATTTCTATTGATGATATTACTTAACATGCCAATATACTCATTTCATGTCTAAAACTTAGAATTATAATCCTTCTCCCACTGTTTGGAAAATCCTGAAGTTAAACTAGTTGTACAATCCCGTGAGACAAATTTACTTGTTTATTTGTGAAACCTCCTCGGAAATTCTTCAAAATTGATGGAGCGGACATAGAATGTTATTTTACTATCATTTAATGTTTTCAAGCCTTTCCAAGTCAAAATCCTTCACCATTGGTTCTCAGGTAGTGCCAAGTTGAAGTTCTAGTTTGCATATGTTGGGGTGCCCAGGATCCTTGGAGTAGACTTCATTCTAGCTGATGTTTGAAACATTAATAGTCCCAGTACATTGTTCAAATGTTCTATCAGCTAGAATGATCCTAATCCCTTCTAGAATTGTTTGAAGTTTCCCTCCTATAGTTAGACAAGTCACTAGAGTTCACCGTTTTTCCTTAAGTCCCGTAGGAGAGTCAGTTAGTGTATCATCAGATATGATTGGTAAATTACAGTTGTATTAGAGAATTGTCCTATAAACATTCTCTTTTTATTCTTCTATGATTCCTAAAATAAATTCAGATCCAAAGAAGAAATATCCTCTAACAAAGGAAGACGGATAAGAAGAAGTTAATTCAACTGAAGGGAAGATTCAAGGAGAATCAGAGATGTCTCACAATGAAGAAACGGATGAGTTTCGGGTCTTTGTTCAAATCATGATGAATTTTATTCAATATATATCACACAACATCATCTAATCTGGGAAAGAGACAAGAGAATTCCTTGCTAAGAAATTGGGAAGCAAATATGGGGAAGGGAGCAGCAATGGCTCCCAACATGGTGAAAAGAAGATCACTGGTGGATCTATTTTCTCAAATACCGGGCCTCACAATTGCCCTGATGAATTTAATATGGATTATTAGTAAAAAACAAGGCCTACTATGCCCAAATTCACTGAAGAGAAAAGGGAGGAACCTAAAGTTCGAAATGAAGGCCTTTCTTCATGGGAGGACAAGTATGTTGAATATCTTACACTAAGTGAAGAGTGTAGAAGGGATCTTCCATTAAAATATTTCTGTGATGCTCAGAACAAGACCAATTCAAGAGGAATCTTTCGGATGCCTAATCAAAATTATGAGTTGAAGAATTCTATTGGTAATATTTCTCTGCCATACTTTGATGGCTCATCAAAGTGAACTATTAGTTCTTGGATCCATAAGCTAGACACCTATTTTCAGTTGAATATGATGGCCGAGAGAGATTCCATCAAGATGGATACTCTATACTTGGATGGTGAAGCCAATTATTGGTGGTTCCATGGAATGAAGACACTTGGACATGATCAAGTGACCACTTATGAAGAGTTCACAAGAAGATTGGATTAAATATTTGAAATAAGAGAACCTGAAATCACTTTCTGAGAGCTGGCGCATGTGAAGAAGACTAGGTATCATGAAGCCTACATCTCTGAGTTCCAGAAGTTGGTTGTGATGTTCAGTGATATCTCTGAATCTCTCTGGATCCTTCTGCTCATTGAAGGATTAACAGAGCTTTTGAAATTCTTAGCGAAGGCCTACAGACCCTCTAACTTGCAAGATGCCATGAATAGAACAAGGGATTTGCAAAATGTTATTCCAAGGCCAAGATTTCCTCCTAGAACTATTGTTCCTTCTGAATCAAAGGACACCCATGAAGAATCCCTCTGGAAATTTCAAGAAGGACAATTTATCCAAATATTTGGATGAATTGAGAAGAAGGAAGCTGTGTTTCACTTGTTAGGAACCATGGGTTCTGGGACACAGGTGTTCTAAGGGGAAATATCACTATATTGAAGTCTATTCACAAAGAAAACCTGAAGAGGAAGAAGAAGAGGTACCAGTAGATGAAGAAGTGGCCTATGAGACTGTTGAAGAAGAGCCTCCTTCAGAGGTTAGAAAAATTGCAGTAGTGTCAGAAGTGCCTCGCTTCCACTCTCTCAGATTCAAAGGAGCAGTGCAAGGGAAATTAGTTACCATGTTGGTGGATGGAGGGGCAACACATAAATTCATTGATTCATATTTGGTGGACTGTCATAATTCCTGTAATCATTCTATGGAGTGTTCTAGATGCATTCCTAAATTGCAAGTCACTATAGGATATTACATTGTGAAAATAGATTTTATGTTGTGAATATGGCTAGTGATACTAACATGGTTTTGGGAGTGCAATGGTTGTATTCTATTGGGAAGCACACCATATACTACAAAGTCACTTAGATGAGATTCCAAGATGAAGGTGGAAAGGAGGTAGTGTTGAGGGGGATCAACACCTACCCAAAGCAAGTAGTGTCTTCACATAGTATGAGATCCCTATTGAGGCATGGAGACATTGAATGGGTTGCAGAGTGCCTAATCACTACTAAAGGCACCTCTTTGGAGGTATCACAGTATCCAAAAGACATTCAGAAGTTGCTCCAAAAGCATAATAAGGTGTTTGGGTACCTTCCTCATGGTAGGCCACCTGATAGAGGAGTGGAGCATATAATTGAATTGGAGATAGCCACATCACCTATCAAAGTTCATCCTTACAAGCATCCCAAAAGATTCAAGGATGAGATAGAGTGAACCATCAAATAACTGCTTGACTTGGGATTCATTACACTAAGCTCGAGTCCTTTTGCATCATCTGTAGTTCTTGTCAAGAATAAGGATTGGACCATGCACATGTGTATAGACAACAGATCCTTCAACAAAAATACCATCAAGAATAGATATCCTATTCCAAGGATTGGTGAACTAATGGATGAACTACATGGAGCCAAATAATTTTCAAAGGTTGACCTTCGCTTTGGTTACCATCAAATCAATATGCGGGAGGAGGAGATTCAGAAGACAGCCTTTTGATGTCATCATGGGAACTTTTAGTTTTTAGTTATGAATTTTGGCCTAACTAATGCACTAGCAACCTTTCAATATTGCATGAACAAAATTTTTAACAAGAAGCTCTGTAAGTTTGTTCTTGTTTTCTTTGATGATATTTTGATTTATAGTAGAACTTGGGAGGAGCATTTGCATCATTTGTACATTGTGCTAACTATCTTGGTAGATCAATCTTTTTATGCTAAACTGTCCAAATGTGAATTTGGAATGACTGATATTTTATATCTTGGTCATGTGATTGGGAAAGAAGGAGTTAAGGTTCACATGGAGAATATCCAAGCAATTTTGGATTGGCCAAGCCCAAGAAATATTACTGAATTTAGAGGGTTCATTGGTTTATGTACATATTACCAAAATTTTGTCAAAGGATTTTCAAATTTATCATCCCCATTGACAAATATCACTAAGAAAGGAGCCTTTAGTTGGTCAGAGGAGTCTCAACAAGAATGAAAGAGAATGAAAAAGGTAATGAGTAGTTGTCATATTCTTGCACTTATAGATTTTTCTCAACCTTTTGTTCTTGAATGTGATGCCTCAGGAAGTGGGATTGGAGTTTTCTTTATGAAAAAAAAGCATCCCATAGCCTTTGAAAGTATAAATTTGCATCCCCATGAGAGGATATACTCATTTTATGACAAGAAGATGCTATCCATCATTCATTCACTAGTCAAGTTCAAACAATATCTTGTGGGGGGTAAGTTCATCATCAAAACTGATCATAATAGCTTGAGACACTTCCTGTCACAAAAGGATTTGAATGATAGGAAACATAAGTGGGTAAGTAAGGTCCAAGCTTTCAACTTTGACATTGAATACAAGAAGGGTAAGCTAAATATTGTAGCTGATGCATTCTCTAGGAAACTAGTACTTTCATTGATGAAGTTTCATGATGACTAGAAGGCACATCTAGGAGTAGAGTATGTAAAGAATCAGTTTGATTGTGGTTTATTTGATGGAATAATTCATGATGATGCTTACAAAATCCTTAATGATTTCATCTATTATAAGTATAGTATTTTCTTGGTTCCAGAGTCCTCATTAAAAAAGAACATCCTAGAGGATGCAAATGATGAGCCCCTAGCAGGACATCCAGGGTTTGTGAAGACATACATGAAAGTGAGGGAAAGGTTCTCTTGGAAGGGCCTAAAGAAGGAAGTGAGGGAGTATGTTATATCATGTGTGGAATGTCAGAAAAATAAAGTAGAACACACATATCCATATGGATTGCTACAACCCATTCCTATCGCTGAGTAGAAATGGGAAAGTGCATCGATGGATTTCATCACCGGACTCCCAAAAATCCATTGTAAAGATAATATTTTTTTGTGGTTGATAGACTAACCAGGTATTCAAATTTATTTTCTATAACAACCAATATTGAATCAATCCAAGTGGCTTAAATTTTCATCAAATAAGTCTTCAAACTTCATGACATGCCCAAGTCTATCATCATTGATAGAGATAGCAATTTCACTAGCAATTTCTAACAAGAATTGTTCAAGTTGGTGGGAACAAGTTTGGACATGAGTACAAGCCACCATCCACATACCGATGGTAAAACAAAGAGAGTGAACCAGTGGCTCGAAGGGTACCTAATAAACTATGTTACTGGTCAACAGAAGACATGGACTACTTGGCTTCATCTGGGAGAGTTTTGTTATAACACCACTTTTCATCTATCAATTGGAATGTCACCATTCAAGGCCCTATATGGATATGATGCACCCACTTCTTTTGACCTAATATTTGGTGATTGCAAGACACATAAGGCAAAGGATTTGCTCCAAGAGAGTCAATACATACTCAGGACTCTCAAGGACAACTTGCTAGTAGCATAGAATAGACAAAAGGTGAAAGCATATATACAAAGAGTGGAGCGAACCTTCCAAGTGGAATATATGGTATATTTGAGGTTGAATCCCTATATACAATCCTTATTGAAGTCTAAGGGGGATGATAATCTCCAACCAAGGTTCTATGGTCCATACAAAGTCTTAAGGAAGATCGGTGAAGTGGCATATGAGCTAGAATTGCCTCCAGGAAGTAAAATTCACAATGTTTTCCATGTGTCTTGTTTGAAGAAGGAAATAGGGAAGCAAGTTAAAGTTTCAAAATATTTTCCTCCCCTTGATGATGAGTGACATTTGGTATTAGTTCCATAGAATATTTTTTAGCTTCGAGAGAGGAAGTTAAGAAGCATAATCATCAAAGAATATTTGGTGCAATGAGAAGGGCTTCCTAGTGAGGATACTACTTGGGAAGGAGGACACATCTTACAGGATTCAAGTTTGAAATTGCTTGGGGAAAATAAATATTGAGAGGGGAGGAATGTTATTTCCCCTCATTGATGTTCATTGGATTGAGTTACTAACTCAATAAATCCCTTGGGTTGAGGAGAAAATTTCATTTACTTGGGGTTAATTTTCAAAGTCCAGGCATTAATTAATTAAAAATTGTTAATTTTATTTTCTTAAAGTTTGAAATGCACTTGATGAAAATTATTTTTCATTAATAGATATTTTATTTCAATGGAATAAGTGGATAATTCTCCACAAGGGCGCATTAGAGGATAAGGTTGACCAAGAGGTAACTTGCAAGAGAAGAAAAGATGAAAGCAACCAAAGCTAGGAAATCAGGAAAAAGAAAGAAAAGATAGCGCAAGACAAAAAAGAAGAAAATCTAAGGAAAAGCATAATAAAGAAGAAAGAATATAAAAGCAGAAAGCGGGATAAGGAAGAAATGCAAGAAAAAGCAAGATAAGGCAGAAAAAGCAGGATAAGGTAGAAAAGCAGGAAGAAAGCAGTCAAAAGTAGAAAATCAGGATTGAAAAGCAAAAGCGGAAAGCAAAGCAAAAAAGGAAAATCTTGAAAGAAAGCTATCCTCATCCACTCCATGAGGGCACATTATCTTAGGTGAATTTCTCAACAAGATGCCTCAAATATATAAAATAAGGAGTGCACACCACTAGTCCATCTTTTGAAAGTTTGAGAATTGAATTGAGTGCAATTTTTCCTCTTTGAATTGGGAGATGTGCCCCTAGTCCAAGATGGGATATGTGCCCCTTATTCTTCTGAGAGAATGATTACATAGTATTCATAATTGAGTTTATTGCAGGTCCTGAATTCTGATCCAGTTAAATTCAATCTTTTTGTAGAGATTAGAGAGCCTTCCATTCATAATTCTGATGATTTCTAGTCTTTCTATGATGGAGAATCCAATTTCTTAAGTATTTATTTCCTGAGAGTTCTATGAGATGTATTTCAAATACTGATGGATTTTATTGATGTAAATTTTAACGTATGAATTCCATTTTGTAGTTTGAATAAAGGAAAGCCTGCCTTTCATATCCATCTTTTGCACCTAGTCTAGATTGCCATGGAAAATAGCTAGTTTTTTAGTGTTTAATTAATAAATAAACTTCTACAAATACAAATTCATTTATTTATATTGATGTTCCTTCTTGAAATTCCAATATACTCATTCCATGTCTGAAACTGAGAATTTGAATCCTTCTTCCACTGTTTAGAAAATCCTGAAGTTAAACTAGTTGTGCAATTCCGAGAGACAATTTTACTTGTTTATTTGTGAAACCTCATCATAACTTATTCAAAATTGATGGAGAGAACCTAGACTGATATTTTAATTTCATTTAATGTTTTCAATCCTTCCTGAGTCAAAATCCTTCACCATTGGTTCTCAGGTAGTGCCAAGTTGAAGTTCTAGTTTGAATATACTGGGTGCCCAGGAGCCTTGGAGTAGACTTCAGACTAGATGATGTTTGAAACATGAATGGTCCTAGTACATTGTGCAAATTTTCTATCATCTAGCATGATCCTAATCCCTTCCATAATTGTTTGAATTTTCCCTCCTACAGTCAAACATGTCACCAGAGTTCACTGCTTTTCCTTAAGTCATGTAGGAGAGTCATTTAATGTATCATCAAATCTAAATGGTACATTACAAACATATTTCAAATCACACATTATAAAAATAAACCCATATTAACTAAGGGATAATGGTTAATCCAAAATCACAAAGTGTTTGTCTCAATCCTCACAAAGGTTTGTAAATTGAGGCATTCAATTTGGGTCGACTAGTGTCGGTCTCTATCCTCACAAAGGTTTGTGAATTGAGGCATTCAAATTGGGTTGAATAAAATCATGCAAATTTCTAGGCATGCCAAATGGCATGGAAGAAGTGTTCAAACGAGATATCATTCTTTTTATCATTATGAAAGGAACCCATCATACCTATTCAGTATTGGGTACCATCTATGATAATTATCATCATCGAAATCATATAACATGAATTAATAAATTAGGGAGAAACTGAAGGAAATTGAGAAATTGGATGAAGATCCAATCTATGCTACCTCTTAACAACAAATGGTAAATTAGAATATGAAAATATACCATGGCAATAAGCTAAAATTGCATGACCTTGAGGAAGGTATTTGGTACTATTGTATGATAGATGGAAGAAAGATAGGGTGGAAAAGCTCACATATGGTTGTTCAGGACCCTGCAAACGTACAAGGTTCTATGAGAGTGGTTCCATCAAATTGGAAACCTTAGACAAACTTTTCTATATCATCCAAGTGAATATGTGGTTTTCTTAACCATGGAAATTAAAACAACACAATATACATAGATTTATGATGAAATGAAGAAGAAATTATAGAGTAGAATAGCCAAAGACAATAGAAATGAGAGATGTTGCAGAAATAGCAGAAATAACCCTTGTATTATGATAGTTAGTTCAAAACTAATGAGTAGCAACTACCTAGTGGGACTTAATTAATAGAGATGCCCTTTTTACATTAATTATTTTTTCTCTACTAGCTACTCAACCTTATTCAAAAGCAATGGCCACATACATTACTTGACTAACTCCTAAATTAAGGGGTTTAAGGTAGGATCCCAATATAACACCTTTCAGTTGAGGATGATTTTGAACTAACGGGCATTGGCACTAGTGGTACTCCGGAAACTATGTCGATAAGGTGCAAACTTCATGCCACTCAAGGGATAGTGACCGATGAAAAGTGACATGAAATTTCAAAATAATGGTTGAATCAGGACCACCAAGGTAGGATGAGCATGACAATTATGTTTTATTTTCCAACTGTAAATGCATAATTGTTAAAAAAAATATTAGTTAAAATAAAAATAGGGGTAGGATGGGAACTTACCCATAAAATGGTCAAGAAGTGACTAAGGAGGATATAATTGTAGTCATCAAAGTGTATGGGTGGAAGGACTCACTAGAGCATATAGATGTTGATTTTGTAAATGGTAAACTCCTAACCAAGGAGACTCTAATATAAAGTATTCATTGGTGTCTAGGAGTTGATGGGACCACCCTTGAGAAATATTGGAAGAATATATTAGTGGAAAGAAAGAGGACCTATATATTAACAACCCATCGAATTAGATATGAGAGGAAGGAAAGGTAATGAAAACGACTACACAATGAGGTTGTTGTTGGACTAAACTACAAGTTTTCAAATGAACCATCCTCCTGGTGGGAAAATTGTTAATGTATGGAAAAAAATAATGGATGTTATAAAAATCCTCCACTAGAAAAAGAAGAAGCCATTTGCATTGACATATGGAAGGTGAACTATGGTGCGAAAATAATATTGGAGCATGGGATCATCACTGCTTTTTGGCCTTGGAAGAAGCCCTAAATATCATAATTTTGGTTTCTAAGGGAAAATAATCAAAGCAGCTTAAAGACCAAGATAAAGCCAAAAGGTAGATTAGTCAAGTGAATTTATTCTATGAACATCAAAGGATAGCATTTTGAAGCAATCACATGTAGACTTGGTAGTTGCAAAAGCGTAAAGAGACACTAAAGTTTGACTACACATCCTCTTGGCACAATAGGGATACGTTTCCACCACTGAAGGAGGAATGCCAGAAGGAGATAGAAACATGTGTGGCACTCTTGCAATAGAAATCCTACCTTGGGAACAATAGTTGCATTGAATGTGACATGCTAATCCCTATAGTAAGCATCAAATCCATTCATTTGTGCATAATGATATTGTAACACCCTTCTTACTAAGCAATGTACGGTCATATATATATATATATTGTATGCATAATAAGGATAATGACAAATCAACTTCTAACTGAATTCCATATATATATAAAATATCCGATTCATCCTAAGCTTAAATATAACCTGCACATTTCATTTAAGTTATAATATAATTTTATAATATCCATTGACCAATTCTTTTCAAATATCTAAAAGTAACTCTTATAATATCAGATATAAAAGAACTATAATTCCAAATATCGATTCCTTCATATTCTACAAATATATTAAACAATTATATATTTAAAACAATATCTAAATTTCAAAAATAAGCATTTACATATGCGATTTCCTTTTTCAGCAGATTTACATATGCGATTTCAATCCTTCCCCTTTTACCAATATGTACTACCAAATTCTTACTTTAAATTAAATATATATAACTATTATATATTTTAAAAATAATAACCAAATTCAAAATAAGAATTAAAATTTCAAATTCAAATTCTTTTTCATATACAATTATTATGATCTATAAATACATATGTAATTATTATGTGTTTTAAACAATGTGTAAATTTCAAATAAAAATTAATATTTTCAATCTTAATTCTTTTTCTTCTATTCATATATATATATATACCTTTTATATATTTTTAAAAACAAATATTCAAAATAAGAATTAAAATCCCAAATTCAATTCTCCATATATATATATATATATATATAATATCGAAATTCAAAGAAGATTTAATATTTTTAATATTAAGTTTTCCTCTTCTATTATATTTCAAAAACAAAGTCCAATAAAAACTGTAACTATATTTAAGAAATAATTAAAAGTAAATCTCACTTCTCATGCAATCATATGTATAAAATTCACGTATCACTTATACTTTTTCTTAGTAAGAATTAAATCCTTAACTACTTTTCACCCAATTTATAAACTAGGCAATTCACATTAACATACCCTTCCATGCATCAATGCCAACCGTTAATACATATATCTAATCATGGGATATAATTGTCATAATGGTATAATTAAGTTAACTCCAAATCGAATATTAATATTTTCACGTCCTTCAACACGAATTACTATAAACGACAATACTCAAAAACCAAAATATCAAACTGAAATTACCATTGCATTCTTATCCCAATGTATATATGCATAAATTTATAGCGCTCATGGGATCTATCTATTACATGAATAAAAACTTTGTAATCTTACATATCTATATTTAAAAAAAAAAATCAATAATATACCAATTCAAACCTTTCTTAAAACCGACCAACATACCGATCCATCATTCCAGAAATAAATGGATCGACTACACAGTAAAGATAATTACAACCATATTTTTGTCTCATGGGTTACAAGTACAAACAATTTCCATTTAATATTTAATAAAATGCCAAACTAAACTTCTTTTAAGAAGGCCTATAGATAGATCGATAGCTTCAACATGTTGGAATTCGATCTTATAATTTAAAGGTAGAGAGTGATAGTAACTTTTCAATAGATCTGGATCGAATCAGAATTTTACTCTTATATAATCTAAATGAATGAACCCAATGCAAACTTCATATGAATCGATATGTACAGTCATAACTAAACTCTTTATATATATATATATATTCAAACATAAAAGAACAAAACTTCAAATAACTTGTAACCTGTTTGGATGATTGATCTTGCGAAAGTCGGAGACGTTAGTTTAGTTGTCGCTCCAATTCTATGAGTTGTGCACACAATTACCAAAGGACTCCTCGGTTGACCTCCCTACCACACTGGGAGTATTCTTCTTCCTCCTAGTCCCTTGAGCAAATAGGGGGTCGCAAAGAACATACAAGCCCAACAACTCAAATTAGATCTCTCAATCCCCACAGTAATTCTCAACCAAACTCGCATGGACCACGCTAATCTCAAACTTCCATTACGAAATCCATCCATCATTATGGAGCAAGAGATCATTTCCTCTTCATTCTCCCTTTCTTAAATAGAAAATTATTGGACGACATGTGTCGTCTCATGCAAAATTTAATTAATTTATTAATTTTCTAATATTCATTCTCATGCAACCATGTGTCAATCTTAGATGTTAGTGCACCTAAGTTCCTCAAATCTCTCTTAATTGTCTCCTTAGTCTAAAATCCCAATCCCTAATTTAGTGGGTGCATGTGGAGTTAAACTCATGGATATATATCAATCTAGATTTGCTCCAAAATCAAATATATCTAATTTATTTATTTTTTATTTTAATTCAATGCATGTATTCCTAACTGAGTTGGTTCACATGAATTCTACCTCAAAAGAGCCACCCTTAATATTTGTTCAATTTAAAATATTTTTTCCTTTATTTATTCTCAAATTTGACATTTACATATGCATAATTCAATATCAGTGCCTAAATGTTTTAGTGTAAGTGTGCAAGTATTTCCATTTCCTCCCCGGATGTGGCTGTAAGCAATGATCTGGCCATGGATAGAAGTGCCACCCGCCCAGCTGGCAGTGTGGCTCCCCCACCTGGAAGCAGCTCTCAGTCGACGCCCTTCCCCTGGTAGCCACTATAAGAAGGTGCCATGTTCCGAACTACATAGCATCCTCGTGCACAGCTGGTTTAACTCACTTCATGCTCTGGTGGTTGGCATTCATGTTGACGCGTTTATCTATGTCCCATCTCCATTACTGGATCTGTCTTTCCATAATGCTCTCCCGTGCGAGGTCTTGACGCTTCCTCTCCAAGGTTCTTGATATGAGGCTTCCTCTGCATTCTCCGGCGGTCATCACCTGCTTTTGTTATTCTCTGCCTGCTTCGACTGCTGAAAGCTCTGCTCCGTCTCCTTTCTCCTGCGAACTTGCTAATAGCGCCATGACTCGTCCGTGTGGTACTTCCAAGCGTGGAGCTAGTCATGGCGTCGGCAAGATTGCCACTTCCGTGGAGAAAGATAAGAAATCCAACAGTGGCTATGATGATAATGTCACCGTTTTTTTTCGCAGGTTGGTCGATGAATGGGAATCACACAACGTCGCTGAGATTATTTCCTTTGGTAACCATGGTAATCTAATCAATTACTACTAGTTGATGAAGAAAATGTTGGGCACCCTAGTTGAAGAAATGCTGGCTAACTGGAACATGGCCAAGGTCTCTATAATGGATATCAGGGCTCACATGGCCCATCTGGATAGGATGCTTGCTGCTCTCAAATCCATCTTGGCTGGAGGTAAATACTCTTTCTTTCACAATTCCGCTCCTCCCTGCGACTTTGGTTCTGAAGCTCGCACATAGGGTCCATTTGGGAAAATGAACACTCAGTTTGATGGCGTCGCTACTGCAACAGATGCCCAGGCTACGAACAACTCCCTCAACTCCCTGCATGAGTCCCTTAGCGTAGCTACTGCGGAAGTCTCTGCTCTTGTTCAGGGCTCCACTTCAGGGTCGGGTTCTCCTGCTGTAGTCGTCTTATAGGGGGCTCCTCCCCTTGGGACCTCCTTCCCTATACCCTCAACTATAGACTCTCTGCACTAAAAGAGGGTAAGGAAGTTTGAAGACGATGTTGTTACTACGCGCAAGACAGAGCCTCTGCCTCTCGAACTCCCGGTTCAAAACTGAGATGAAGAATTATTCGGTAGTTGCCCCATTATCGAAGACAAGCCTAGTCCCCAAAATGTCGACGCCAGCACCTAGAGCTGCTTCGAGCGAGACCATCTCCTCTTTTTGCGGTTAGCATTTCCGATTTTCTCGGTTTTGGCTTATGGTTTACTATCAGGCTCTAGTACGTTTATATGATCTAGTTCAGTCCATGTTTTTACTGGTCGTATGTAATTATGTCAATGTCACTTAGCCCATAGGTGGGCAGGTCTATAGAGGCTTTTTTTTTTTAATTTCTTCTCTACGACAAGCTTCAGAAAGCTCTCAGATCTACAGACTCTCATGTGCATGTAAATTTTTTTGTACTATAATATATTTTCCTTATGCAGTTTACAAAAAAAGAAAAATTATTTCCATTTCCTGTCGTTGTCTAGGTACCACATCTATGGGTCCTTCTGACAACTTTCTTGTCCATGTCCTCATGTGGGGATTGGGATGTAGTGATTATGAATCATTACTGTAATCATTCAACTACATTTCCATGGAGACTAATGGTGATTGAGGAATAAGATATTTCTAGTATTACACGCCCCTCAACACATCGTACACGACCAAATTGTTGTGACCTCTCCCGTATGACACATGCTACCTGAGTGAGCTGATAGGGCTTCTGAATCGTGCGTGGAGTGCTATTTTAAGGTCGATACTCCATCATTGTACCCCTATGTATGTTTCTCGTTCTTTATGACCCCCTTTTATTCCATTTGAGAGTCAGTCAGTAATTCATTTTACCTGCTAATGCACACACTCAAAGCGCACATTAGTAGCACTGCACCATATAAAGTATATCATCATGCATTTCTCATCTATATTCATATCTATTTAAACAAATGGAATTTATTCACATCTACGGAATCAAAAGAATCATTTCTTTCATTCATCCATAACATAATCTTCAATTCATAATTCTCAATCAATCGCACATAATCATCATTTGCTTGTCAATCAACAGTTTTTATTCAAATAATCAAGCATAACACATTGTTCAAGTTTATTTAACCGGGTCACTTCAATATTAGTTCCCTCAATAGTCTAGTCAATCAACTGTATCAAGGTGGGTGTTAGAGATACTAATCAAATCTTGGATTAGACATGAGAAAAAATTTAGTGCACTGATAAATATTTTGAAGCATCATGATCTCGTGGAAGGTTATAAATCAAGAAAATGATTAGGGGTGCATTTCGCAGGTTGATTCTAATTGAAACACAAGAATTATCAACTTGTCATTCATCGGTCTTGATAAATTATATGCCACTTTATTTATAATGAATTTGTAGTACTTGACCTAAATGTTGAACTATTGCAAATTCTAAGTAGCCCATTTCAAGTGGTGTGCATTATCAATCTTGATCTATGTTTGAATAAAGTGGACAGGGTTATGGTTGTTGCAAATGGAAGTATGTTTTTAATAAAAGAATTTAGCCAATGCTTCACTACTTGAACCAATGCATATATATATTTATTGGTCATAAGTTGAATAGTTTAGAATTGATCCTGAAAAAGTCTTGAAGTAGTATCTAACAAGTGTTCAATTGTTGCATCAAGATTATTCCCATGACATGTTTAGAAGTATCCACCTTGATCTTGAATTTTTTCTAAATGTTAGGTAAGTTGAGAACAAGAGTAGTCACAACTCGATGCTTGTTCCCTTCAAATTATTCCTACCATATTGCACCCCAATTGAAACAAACTCGGTCTTGATTTAATGCATCAACAACATGTGCAATATGAAAAACTACACAAGTAATTTTGTGAGATATCTTTATGTTCCCATGAAGCTTTGCAAGTCATGGTTTTTTTGGGGAACAACAATTGGAAATGGTTGAAATTTTTAACACATGAACATTTATTATGTATTGGTTCATGTAGAATCCAATATAAACATATTTTGTCTCCTTAAATATACACTTCTTTATGTTCACAAGTAACTTATCTCTGTAAAATGTTGCAAATACTTATTCCAACTACTTCAAGTTGTTCCCCTAATCCTTTTTTAAAACCGATATGCCATATAGGTGCACAATCAAAATATATTCAAGATATGTTCTAAGCACTTCATTAATTATCCTCATTAATGTTGTAGGTCCATTAGTACTAAATGGAATCACCAACCATTCAAATATTCCTTGGTGCATTTTGAAGGCTATCTTTCATCCATCTTTTAGCTTGATATAGATCTATTGACAACTAGACTTCAAGTTGATCTCATTAAAGCACTTCACTCCCTAACTTTGATCTATTAGATCATTAATGCACAATAATGGACACTAGTTCTTAGCAATGATTCTATCTAGAATCCAATAGTCCATGCACATTCTCCATGTGCCATCGTCGTTTGGAATAATGATAATGGTAAATCCATATAGCGATGAGTTGAGTTGAATATGTATTTTATGTAGAAATTCCTAAATCTACCTCTTGATCACCTCATTTTACATCAATGAAGTAATGTGTATCATGTAATCTGGTAGAACAACTCCCCAAATGAATGATTGAATGCATGGCTTGAATTTCACAGAATTATTCGAATAAAATTATCATATCATCCAATTATTTCTTCTCTTCATACTTGTATTATGTCATGTTCCCATTTTGTTAGCACCATGAAGCAGATCAAACCCTATGGATCCTAGTGACAGATTAGAATTAATTAATTAATGAGGGGTTATGTTAAGGCATTAATTAGTTAGGAGGTTTTAATTTTATCATTTTCCTAAGTTTGAAATGCACTTGATGAAAGTATTTTTCATTAATAGATATTTACTTCAATGGAATAAAATGGATAATTATGCACAAGGGCACATTAGAAGATAAGGATTGACCAAGTGATAGATTGCAAAGGAAGAAAAGATAAAATCAATCAAGGCTAGGAAAGCAGGAAAAAGAAAAGAAAAGAAGGCCCAAGGCAGAAAAGAAGCAGAGTTTAGGAAAAGCAGAATAAAGAAGAAAAGCGTATAAAGACAGAAAAGCAAAATCAGGATAAAGTAAAAGCAGAAATCAAAAGCAAAACCAGAAAGCAAAGCAAAGCAGAAAGAAAAGGCAAAAGCTAAAGCAGAAAGCAAGCCAACCATATCCACTCCATGAGGGTGCTTTATCCTAGATTACTTTCTCCACAAGTGACATCAAATCTATAAAGGAAGGAGTGCACACCACTTAGCCATCTTTTGACAGTTTGAGAATTGAATTGAGTGCAATTGTGCCTCTGTGACTTGAGAGATGTGCCCCTAGTCTAAGCTGGGAGATGTGCCCTTGCTTATTCTGAGAGGATGATGACATCCATTATTCATCATTGATTTTATTTCAGGTCCTGAAGTCTGATCCAGTCGAATTCGATCTTATTGCAGAGATCAGAGAGCCTCCCATCCATAATTATGATGATTTCTAGTCTTTCTTTGATGGATATTCTCATTTCATATGTATTTATTTTCTGATAGTTCTTTGAGAAGTATTCCAACTACTAATGGCTTTTAATGATGTAACAATGAACCTATGAAGTCTATTTTATAGTCTGAATAAAGAAAAGTATACCTTTGATGCCCATCTCTTGCACCTAATCTAGATTGCTATGAAAAAGAGCTAGTTTTTAGTGTGTGGTTGATAGAGGAATATATATAACTCCAAATTGAATTATTTAAGTTTATTCTGTTAATTAACATGCCAATATACTCATTCCAAGTCTAAAACCAAGAATTCGTGACCTTCTTCTACTATTTGGAAATTCCTAAATTTGAACTAGTTGTGTAATCTTGGGTGCCAATTTTGCTTGTCTATCTTTGAAAATTTATCAGAACCTATTAAAAATTGTTGGAGTGAATCTCAACTAATAATTGACTGTCATTTAATGTTATTGATCCTTCCTAAGCCAAAATACTTCACCATTGGTTCTCAGGTAGTGTAGAGTTGAAATTTTAGTTTGCATATGTTGGGGTGCCTAGGAGCCTTGGAGTATACTTCAGCCTCGCTGATATTTGAAACATTAATGGTCCTAGTAAATTTTTCAAAGGTTCTATCAGCTAGCATTATCCTCATCCCTTCCAGAATAGTTTGAGTTTGCCTTCCTAGAACTAGTCAAGTCATTTGTTTCATTGTTTTGCCTTAAGTCTTGAAGGAAATTCAGTTAGTGTATCATGAGATCTAATTGGTACATTAAATATTATTTGGCGCAAGGGAGGTCCCCTCAAGGAATTCTTTCTTAACAATACACACGACACATGACGCTCACACGAACTTGGTGTAAACAGGATTCCAAAAGCTGGCTTCTATTACTTCAATCAAATTAATGGTTACAATGCGGAATGCAAAGAAATGTATATAGATAAACTAGTCGGCCTTACCCTGATACAATATACAAAATTAAATGTGTGTTCTCTGTGTGTGTGACCCTCTCCTCCTCTCAGTCTTCTGTCAAATGCTAGAACGAATGAGTGATGAGTGACGAGCGATCTCACTAATTCCCAACTGGAACTCACTCCAATTCTTTGTGCCTGGGCACTTGTATTTTAACCTGTTGTTGCTCTGTTTCTCATCCCTAGGTCCACTCCATTCCCCGAGACACTCTTCCTCTGTCCATCGAATCCTCTAGATCCTGCAGACCCGCAGTTATCAGCGCCCTGTCCGTGCTGCAAAAATTCTTCCTGTGGTGACATCTGTTCTGATCCCAACCACCTTCTTAACTACTCATAACTTCCTTAGAAACCCTGAACGGCTACCAAGTACTTCTCCTTGAATTCTGAGCTTATATGACTATGCTACAGTAGTCGGTCCCATCACTGACCTCGACCATACTTCCTTCTGTCATCCTTCACCTTTACCTGTCGGCTTCACTTCGCTTCCACGACTTCACCAGTCCGCCCCTTCCTCCATGCTTGGCTTCCGCCTCAACCTGTCGGTGTCGCGATTCGACAACATGTCGACCCTCGACGCCTTCATTGCAACCCTGTCATCTATCGACCTTAGACATGTCGACTCTCGACCTTTCTCCTTCTGCTCAACTTATTGACTTTGACAACCAATCTTCCTTCACACCAGTGGTGGTCGACAATCCCCCTAGTCGACTTCTCATGTTGATCATCCTCGACTGTTTAGCCTAGGCCCTGATGCTCCCACATCAGACTCCCCAGGTGAAAATAACTCGACTGCTCCATCAGTCTCCTGAACTCTTCTTCGGAAATCCATGTCGCCTCCTACAACTCATCATCCTTCTATCGCACTAAGTATTCTTTCTTTCGTGAACTTCGCGTCCGTCCGAATTCACGTTCCTCTAATTTCGACGATTTCCTCTTTGTGTCGATCCGATATCTGCACTGTCCAGTCGATGTTCGACACTTCCTTGCTTCCGCTAGTTGAACCTTTTTCAAACCTGTATAGATATGAGACATTGAACGTTGGTGAAATGCTCAAGTTTTTCGGTAGCTCCAACACATAAGCATTGTACGAAATCTTCCTCAGAATCTTACATGGTCCAATCTTCTTTAGCTTCAGCTTGTTATATGTTCCTGTCAGAAATATCTCCTTCCGCAAGTGTGCATAGACTAAGTATCCTTCGTTGAATGACTGTAGCCTCTTCTTCATGTCGACTCTCAACTTGTATGCCGCGTTGCTCTTTTCTATGCACTTTCACACATCTTCATGCACTTATTTCATATGCTCTGTGAATGATTCCGCATCTGCGCTTTTCCTGATTTCTGTCAGTAACTCGACCAAATCCACCACTCCATGTGGGATTCATCCTTGAACAATCTAGAATGGGCTCATACCTGTCGATTGATTCACACAATTTTTGTACGTGAACTCTGCTTGCACCAACACATTCTCCCACTGCTTGGGTCTATCGGTTGTCAAACATCTTAGAAGGTTTCCCAAACTTTTGTTCACCATCTCGGTCTGTCCATCTGTCTGTGGATGATATGCCGAGCTAAACTACAACCTTGTGTCCAGTTTCTTGCATGGGGTTCTCTAGAAATGACCCATAAACTTGGTATCTCTGTCCGACGTTATACTCTTCAGCAACCCATGCAATCTGACTATCTCCTTGAAGAATAGTACATCAATGCTTGTGGCGTCACTTGTCTTTTGACATGGAATTAAGTGTGCCATCTTCGAAAATTTGTCAACTGCAACATAGATTGAGTCGTTACCTTTCTACATCTTTGGCAATCCTAACACAAAATCCATGCTCAGGTACTCCCATGGGGTATTCGATACTGGTAATGACATATAAAACCCCGTATTCTGACTTCTTCCTTTTTCCAACTGGAAAAATCGACACTGTCGTACCCACTTACCAATATCTATCGTCATTCCTGGCCAACAATACTTTTCTTCGACCAATGCCTTGGTCTTGTCGATGCCAAAATGACCTGCTAATCCTCTGTTGTGCAGTTCTCATATTAGCTTCTCTCTTACAGATCCTCTGGGAATACACAACTGTTGTCCCCTGAACATGTATCCCTCTTGGATGAAATAATCCAAGTATGGTGTTCTGTCGACACTCCACGGTTCTCGACTTGCCTTCCATGCTTTCACAAAATCCTTGTCGGTCTCATACTATGTCTTCACCGACTCTATTCCTGTTGCCTGCACTGTCGTTGTGTTCAGCAATGCAACTCTTCGACTCAGCGTGTCGGAAACCTTGTTCGACTTGCTCGACTTATGTCGCAACATGAAGGTATATCCCTACAAGAATTCGACCCACTTCATGTGTCACTGATTCAACTTTGACTGAGTATTCAAGTACCTCAGTGCTTGGTGATCTGTCCACAACAGAAATTCCTTGGGAAACAAATAATGCCTCCACTTCTTCAATTCTTAAACAATAACATAGAAATCCTGGTTGTAGAACGAATATTTCTGGTTCGTATCATCCAAATTCTCGCTGAAGAATGCAATTGGTTGGCCCTCCTGGCTCAACACCGCTCCAATTTCCATTCCACTTGCGTCGCAATCGACTTGAAAAACTTTGTCGAAATATGGGAGCGCTAACACTGGACTCTCAGTCACCTTTTCCTTCAACTTGTCAAAAGCTTTCTGGGAAGCTTCTATCCACTTAAACTCCCCTTTCTTCATGCACTCTGTCAAAGGCACACATATCCAACTGAATCCCTTGATGAACTTCTTGTAGAAACTAGCAAGTCCATGAAAAATCTGCACTCTAGTCACGATTGTCGGTTCTGGCCACTCCAATATAGCCTTCACCTTCTCTGGGTCCATCACTAACCCTTTACCTAAGTTTACAAATCCCAAGTATACCAGTTCTTCCTTCATGAAGAAACACTTTTGCAGGTTCACCATTAGCTTCTCTTCCTACAACTTCTGCAATACTTGTCGAATGTGCTCCAAGTGTTCGACCTTGGTTCAACTAAATATTAGAATGTCGTCTAGGTACACTATGACGAACTTTCCCAAGAATGGATTCAGTACCTCGTTCATCAACCGCATGAACGTACTGGGTGCATTAGTCAATCCAAATGGCATGACTAACCACTCGTACAGCCCTTCCTTCATCTTGAATGTTGTCTTCCATTCATCTCCTTCTCTAACCCGAATCTGGTGACAACCACTCTTCAGGTCGATCTTCGTGAAGTATCTCACTCCACTCAAGCAATCCATCAAGTCGTCCATCCTCGAAAATGGAAATATGTACTTGATCATGATATTGTTGATGGCTCTGGAGTCTGTACACATCCTCCATTCTCCACCCTTCTTCGGCGCTAATATTTCCGGTACCACGCACTGGCTCATACTCTCTTTGATCAATCCTCTGTCCAACAAATCCTGGATCTGTTGATTGAGTTCCTGAACCTTTGTCGGAGTCATTCTATGCGGTGCCTTGTTTGGAAAAATCGATCATGGAATCAAGTCGATCTGATGGGATATGCTTCTTGTCGGTGGCAATCATGTCGATGCTTCGTTGACTAATATGCTCTTGAACTAGTCAAGCATCTTTTCGACTTCGACCGAAATTCTCTCCATTGTCAACCTCTCAACACATGGTCCCTTCGGAATGATGGTGAAACATACCGACTGTTTCTCCTCCTCTGCGAAGAATTCCTTGGCTGAACACATCAACACTCGCTTCTCCTAATAGTTTCTCTCGCCCTGCTTGCAGTCGGTTCGCTCCTCCTTCTTTGGTTTGAGAGTCCTCCGCGTGCCATTTTTCCACACTATGATTGTTTTGGCTCAACCATCATAGATCATCTTCCAATCATATTTCCATGGCCTTCCTAACAACAGATGAAATGCATCCATTGGGATTACGCCGCACAGTATGCTCTCTTCAATCTTCCCAACCTTAAAGTTTATCAGGAACTGTCTGGTTACCTTGACATGATGTCCTTTCTGTAACCAAGATATCTTATATGGGTGTGGGTGTTCTCAACATCTCAAAACCGACTTGTCGATGACTTCCGTCGACACAAGGTTTTCCGTACTTCCACCATCGACTATGGTGTTGCAATACCACTCACCAATCAACACTCTGGTTTGAAAGATAACCTTTCGTTGTGCTGACTCTTTCTCGTTGCGTCAGTCGTCTTGAACCAACATTCTCCTGGCCGTCATGGTTCGAACTTTTCTTTTCCCATCTTCACTGCTTTCAGATGTCGACTCCGCCCTCTCGTCGACTTGCTCATCTCTTCAACGTCTGGGTTCCGACTCCTCTGCAACGTGTAGGCTCTTTGGGCACTCATATGCCTTGTGTGTGACTACTCGACACTTATAACAGACTACAACTAGTATGTCAGCTCCTTTTCTGTCGACTGGACCACTTCGACCGTGCGCACCTCGACCGCGGTTATCTCGACCATCACGTCGGTTTTCTTGCATTTTCTCTTTGTTCGATGTCCCTTCCACACGTCGGTTGTCTTCAATGGCTTTTCTCTTGGTTCCGCTACTTTGGCCTTTCGCAGAAACAGTCTTCGCACCTCGACCAGTGATCCTGTCTCTGGTCGATGTGGCTTTCCTCGACAGTTTCTCTTCTGCCTTTAGAGCTAACTGGTAGGCTTCACCGACCGCTCTGAACCTTGACAGGCTCAACTCGTCCTATATGGAATACTTCAAGCCATTCATATATCTCGCAACAACTTCTTCTCCTTCATCGGTTTATCCCGACCTTATCGAAAATCTGTAGAACTCTTCCGTGTACTCTTTCACGGTCATCTCCTTTTGTCGAAATTTTTGCAACTTCCTGAACAAGGAAATCACATAGTCACTTGGAAAGAACTTCCCTTTCAGCTTGGCGACCATCCTGTCCCAAGACTTGATATTTTCCTTTCCTTTCTTGACTCTGTCAGCCTGTACATTGTCCCACCACAATGAGGCATGACCCTTCAACCTCAAACATGCAGTTTTAACCCGTTTAGCATCCTCTACCTGCTCTATGTTGAAGTATTTCTCCATTTCTTTGAACCATTCTATCAAGTCTTCTGGATTTAGGATCCCTGAGTAGGTATGTACATCCATCTTTGTCCGACCTCTCATCTCCATTAAAAGCTTGATGATTTATTCTTCTGGTTCTTCTCCTGCTGCTTCCCGCGCTTCCACTTCCTCGTCGCTATGGTCTAACGCATCAGGAACGCATCCACGCCTTTGGCTTTCTTTGATCATTGCAACTTCACTAGTCAAAATTCACATTGTTCGCGTGCACTCATCGAACATTTCACGATCAATTGTGATTGCAGCGCCACATGCTCTTCGTCCAACCCCTTGGACATTAACGCCTCTATGAGCCATTTTCAACCGTAGCTGAAACTCCCACTCGTCCAGTCGCAACCGGACTTTCACAACTTGTGCATAACTCTACCCAACTGCAGCTGGAGCTGTTTACACTCAATCGGACTTTGCTTATGGGCTCTGATATTACCGGCTATTTCCGACTCTGATATTACCAACTCTTTCCGTCTCTGATACCAACTAGCGCAAGGGCGGTCCCCTCAAGGACTTCTTGCTTAACAATACACATGACACACGACGCTCACACAGACTTGGTGTAAACAGGATGCCAAAAGCTGGCTTCTATTACTTGGATCAAATTAACGGTTACAATGCATAATGAAAAGAAATGTAAACAACTAAACTAGTCGACCTTAGCTTGATACAATATACATAAGTAAATGTGTGTTCTCTCTGTGTGTGACCCTCTCCTCCTCTTAGTCTTATGCCGAATACTAGAACGAATGAGCGACGAGTGAGGAGCGATCTCGCTAACTCTCAATTGGAACTCACTCCAACTCTCTGTGCATGCACATTGGTCTTCTACCCTGCTGTTGCTCTGCTGCTCATCCCGAGGTCCACTCTGTTCCCCGAAACACTCTTCCTTTGTTCACCGAATACTCCAGATCCTGTAGACCTGCAGTTGTCAGTGCCCTATCTGTGTTGCACAACCTCTTCCTGTGGTGACATCTGTCCTGATCCCAACCACCTTCTTAACTGCTCATAACTTCCTTAGCAACCCCGAACGGCTACCAAGTACTTCGTCTTGACTTCTGAGCTTCTCTAACTCTGCTACAGTAGTTGGTCCCATCACTAATCTCGACCATACTACCTTTCGTCATCCTTCGACTTTACCGATCGACTTCACTTCGCTTCCACGGCTTTGCCAATCCGCCCCTTCCTCCACGCTTGGCTTCCGCCTAAACCTGTCGGTGTTGCGATTCGACAACATGTCGACCTTCGACGGCTTCGCTGCAACCCTGTCGTCTGTTGACCTTAGACATGTCGACTCTCGACCTTTCTCCTTCTACTCGACTTATTGACTTCGACAACCAATCTTCCTTTGCAGTGGTGGTCGCCAGCAATCCCCCTGGTTGACTTCTCATGTCGATCATCCTCGACTATTTCTCCTAGGCCCCGATGCTCCCGCATCATTATTACATTGAATCTTTACACAACAAGGTTAGGGGCCTTAATGTGTTTGATTAAATAATGTTACTCTCTCATGTTTCTTCATTAGCAAGACTAATAAAACATATTTTCATGAGACTTTAATTTATATCATTATAGAAACTAACTTCTTATACTATTTGAGACATAGATGTGTAACTACCGTCAAAGAAATACCTTCTACCTTCTATCATGTTGTGATAGGCATGTATATTTACTTCTATCAAACTAATGAGTTAAACCTCCTCCTCCCTCTCCTGACGAGGTCAAGTTTTTAATAAGTCAAAATCAATACAAAGAAATTGATGACATAGATTGATGATGGAGAGATTGAGGAGCCTTAACCCTAAAGTAGAGACCCACCCATGAGGCTTCGAACTATGGGTTAGTCGAGTTAAGTGAATACATATAACATTTAGAGTCTTATCCTGATCATTCATTCCATTTGGCATCGGATAAGATGTTGAGCTAGAGACACAAAGTCTCGTTCAAAATATGATAACGATGCCAAACTTTTTTTTAAAAACTAATTTCCCCAAATATTTATTGTGGGTTGGTGCCAATAAAAATCATTAAATCATATGGATTGGACATTAGTATTTTATTAAATATTTGAATAAAGTATGGTGTGAAAGTGACATAGGTCAAGTTAATTAGGGAATAAATTTAATATTATGAAAATTTGAAATTTTATTGTAAATTATAATTTTAATTGATTTAATTGATAATTCTGATTCTAATTGATTGGAGTGTTCACAATTTTGATTTAAGAATAGAAATTATAAAATTTTGGAAAAAAGTGTAAATCAAGGTAAAATTTTATTTTAATTGAAAAATAAAATTTGGCATAGATTCATTTGAAATCCAGATTTATTTAGCATAAGGAGAGATCAAATTTCTTAAAATGTATTTTTTTTAATACATCAAATAATAATCCCTTTTGGTACTTAAAGATGGATCTATGTCCATTTTAATTTTTCTATTTTTTAAAATTTGACATAGATCCATTTGAAATTCATTTATCTAGCACAAGGAGAGATCAATTTTTTTAAGGTGTATTTTTTTAAATACATCAAATACTAATCCCTTTTGGTACTTAAAGATGGATCTGTGTCTATTTTTATTTTTCTATTTTTTATGCAAATTTTTAAATTGATTGAGGTTGTTACGTACTTACAATATTTCCCTCATATTGAATTGTAAAGCACCTCATTTTAATAATATTTTATAAATTTGACAACTTTATTTAGTGATTAATGATTAATTAATTAAGTGGACATCAATAACCATCATTATCATCAATTCACAAATTTTTAATAAAATTAATCATCATAAAAATGTTTATTATATATAATAAAATAAACATACACAAAAAATTTACTCAAATAAATTTTACAAAAATGAAAACATATATTATTTATTAGTAAAAAAAATTATTTTAAAAATTTACTATAATTAACTTCAATATCATTATTACTTTTTAATATAATAAATTGTTATTTATCCTAATTTTTTTCAACCGAGTTATTTATCCTAATTTATTATAATCAACTTCAATATATTAATTTTTTTTAATATAATATTTATTTTCATAATAATACCCCATTAGGTTTTTTTTTATCTTTATTAATCAATTATAAAAATAAATTGATCATACCCCATTATAAAAAGAAATTAATCATATCTTATGGTAGAACTTACTCATACTTAAAAAAAATATTTCATTCTTATTAAATTTATAAAAAAATCAATTTTACTTAATTTTTTTTTATGTAAAATACATTATAAGTCCAATTTAATATGAAATGTGCTTATCTCATCCATGATGATCTATTCAATATTATAAACGAAATTTGATGTAACATCAAAATGCGTTGAAATGTTCTTATCTCATCCAATTGTATCATGCACCATTTATGTCATTAGAATAAGTATTGTAAATATATTATTAATTTTAAAATATTTAATAAACCAAATTTGATGTGAAATGCGTTGAAATGTGCTTATATCATCCAGGATGATATATTCAAAGCTACCAAATTGTATCATGCACCATCTATCTCATTAGAATAAGTATTGTAAATATGTTGTCATTTTTAAAATATTTACTTATTTTAATGGAGTTGATTTAATTGTGACATGGCATTACCCAAATAATAGAAAGTAGAAAGGAAAAAGGCGTGATTAATGAAATAAATATAATTTGTGGCATATTCTCATCAATGTTGGATATGACTTTAGAGCGGGAGTCAAAGCGAAGTGCGCAACATATGTAGGATATTACTTTGGTTATAGCAACATATGTACGATCATAAACATGATTAAGTTTTTTTTGTTATTGATTAGTATGATTAAGTTTTTTTTTTTTTATATATATTAGTATAGATTTATCTTAAATCGAGATTTATAAAGTATTGAGAGGGATTTAATTCTTTGAGGTGTAATTTTTTTACAACAAAAAAAAATTATACCTCGAGAAATTTGATCTTTTTTGCTGCTCAATAGGTCTGGGTTTAACATGGATCTACGCTGGTTTTAATTTATTTTATTTTATGAGGTGACATTGATGTATTTAATTACTTTTCATTTGCTTTTATTTTTTTAATTTTTTGAGCCGACCTGATTTTTTTTAATTACTTAATTTTTGGTAATGTAATGTTACATTACGTTATCTTATGTGACAACATCTCCCCCATACTGGGATTTAGAGCATCTAGCTCCTCTCGGTGCAACAAGGTGCTACCTATCAAGAGCAGAAATATGAGTAGAAATATTAAATTCAAGTGATTGTATTAGTCCCTCATTAAAGACATTGCAAGCATGTAACCACATGGCTCTTATTAAACTCCGGAAAATCATTAGATTCAATATCATCATCTTCTCATGGAAGGAAGATAATTTCACCCTCTAGGTATTCACCCTGGGCACAATAAGCTAGATCCCACCAAGCTGGATCTAGATCTTCAGAAAAAGGGTTGCAAGATGTGGGTTTTTATGTTTAGAAGGACATTTGTTCGCCCAGTGTCCTTTCTTTCCACACATAAAACATTTTTCTTTTTTTGTTGGAGTAGAGCGCCATTTTACATAGGACTTACGCTTCTAGAATGTTATGGTCTTTCTATATTTATATGGCTTATCTAGATGGAATATAGTAAGGCTGGTATAAAAAAAATTCTTTTCCTTTTTGCAACTACAATACTCTTTACCAAAATGGCCACAATTATATGCACCACATCCCCAATTTGGCATCTTTGCAACATATTTACAAAATCCTAGGGAATGCGTATAAGCATGTCGTTTAAAATATTTTGAAATACAACATTCTAAGCAATGCTCTTCCCAAATTGAAAGAATACGAGAGTGGAGCTGAGCGAGAGATAGTCCTACTAAAGTGACGTTCTTATCCTTCAATATTTTTGTTTAAGAAAGGTCGGTTTATAAGCATTGCTAGAAGAAATTAACAAGTTCATATGATACAACATCCAAGGTGTCTACATGATTTCCATTGCATGTGTGGGGCTCATTATTACATAAAATAGATCTCATCCTTCATGTTTTACAACTTCATGTTTTACAAGTTGTAGGTATCTATGTCAGTCTCTACTTCATATGCTAGTAGGTGGTACCATCTTGCATATGGATTGGGTTATGAAATCAGTGTAACATATTGATTCCAATCACATTATCATGTCGACATTATAATGCTTTGTACACATTGGCATATAGCTCTTTCATGGTTGGTTATACTCTCATTAATTAAATCTTTGCATGTTCAATGTTACAATGGACAATATTTATCCTCCACCCTCATTATTAACAACTAGTTAGTACACAAATGACCAAGAGATGTTGGAGACATCAACCCTCCATGGAAACCCATGGCCAACACAATTATTTTACACTAAACAATGGCTTGTGTCTATGTATATACATTGTTTGGATTTTTATATAAGCTTCAATTAATCCCATCATTTGAACACACAATTGATCCTCTTATGTTAACTCAACGGGATAACTCAAGTGGTTGGGTGATTTAAGATCCACGTAGTAGGTCTTAGGGTTGTGCCTCACTTGATGTCCCTATTGATTTAAGCACCATAATCAATGCATATGGATTTACATTGGGTAACATCTGTGGAATGTGAGGAAGTGCTCAAGGTTTCCCTACAAGATTATCCTTGGCAAAAAAAATATCATTTTTGTGTTCTACATCCAGAGGCGTGCTCAAATTTACATTCAATTTGAACATTTTTTACATGTGGTTTTAGAGGGGAAATTTTTGGAACCATTGGTTGTTGGTGGAATCTCACCTTGTTAGAATGTGTAGTCAACCATGAAGAGGCAGTTGGCTAAGGAGTGGAACTGATTGGCCACTAACTGGGCACAAGTAAACTATGCCCAACATGATCATTTTAGATCCAAATATTATGGACAGTTATGGGATATGTAGTCCCATACATTAATGGTTTGGTCACTACCCAAAACTATACATAAAAAATATCTTAGATCGATCTATCACACATCTTGTGATGATCATCTACTCATGGATCCTTCCTCATTGTACTTAAGTGCTAACAATATCTATTGACACCATCACTATTGTTGGAATCTATATTTTCACTTTTATTATTTATGCATGTTCCAACAGGGTTTCACATCTGTTGGCTCCTTCGTTTTTGAAGAAGAATAGAAAAGAGTGGAAGAAAAGAAGATCGAGGAAAGAATTTGCAGAAAGAGAGAAAGTTGCGTAAAAGTAACGGAAGTTTGGAAGAGAGGTAATGACCGCAACAGTTTTGTGACTAGTTTTGGACCCACTCCGTGGGTATAAAAAAAGCATAGGATCAGCAAAAGAGAGAAGAGAAGAGAGAGAACATGCATGGCAAGCTAGAGAGCATCTGAGCACCATATTAGAGACAGAAGGGACAAATACACATAGATATGTAGTAAAGGTTATGTAATCGGGTTTTGGGTTATATCTATATGAAGTTATATCCCACAATGGATAATTTCGCGGTGAATGCAAGGATTAAATCCTTGATGTAAGCTACTCTAATGAATATCTATTGAATATAATGAAAATGATTATTTGGCCCCTTCAATTTTTTGTTCATGTATGTTTTTGTTATGTCTATTTCTGATTATTGTTTTGATTTAGATGAGTGAATGATGAACATAGTTAAGTGTTGTTGTGGTATAGTTGATTGGATAATGTGGTAGTTTTTGTTACTAAACCCTCGATCACAACCGTATAGTTAACCGATCCCATCTTATTTCGGCCTTGGTTGTGCTTTGGGTGAGACATTCCCCCTTAAGGAGATTGAAAATTCCAACACACTAGACTACAACAACGCCCCTTTGTTGGCTCATGCATAAGAACCCCGGTCTCCATTTTGCACCAACAAATGGTTCCATTCTCGGGACCCAGTTCTTAATGAGACCTTGTTAACTATATCGACACTTTAGTGGTAAAAATTCACATGCAAGATTAGTGGGAAAATAAGCTTGATGATTTCACAACCCAAGAAGTTGAGCTACAAGGGTGGGAAGTAGCCAAGTTTAGACAATACCTTTTCTACAGAGGTTCAGCTCTAGATTAGTATGAGTTTTTTGTGGGTTGATCTTCCAGTAAACCTAGCAAAGTGGTTACAATGACTTGCAGAAGCACCCGAGTATCACAACAGACAAAAAAGGACTACTAAGTGAACCCCAAGGGATCTGATCAGGTTAAATAAACTAGATTCCCATTTGACCAAAGTTGTTTATTTATAGGTAGAAAGAAATCTGTTTGGCTATATCTTGGAATCTGTAACTGAAAATAACCAATCTTCATTGAAAGTTGAAGATAAACTCAAAAGAGGGGCAAGAGGAAGGCTATTGAAAGAAGTTTCGTTGTATATTAAAACTTGTTTGGTTTTAATTTTGGTTTCTCCCTATAGACTGGATTAGAATGGAGGAGTAAATACCTCGTACCTAGGGGGAGAAGTCAGGGTGATGTTGTTATGTTGCAGAAGGTAGGCCTATTTTCAATGGAGGGGATCGACAATGCTGAATCTAGGGTTAAGCAAGTAGAGAGAAAAGAAGGAATTAGAGAAAAATAGTGGAAAGAACATCTAAGAGAAGCATGAAGGAGAAGTGCACAACTGGAAGAAAACATAAGGAATGGAAAAAATAGAGAATGAAGTCAAGAGGAGTTATGTTAGATGAAGTAGAGAGAGGAGCTTACTAACTCCATATTAAGAGAGAATGGGATCGAGGTGCCAAAAATCCCAGCAAGATGAAGTTGGGGGAGAGGCACAAGCAAGAGGTATTATAACGAAGATCAGTTTCTGCGTAACAAAGTGCTCGATCAGAAACTAGACTCATCCCTCAATGCAGAAGAGGATCATCAAGAGCTATCAAAACCTAACTCAAAAAGTGAACCCCTCATTGAGGCAAGAACCAGAATCAATGGAACTAGCACTCCCTTGACCGACCCCCACGTACACTTGAAAAATATGGTAACAATCTCTCAAATTTTAGTTTTACAATTTCCTTGGTATAGTAAGATGAATAGTAGTATCAATATTTCTCAAAGCAGTTCACTAGTAGGAGGAAGCAGTACTAGTTCACAACAAACTAGTAGCAACTTTATTACGCAACTAGGACCCCAAGGATTTTTAATAGTAGGAATCCCAACCGCAACTATGGAGAGATAATTAGAAGGAGTGACCCTAATATACCCATATATTTTGGGGAATGGAGAAGATGATGCAGCTCAACATTGGTTTCTCTGCGAAGCAATATGGAATGCAAGATAAACCCTAGTGGTGTCCAATTTGGTCAAGTTTTAGATGACCCTCTGTGGTAGGTATTTATAGTGGTACATGAGGCTGGATGAGAGACAAGGTACAAACATGACAATTCCTACCTTTGTGGAAACAAAGAAACTGTTTCAGGATGAATTTTCACAACCAAAATCTGAAAAGCAGGATGTTTCGGAACTAAGCGAGATCCTACAAAGGCCTAGAGAATCATCTTAGGCATCTGCACGACGATTAAGATATGTACTAACAAAGCTAAAATATCCAATCCATGAATCCCATCTATTGACGCCTGGAAAAATCCTTGCGTCGATAGTAGGGATTCTCCCCAATGGAAAGTCCTAACTAGACTATTCATTGTTTGAAATGGAGAATCTATCTGGTTTACAGTCCGACTACCGTAGAGTGTATTTTGAATTTTTCTTTACTGATTGGAGCCTGGTCCACCGTTTATATTTTTTATTTGGGGATGCAAATGCAAATGCTCTAATTCTAACAATGGATGATTCTAACTAAACTAGATTTCACTGATAGGTAGAAGCCTCACAAGTGATGCGCAGGTTCTTACCTCTCATCTTACCACTCCTACCTCATCAATCAACTAATACTATTCTAACAAAATGCATATCTTTAAATAATTAGCCTAGCCTATCATTGCAAGGAGCGAGATTTAAAGTGTGAGTAATGTATGACATTGTTAGTGCGATTTCAATAGTTAACTAATTGCAACAAAGAATTCAAAATCACAGTAAAATAATTACACAAAGATAGCTTTGATACACATTAATTTCATTCATTACTCCACTTTACACAGAAACTTGCATTTTCTAATTAAAATCAGTAAAATCATTCACATACCATTAGAATAGTCCAATAAAGTAGGAAATATCTTACGGCATCAAGATGAACAAAGGAAGAAGTAATTATGTGCATTCATTCATAACATTCCATGCAAACTCCATGTAAGCTTTCACCCGGCAAAATAGTTCTTTCTCATTAGCAGAAAAATAGTTCTCATACAAAATGGTACTTTCCTCCTATTACACCGGCCGAAATCCCCTTTCCCTATTCTATTTCCCCTTAGTTATCTTTACAAATTTTTGTCTTCATGTGATCAATCACTTCACATTCCATCTTAATTCTTGACTTCCAGAATTTTGTCTTTTGTGGTTACACCCAAAAATTACCAAAAATAAATAATAAATTACAATTTACATTAATTCCATGAAGGATTTTCTTGACTTAAAATGTAATTGTCCCAAAGGTCACTTTCATAAAATATCACATTTAATTGTTGAGGTTATAATAAATTTAAAGCAACTTCGTGAGTGGATAGTTCTTTTCCATATCTATTAATCCCTTCGACGTTGACTTGTGACCTTCTTCTAGAAAGTACACATTTAGAGTTTCTCACCCAATATGCTGCTGAAGATCCTCTGTAGTGAGCATGTCTAGCCTTTTAATGTAATCCATATCCTCCCCCAAACTATTTCTTAACTCTGTTAGGAGTTTTTCTTTGGATTTCAATTCATCAATAGCCTTAGGGATTGGAAGATGGAATTTCTCATATGCTTGGCATATAACTTGATAAATTTCTTCACACTTCGTAATTGATCTCTGAACTTCGTTTTGTAATCTCTTTGTTGACTTCCGACAAATTTCCAAGAGAGCTACATCTAACTCTAATTCAACAACTGTTCTTTTAGGTAAGTGAGTGGGAATTTCCTTGATTTTTCCTTTCCACCCAATTAACTTCTTCACTTTATTAAATGTGTCTACTTATAGCTTATGTTTTATAGTGGCAGCTTCCGCAGAGATATGTTTCAGTCTATCTATCATTTCTCTTAATTCCTAAATTTCTTCTTTCAATAACTCTTGGGAGTGAAAAAGTTGCTTTTGTAATTCATAAGCATGTTCACAAAATGACGCCATGTCATGCTTTTTTTCTCTAGCAATTTTGAGCTGCTCCATAAAGGACTCATTTTCTTTAATCCATTCATCCATCTGAGCTTGTGGAGATTCTTTTTCAATCGTCGGTGATTCTACCTATTGATTTAACTAGGTTTCCTTTCCTTTGAATTCCTTGATTCGAGCATGAAAATCAGCTCTTTCTTCGTCCATAATTACTAGATGTACATTTAGAGAATCCTTTTCATCTTCACGGCCTTGATTATTTATCCAGCAATTTTTTTTCTTTCTCCGCTTCCATGGCGTCTCGCTTTCTTTTCATCTCAATACCTTCACTTTGAGCTTGCACTAAGTTATCTTTTATCTTGAGCAGCTTTTCTTTGTTGCGTTCTAAATCATCAAGTAATTTGTCTACGTTGTCTGCATTTGATTGTGTTGCAACAACATTTACAGAAGTAGTAAATTTTGGATCTTTGTTAGTACCCTCTACTAGAGTACTTTCCTGGATGGTTACAATATCAAGTTGCGTGCCAATTTTCAATCTTTTTTTGTCCTTTTGTGATGGTCTTCCTTTTTGGATCGAAAACAATGGTATCAAGATTGGCGACATAATGTTTCTTTGAGGGAGTAAACGACGTGAGTCCAAGCTCAACCAACGGAATATAACCTCCAGTAAGAGGTATTTCCGGATTTAGATCGGCAAGATTGTCCACATCCATATTTTGTTGATTCTGATTTTCTTCCTGATTTTACTTTTCTTCCACAACTTTTTTGATCTTCTCTTCTTCTTCTTTTTTCATGTTGGCTTCATCTTGCAATTTCTTCTATTCCTGCTCGACAATTTCCTTATTTTTTTTTCTTATTCTTCTTTTATTGTTGTTTCCTCTTCTCTTTGTCTTCTTTCAGCTTCTTTTCTAGCCATTTGTTCTTCTTGTAGTTTCTTTGCATCTTCTTTCGCTAATGATTCCTCTAGAATTTTTTTTGATTTCTCAGCTGCCAATTCCTTCTCATTAGATTTCTTTTGTTTTGCTTCTTTTATGGCTTATTTTGTTTGGATTGACCTTGCCTATGTTTTCTTGCAAAGCCTCTTGTTCAAATCTTCCATATTCTTTGCTCTCCGGTATACTTCCTCATCTTTCAAGAAATGATCAAAATATTCGAAATTGATTCTGCAAGACACACAGTTCTTGGCTACCTTATGTAAACTATCATTTCTGACAAAACATTTCTCCCCAAAGTGGTATGTTGCCAATTCCTTTACAAAATTTTCAACTGCTTTTAATTTGGTGAACTTGTATGCTCCGATTGTAAATGGGAGTGGAGGATAAGAGGCCTTTTTATTATCATGCAAAAAATGTCCGACTCCATTTATGAATACCTGCCTCATGGCTTCCTTGTGAACGACATAATCTATGACATAAATCAACATCAAAGAAAGATTTTTGGTTCCTCTGTACATCCGAATATAAGTGCCTTCGGGTGTGAAATAATAGTCTCCATATTCATTGATCAACTCCAGTGGTGCATCTGACATACAATTTGGCTCTTGACTAAAAATTAATTCATACAGAGGTACTATAAACTCTTCACATATAAGTTTGTAAAAGTTGGCGTACTTATGGTCCCGCATGATCTGGTAGGCCACGTAGATGGGAGTTTCATCTGGGACCCAATAACACCCTAATTTATAAAATGGGTTCCTAATCAAGATGCAATCAATTAGGTAAGATGCCATGTAAAATTATTCTTTATTCTTCTTCAAACCTTCTTGAGTTGTTGATATTGCTTCAGACATGCTCTCCAAAATAATATATTCCCAATTAAATACAGTACCATGAGTGCTAACGTGGTATACTATCAGAACCCAGATGAGCTCATATATGTTTGCATTTTCCCTCCCAAATATCTTACATAACATCATGGACACAATTCTGAATGGGGTTTTCAGATTATGTGTATCATGTTCTCCACTAGCTCTTTGCAACCTCAACTATTTTCCCGGTAGAAGCATTTTCTGTAATATTTTAGGATTAGGATCACTCAGTAGTAGCAGACCTCACTAGAATTCACTCATGTAGTGTAGAAAGAAGAAGAAGAAATGCTAAATCAATAATCACTCATTACATAGAAAATGGAGAAAAATGGTTGTATCATACATCAATTGTAAGCTGGCACTCTATAAAATTAATAATAACTTAATACAATCAAATGGATTCGAATTCCTCTAAGGTCATTCGAATTCTCCTCAAAGTGTGGCTTGGATAGCATTGGAGACATCATCCAAACCAGTGGCAGTGGTCACAAAATTCAAATAGTCAGTCAAATGAGTCTAACTGAGTGCATGGGCACTGATGTAGGGAAGGAGACCCCAATGTGGGCACATGAGGACCATCAGTAGTCAAAATAGTTGATCTAGTCTCTCTGTAGGTCTATCTAAGTGGTTCAGTCAGTTAAACTAGCAATCAATCCCCAAAACAAGGAACATATCCACTAATCATGGAACTAATTGAAGTAACTTCTAAATAGGTGGAAGAAGGCGCACTTTTTCTCTAGTGATGAAAACAATGGTGCATCAGGGGCTAGGAGGGATAAAAATGAGCATAAACAGGCTCCTGGGGGATGCAAAATAAGGACTAGATGCTGGGAGACTGCCATATTGATGACTAGATGCATGCAAATGCATGCAGATGACTGGATGCATGCAGGCATGCAAAATACAAAAATGATGGCGAGAATATTCCAACACCCCCCTGCAAGCAATATTATGAGGAACAACTGAAAACTAGTAGGGCCCTAGTAACTTAGACCAAAGGTCACCCCGTATAACAGTCTAAATAAACAAAGTGAGGAAAGAGGGAAAACTCAGTGGGAAGAAATCCCCCCCCCAAAAAAAAATAGACTGTGGTGGGATGATCAATCATGTACATCACTCACCCCAAATGGTAAGTGGACTTCTCCATTGAAGAAGGATCTGTCGGCAGTAAATGGATCAGTAATGTGAGAAGGATGAAACCTTCCATTTTGAAAATCATATCTGGTCCTCCTCGAATCAAGTGGATCTGGAACAAGATCTCTGGAAGATCTAAGAGTAGTGGCTTCCCATCTAGGAAGAGGAGGATCATCAAGTGTAAGATCATCAGGTTCTTATGGAACTGGATCTTCCATTTGCTCATCTTCACTGATAGTTTCTAGATCTTCAGGTTCTTGTGGATCTAGATCTAACATTCGCTCTTCATCATCTTCGCTGTCATACTCTAAATCTGAACTGTCATATGATGAAGGTTCACTCTCTTGGAGCTCATCAAGCAGTGGAGGTGTGGTAGGAAAGCTCTCTTTCTCAACAAGATGAGCATCATGAAGAGGCCATTCCTCAAACTGTACACTCCTTTCAAGGAATGTGGTCATAGTAGAAGGATCAAGAATCTTGTAGGCCTTTTCATTCAATACATAACCCACCATGATACACTCTCTTCTTTTTGGATATAGGGCTCTCCTTTTCTCATCTGGAATCCTTGACCATGCTCTGGATCCAAACACTCTAAGATGAGACACATCAGGTTTTTATCCCATCCATGCTTTGAAAGGAGTCATGTCTTTGAGTCCTTTGTGAGGAACTCTGTTTTGAAGATATGTGGCACAGTTAATGGATTCTGCCCAAATACTAGGGTGCAACCCTTTTGACTTTACCATGTAGGTGGTCATTTCTTTCAATGTTCTGTTCTTCCTTTCAGCAACACCATTATGTTGTAGTGTATAGGGAACAATATGTTTCATCTCAATTCCCTCTTCAGCACAAAAGGTTTGAAAGTCACCCTTGATGTACTCACCTCCATTATCAGTGTGAATGGTCTTGATCTTTCTATCTGAATTTTTTTTTGCAGAAGACTTCAAAAACTTAAAGAATCCAAATACTTATGACTTTAATATAAGAAAGTATACCCATGTAAATCTAGAATAATCATCAATAAAAGTAAGAATATACCTTGCCTTGTTCAAAGATAGATCTAGAAATGGCCCTGCAAAATCACTATGAATTAGATCTAGAGGATGAGAGGCTCTCCTTGCCTTCCCCTTCTCAAATTTCTTTTCAGGATGCTTTCCAATCAAACAACCATGACAGTTTCCCTTGGAAAACTTGATATTGGGAAGCCCTTCAACCATATCTTTAGTATGCATGTCTTGCAAGTATTGATAGTTAAGATTCTCAAATCTTTCATGCCACAATCTACTCTCTTCATTGGCATGAGTGTGAAGAGAGGATTGCTTTGAGAGAGGTAAGAAGTGGGATAAATCATACAGTTTCGACTTATGATTTGCAACACCTTTTGCAATGTTAGAACTTGATACCATGTCCTGAATTTCGACCTCATTTGGATAGAAGATCACCATCTTGGGCTCTCTAGTATGGGTCATCTGATATACTGAAAGTAGATTAGCAGTGAGAGTGGGGACATAGAGTACATCCAAGAAGTATCCATGATCTAGTTTGATTCTTCCAATCCCCTCAGAGGATACCTCAGAATCATTCCCCAACATAATGGATGGTCCAACAGTACCTTTGAATCCAGTGAAGAGATTCTTGGAGGAAGACATGTGTCTTGATGCTCCAGAATCTATGATGAAGGAGGATTGATTTGATGCACCTGCCATGAGGGCATGACATCTCTCTTTGTTCTCAGATCCAGATGGTTCACTCTCTTTCTTTCTAGCACATGCAGGTACTGGAAGATTTTTTTTTAAAGAAGTGAAGCCATGAGATCTATGGTCTTCTTCATACATGAGCTCTCAGGGTGATATCCTCGATTACAATATGTGCACTTGGATTTTCCCTTCTGAGCTTGCTTGTCCTTCTTAGGATTCGAGGCTCCATCTAACTGTATGGGATCCTCCTTCTGCTTTGGGTCATTCAAATTTCTATCAGAATTTTTTTGTTTTCCTTTTCCATTCGCTCTCCTTGACTCAGTAGCTGCAAGAGCTGAATCCAACTTGACTTTTATCACTCCCATGTGCACTAACTTCTCCTCCTCAAGAGTTAGATATTGGATGAAGTCTTCAAGCGAAGGGAATTTCCATTTTGGAATGGACAACTTTGCTGACTGGAAGGTCAAAACAAACACTGAATAATCAGGGCATAGCTTCGAAAGGATGGAAAGGATGAGTTAGTTTTCTTCCTTCTCAATCCCATACCTCTTCAACTGTGAAATCAAGTTCTTGCATTTGTTGAGAAACTCAGTGATAGTTTCGAAACTGCTTAGGCTCAAGGATATGAGCTCATTTTCTATTTTATGCCCCTTCAAATCATATTTATGGCCAAGGATGGATTCGATCTTGTCCCAGACCTCTTTTGGAGTCTTCAAATCGATAACATGAAAGTGCAAATCTTCATAAATGCTAAGTAGTAGTAGTCCTATTGCTTCATCAAACTTGTCTAAGTACTTGGATTTCCCTACTGCACCACTGGGATCAACTATAGAGCCATTCACTACTCTAGAAAGACTCTTCGACTTCAAGAAGATGTCCATTTTTTCCTTCCATTCGAAGTAGTTGAATGAATTCAACTTGAGATCCATGATATTGAAGAATTCAAAGATGAAAGAGGGAGATTCCTGCAAAACAAATGAGAATTATGAAAAGAAGATCTGCTGCAATTTGAATTGAACATTGCCATAGGAAACTTTGCACATGTGACTAAGTCCTTCACACCTGGGTAGAACTCACTGGATTGCTCCAATGAATTCAAGGCAATAGCACCAGGATTTGCTGTGGAAACTCAGAGGCTTATGGTGCTCAATGAAAGACAACTGCTCAAGGAACTACCACTGCAATTCGAATAGCTGCTGTCAGCTCTAATACCATGTAGTATTTTAGGATTAGGATCACTCAGTAGTAGCATACCTCACTAGAATTCACTCATGTAGTGCAGAAAGAAGAAGAAGAAGTGTTGAGTCAATAATCACTCATTACACAGAAAATGAATAAAAATTGTTGTACCATACATCAACTGTAAGTTGGCTCTCTGTAAAATGAATAATAACTGAATAAAATCAAATGAATTTGAATTCCTCTAAGGTAATTCGAATTCTCCTCAAAGTGTGGCTTGGATAGCATTGGAGACATCATCCAAACCAGTGGAAGTGGTCACAAAAGTCAAATAGTCAGTCAAATGAGTCTAACTGAGTGCATGGGAACTGATGTAGGGAAGGAGACTCCAATGTGGGCGCATGAGGAGCTGTCAGTAGTCAGAATAGTTGATCTAGTCTCTTTGGAGGTCTATCTAAGTGGTTCAGTCAATTAAACTAGCAATCAATCCCAAAAAAAAGGAAGATATCCACTAATCATGTAACTAACTGAAGTAACTCCTAAATAGGTGGAAGAAGGCGCACTTGTTCTCCAGTGATGAAAACAAGGGCACATCAGGGGCTATGAGGGATAAAACTGAGCAGAAAAAGGCTCCTGGGGGCTGCAAAATAAGGACTAGGTGCTGGGATACTTCCATACTGATGTCTGGATGCATGCAAATGCATGCAGATGATTGGATGCATGCAAATTGCATGCAGGCATGCAAAATACCAAAATGATGGTGAGAATATTCCAACATTTTCTTCATGTATTCTGAGTGATCTATTTTGATACTCTTGATCCAACCATCTGTTAGAAGTACTTTGGGAGCAGGCAATTTGTAATCTTTTCTTATGTGGGTTGGTTGAAATGAGGCCAAACCATTTCCATTGACTCCTGAAATGATCCTAAACTTAGCATCTACATGAGGCAAAATCCAACCTATTACCTCGGAACATGGAAACATTTTCAGTCGGGTTGCGGCCTTGAGGAGTCCGTATTTCTCCACGTTTTAATCAATCATTATTTCCTCGATTGAGGAATCTTGCATGTTTTGATTTCGGATGAGTTGGTATATTTCTCCCCACTTGTATTCGAGGACTATTCTGGTGATAGCTCTCATATCTTCGAACATAGTTTCCATGGTAGCTTAGAAGATTCTACAAATTTTAATTTTTGCTTAGAAGATCGCATGTACATATCAGGATCCTATAACAAACCACAATATCAAGCCTCTGCATTGTCTAATATCTATAGTATAATCAAAGTGACAACATTGAGGTTTATAAGAAACATGAAGTAACTTATTTTGCTCACACTTAATATCATCAAGAGGTTATATATATTCTAACTTATTCAGGTAATTAATTCATTTATAAATTTACTTTTCAATGCAAGTTATTCTATGCAGAGAATGCGAACCTGAAACAACCTTTGTAACACATTTAAAAATGTATCATATGTTTGTTCTATCAATCCAAACTGACCAAAGTAAAATCATTATTGTAATCATTTTATTTGATGATAATTCTTGGCCCCATAAGTTTTTTAATCATGTGGCATCAAATCTTAAGGCTTCATAACGATAATACAAAGAATTCATATCAAATATTGAATAAAAACAACATTTCCAGGTTTAGGCATTCAAATTACGAAGCTAGCTCAAATGTGCCCTATTTATGAAACTAAACGTGCAAAAGGAATTCTATAGGAAAAATGAAAATGGGTGCAAGTCATTTTATTGATCATTCTAACTGAAAATCAAAGTAACCAATGTCGTGCAACTCTCAATTGTTCTTCCAACCTACTAAAATCTAAACACCTAGTGTTTTACTTCCCCCTTTTTAAAAGGAAGATTCCGATGGAGGCATTGTTGATGGCTTTAGTAAGTAAAACCCTAGCCCGAGACTTATTGAATTTGATTTCTCATCTTGGACGCACTCAAGAAAATATACAGGGAGAAGAAATAAATGGTTAACAACCATGTCAAGGAAAGGGCTGAAACCACACTCAATAGCGATCCTCCCTGGTCATGGTTCAATGGCCTTAAACTAAACCTCTGAACTACCATTCCAAAATAGACATGTTTACCCTATCGGACAGAGATACCTACCTAACAAGGCAGAGCATATCCCTAAGGTGGCTCGTGATCAACAACATGAATGCTCTAGGTGGCTTGAGTGATCTAGCAGAGTCGTGCTTGGTGAATTGAATGATGTTTTGAAATTATTGGGGAGAACTTGAATGAATTTCCCTTTTAAAACTAACTCTTAACCCTAAAAATGTTCATTAATTGCTCATTAATTGTCTATTGGTGGGAAATGACCCTTTTCACATGACTTCAATCGGTGCTTTCTATAGATGAAAAAAATATTTTGATCCGCCTTGTTTAAGATAATCTAGTGATTTTGCACGAGCTCACTTTGGGATAAAACTTGGTTTTACACTGACTCGAAAATATAAATTGGTCCGACGAATATCAGAGTGCAAGCGGGTTTAACATTGATCGTTTGGGCAGGGAAATAGCAAGTCATCTGATCAACGAAAGAACAAATTCTAATCCAACTGTTTTGGGGCATATTTGAATTTGTCTCTGATCTCATCAGAGAAGAATTGATTTTATCCCCGACCGTTTCAAAGAAAAACGTACCTTTAGTCCGACTGTTTCGAAGCACAATTGAATTTTGCTTCTGATTGTTTCGGCAGACAATTGAATTTTCCTCCGAAACAACAAAAAATAAAAAAATTCTAAGTGTTGTTTAAAAACATTCCAAGGCATCTAACTCTACAAACGTTTGAATTCTAAGGATGCATTCAAAACTTAAGGAGGGGCCCTAAAAATTTAAGCAAAATTTTGGGGAGAATTGTTGCATCTGCAACAAATGGTGACTAGATGGGGAACTTAGATCTCTGAAAAAGGGAACAAAAAACTCTTTTGGACCAGATAACTTAATTAGGGAAAGAATCACTTCTACTTATTAATGACTTCTAATTGTAAGACTCATGCTTCATTATTTTTCCTTGTGGTTTAAAATTTCTATTTTAGTTTGGAATAAGTGCCACTTGGATCATAAATGATTATTAGCTTCAAGGATAAGGCAACCTGTTTTATAATTCATAATCACTCTCCTAAGGCTAGAGTATGGGATTCATTTACTTACCCTTTCCTTTAGAAGCCACTAAGTAAGACACCACAGGATTGTAACAATATCAAGCAGATGTACTCGTTTGTTCCTCATTACTATACCACTTGCATTTCTTTGATGCTTTAGCATAACTTGATGCTTGAGTCATTTTAATGTATAGTTCTCTTTGTCTTCAGAGATTCATTATAGGTTCTTCCATCCAAGATGTCCTTTTGTGTGAGTAATGAACATTTTATTTGATTTATCATAACCATGGACGGAGAAGAACCTTCTTTACTGTCATCAGGAGTATCCTCTTGATTAGCTTTCATATCTACTTATTCTTCAAATATCCAATTTTGATTTTGATGGATATTAAACTTTTCATAGAACGTTTTGACTCTATTTGTGCCTTTTTTGTTTTTGCTTTAATATTGTGGTATAGGATCATTTTGGTTGCAGTATATTTGCAAGACTTTATCCCTTTCTATGGGTCAACTATAATATACTACATGAGACAAAGTTATTTAAGTGGACAGTGAGCAGAGCCCCAAAATAGTAATCTAGAAGTCTTCATCCTGGTTGTTTACACAGGTTTTAGTACATTTTAACATAGAATTAACCAAGTGATAGATTTTCCATGAAATAAAATGATAATTAAGGCATATAGGTTTCAATGACTCTCCACAAAAAGAAACATCTCTAGGTTTCAAAGAAATTCTCACTCCTTCTAAATTCCTAAATCTTTCCACAAGAGTGATTCTATGAATAATATCGGATCTCAATTTCATGTTTATCACTTTGATCATTGAGTTGACTTTATTCAAAAATAGAATATGAAAACTAATGGTAAGGCTAAACTTAACTATTCTAAAAATAAATAAACAACAAAAAATAAAATTATTTATGTACAAAATATTTACTAAACGTAATAAGAATAATGTTTGAGGGATTGGATGTTTACGAGATGAGTTTCCATCTCCCCTTTACTAAACCTAATATCTTGTAATCTATATGTTGCTGGGGCAAGCTTCTCAGCAATTTGGTAAGGGCCCAACCATAAATTTTGAAACTTGGTGTGCTTTCCCTTTTCTTCATGGGGATGATCCCATTTTAGAACTAGGTCTCCTACCTCAAAATATTTCTTTCCAGAACTCCGAATATCAAACCATATTTTAATATTACATTGATGGAGGTTAAACTTGTTTATTCCCTTTTGTATTTCTTCTTCAAGTTTTAACAAGGTATTGATTCGTGACTGCATGACCATATTATTAAATCCCTGAGATGCCTAAGCTAATTGAAAAGAGGGTAATAGGACATTTGGATGAAGTATAGCCTCCTTCATGTAAACTAGCGTGTAAGGAGAAACCCCGATATCATTTTTCAGAGTAACCCTTTCCGTCCATAAAGCGTTGGGAATAGATACATGCCAATTCCTTTGATTTTCAATGATAGTTTTCTTTAATATTCTAATCAAGTTTTTATTGGTAGACTCTAATAACCCATTTCCTTGTGGATAATAATTAGAAGAGTAGTGCAATTTAATTCCCTTTTCCATGGAAAAATCACTCATTTTTAAAGAAGATAAATAAGAAGCATTGTCAAAAACTAAAGAAGTTGGAACCCCAAACCTGGTTATGATGTTCTCCTGCAAAAATTTGATAACCGCATCTTCGTTGACTTTGCGTAAGGGCGCAAAATAATTCCATCAATTAAAACAATCCATCGCGGTAAGAATATAACAATGCTTCATAGAAGAGTTGGGGTTGATTTCTCCAATGATATCTAAGCCCCATTGTTCAAATGGTTCAGAAATGATGACTAATTGCAATGGTGCTGCAAGCTTTGATAGTCTACCAACGCTCTTTTGACATACTTTGCATTTCCATACATATGCATGTGTATCCTTAAAAATAGTAGGCCAGTAATATCCTTCTCTTAGGATTTTATGAGCAGGTGTATCTCCAGAATAATGACCTCCAGCAGAGCCATCATGCAATTCTTTAACTACCTTTTCTGCATCATCCTTTTCTAGGCATCTAAGAAATACTCCTTCATAATTTTTCCTAAAGAGTACTCCATTGATTATCTAATATGAAGTTGATTTCAATCGAAGAGCTATCCTTTGCTTAGAATTCCAATGTTTTGGAGTATACCTGTGCTGAAGATAATGTATTAGATCTCTATATTATGAGTCAGGAGTGGTATGAATAGAACACACTTCTAACAAGTTCATTTCATATTCGTTGTCCCATCCGTTAACCTCATCATTTGAATTTTCTATAAGCAACTTGCATAGTCCTTGACCTTCGACAATGTTCTCGGCCTTAAATTCTAAATCATATTCTTGTAGTGCAGTTACCCAATTAACCCGCCTTCCCCCAATTCCTTTTGCACAAATAAATATCTAACAGTTGGATGAGGTACTACAACCTGAGTTCTGTTCTTAAGAATATAGGGTCTGAACTACTTCACGGATTTAAATACCACATAAGCTTGTTTGTCTACAGATGGATAATTGAGTTCATCTCCTTGTAACCTAGTGCTCATAAAATATATATGGTACTCATCCCCTTTCTCTCCCTTTTGTGTGAGCACTACTACAAGGGAATGATTGGAAGAAAAAGTATATATGATGAAATATTTACCAAAATCGGGACTTCTTAATGAAGGTGCATGTGCAATAGCGTTTTTAATATCTGTAAATGCATCATTTTCTATTTCAGTTCATTTAAACTGTACAATTTGATTCACCATTTGTTGCAAAGGTTTTACAATTTGTGCAAAATATGGTACAAACCTTCGAACAAAATTGATTTTTACCATGAATGACTGCATTGCCTTTTTACTATGGGGCATAGGAATCTGTAGTATCGCTTGTATTCTTTTTGGGTCAATCGAGATTCCCTTTTTAGAGATGATGTTCCCTAACAACTTCCCTTCTAAAACAACAAATATGCATTTCTTTGGATTAAGATATATGCCATACTTTCTACAACGTTCAAAGATTTGTTTCAAATGAAAAGCATGATATTCCCTTTTCTTAGAGAAAATTGTTACATCATACAAATACATAACAACACCATGGGTGATTAATACTATGAATGTAATGTCCATGGCCCTTTGGAATGTGGTTCTAACATTCACAAGACCAAATGGAATTCTTTTGTAGGAAAATGTTCCCCATTTTGTATGAAATGCAGTCTTGAGACAATCCTTTTCAGCCACTAATACTTGATTATATCCTGAAAATAAATATAACAAGTAGAACATTTATGAACCCGACACAAGTTGTAAAATTTGTTCCATCGGCGGAACTAGATAATTTTCTTTGTCTGATGCTCTATTTAGATTTCGAAAATCCACACACAATCTTATCTATCTCGATTTCTTTCGTACAGGAACCAGGTTTGCCACCCATTCAGAATGTCTAAATTTGAAAATAATTTTGGCATCCAATAACTTCTTGAATTCCTTCGGAATCAATGGTTCTAAGGTAGGATGCATTTTCCGGAGTTGTTGTTGAAAAGGATTTGAACCTTGTTTAATTGGGATCACATGTTGTATAATACTTGTATCATAAGTATTTAAATCATCATATGTCCATGTGAAGACATATTTTTTATGTTGAAACAGTTTAATAAATTTATGTCTTTCACCAGGCGAGCAACACTTTCCCAAGTTAACGTATTTTGGATCTTTCTCAGTTCCTAAGTTCACCAATTCATACTGCATTGAGGAGATGTTTGTTTTAACATTAGCTGGCTTCCTAAATTTATGTTGCAGATCAAATAACTTCTCTAGAGTTCGTACTCCTTTTGGCATAAAATTTCCATTGCTTTTATCCTTGTCTTCTCGATCTGATTGATGTTGATCTTCATCAATAACCAATTCTTTGAACTTACTTTCATCAGTCAAGAAATCGATAATTTTCTCATCATCATCAAACACTATCCAATTAGTAAAATTATCTGGAACAGATGGCTTGAAAATTAATTCAATGGAACATTTATTATTAGTTGGTACACGTGAAGCAGAAGTAGCTAATAAATAAGCAGCATCATTTTGTAATCTAAGAATAGAATTTATATTAAAAGCATCAAAATTAGAGATCAAATTCCATACCTCAGATTGATAACCTTTCAAGTGTGGAGATAGGAAATGAATAGTATTTATTACCTGTTTGGAAATTATCTCACAATCACCAAAAGCTTTTAAATTTTTAAAATTTAAGTCAATTGCTTTTTTTAGTCCCTAAATCAGGGCTTCATACTCAGCAATGTTATTGGTGCATTTGAATTCTAATATACAAGAGAGAAATAGTATTTTTCCTTGGGGATATACAAGAACACAACTGACTCCTGCTCCCTCCTATGTCTTAGAGCCATCAAAAAATAAATTCCAAAATCTAACTTCTACTTTATCTACGTCAGTATTATCAAGTAATTTAGTGACTAACTCTACTATATTACAATCAATATCATCAGTCCATGAAAATTGAAGGAGATCGGACTATATGTTTGAATCATGACCAATAGTTTATATTGGCAATTTCCAGGTTCTATTTCCAGAAAGTAATTTCCCAACACAAAAACTGAGAAGTTGACTGCTTCATTCTTTCCTTCTAGCTCTATCACATTGAACTTCATATGTGGATCTCTCAACACTTTAATCTGATTCTGTTTTTTTTTTATATGGCAACCACAAATGAGACCAATCTGTTGCAAATAACCATGCAATTTACTTGACCAATCTCTGCTTAATATTAATCCATAAGATTCTAGAATATCCACCACCATAAAATGAATCGGCATACTCTTGAATCTACAACCAATCTAATCAAAACATTCTTCATTTCCCTTATGAATTTGACATCTTATCTGTCAAGTTGAATAATCCGAGAAGGCGATACTATCGGTTGTCCATTAATATTTTTATAGATAGAAAGTGGCATAATATTGGACGAAGCTCCATAATCTACCAAATAGTTATGCACATTATAATTAAAAATTTCAAAAGTCAAAAGGAAAGGTGGGTTCTGAGATCTTGACTTACCACCAATACTATCTTCATTGATCTCAGTATCTGAATCACTGATCACCGGCTGCTTATCCTTATTTATAGCATTGCTCGTTGTTGCATTTAAATCAAAAGCTTCCAATAAATTCTTTTGTTTTGGTAAATTAAACATTTCAAATAAAGATATGTTAGCTTTTGTTCTCTTAATGTCTTCAACAATATCATACCCCATGTTATGATTTCCTCTAGTGTTTCCACCTATGTCATTTTTGTTTGATGAATGGGTTACTTGTTTATTGACTAATGGAGTTGTTCCTTCTGTACCTTCCGAAGAATTAGTATATATTTTATTTGCCACTTTTGGCTGTGATTGATTTTTATTTAGTTTTATTCTTATTTTTTACGATAGCATTACTTGCTTTCCCTTTTGGCAGTGCTATGCTTTGTTCATCGATTGGTCCTTTACTCCTAGTAGCATAATCAATGGAAGAAATTTGGATTTCTTCTATTTCTTCTTCATCATCCAAATCAAGATTTGGTTCCCAATCACATAAAAATACTATATTTTCTTCATTATGATCTTCTATTTCATTTGATTGGTATTTATCTTGATCTTCTTGATCTAAGAGTTGTTTGTTCAATAATCGATTCATCACTAAAGTCATCGAATTTATCCATTGAGGACAAGTTTTCTCAGAATGATGTTCTTGACGGAAAGTACAAAAGTGATCCATGCCAACTTTGTTTAAGTTAAGAACATCATAATCATTAGTTGGGGGATTTGGACTTTCTTCCCTTTTCTAATAGAAGGGTTTAAAAGTTTTTCTTGTTAAATAGATGCCACCTTTTTCTTTCTCCAAATCCAATATCTTATTGGACAACTTATGAACCAATTTAACCACACTTTCTAGATCATTCAAAGATTCTTCATTAGGCCTAGTCAATAACAATGGTTTCTTAGTAGTTAAAGGTCTCGATTAAGTGTCTACAACATGCTTCACAATATTATTCACTCATGTCTCTACTTTCTTAGCTTCTTCAAACTTTTATGTTAAAGTAGCTTTACATGATCGTTTAACAAACATAGCTAATGAAGGATGTAACACTGTGGTATAATATTCAATTAATGATTCTTCAGCAGGTTTTGTAGCATCACTCTGTTTATTCAAAACAATTGTAAACCTTTGATTAAAATCTTGTACCTTTTCCCTTTTATCCATCCTTTAAGATAGTATTTCTTTCATGAGCGAAGCTAAAGTTCTCTGCTCATCGAATTTACTTAAGAAGACATTTTCAAAACTATCCCAATCAGTTATAGAACCAGTTTGTAAGCTAAAGAACGAAGATGATGCCTTACGTTCAAAAGTGTATGGAAATAATCTACATACAACATCTTCATGTTCTACATTCAGTAAATTTAAAGCTAAGTAAAAAAAATTAATTGGTCATCAACATAAATTCCTTTCCCAGGATCAAATTTGGGCAAGACCCACTCTGGATGTTTGGGAAAATCATGCAAAGGAGCAGGTAAATTTAATGGTCCTCTAGCCCTCCAAGTCAATGGTTGATTAACATTATGAGCCATGTTAGTGATACGTGGAGGAGATTGCGAAGGTGAATGTGGAGGTGTTTGTATATGTGGATAAGTTATTGAATCCAGAGAAGTAGGTCTTAATTGATTTATAGGATATGGGATATCTTGCAGAGATAAATCAACCAACTCTTCCAAGGATTCAACAAGCATGAAGTCTTTATTTTGTACAACTCTCCTTCTAGGAGATTTCCATCTAGGTAATAATGGTACTAACAATAATCCTCCAAGTTTCCTCATGTACTACCTAGTATGTCTTCTGAAATTATCTACTTCTTGATGTGGAACAACATATAGACGCTCAATGTGCTAAGTTTTCGAATGCATATCTTCTTGATAATCATCCTCAGGAATTAATTCTTCTAGTTGAGAGGTTTCAAATGGATACCCAGAGTAATTTCCTCATGAAAATGAACTTCCTCTACTAGCCATACACTAGCGTCCCTCCTTCTAGCACCAATTCTGTTGACGCCTAGAAAAATCCTCGTATTGATAGTAGGGATTCTCCCCAATGAAAAGTCCCAACTAGACTATTCACTGCTTGATATGGGGAATCCGTCGGGTTTACGGTCTGGCTACCATAGAGTGTATTTTAAATTTTTCTTTACCAGTTGCGGCCTGTTCCACCATTTATATTTTATATTTGGGGATGCAAATGCAAATGCTATAATTCTAACAATGCATGATTCTAACTAAACTAGATTTGACTGATAGGTAGAATCCTCACAAGTGATGCGCAGGTTCTTACCTCTCATCTTACCACTACTACCTTATCAACCAACTAAGACTATTCTAACAAAATGCATATCATTAACTAATTAGCCTAACCTATCCTTGCAAGGAGCGAGATTTAAAGTGTGAGTAATTTCTGAGATTTTTAGTGCAATTTCATCATTTAACTAATTCAAACAGAGCAAAATAATTACACAAAGATAGCTTTGATACACATTAATTCCATTCATTACTCCATTTTAAACAAAAACTTTCATTTTATGATTAAAATCGGTAAAATCATTCACATACCATTAGAATAGTCCAATAAAGTAGGAAATATCTTAATGCATCAATATGAACAAAGGAAGAAGTAATTATGCACATTCCATGCAAACTCCATGTAAGTTTTCACCCAACAAAATAGTTCTTTCTCATTAGCTGAAAAATAGTTCTCATACAAAATGGTACTTGCTTCCTATTACACCAGCCAAAAGCCCCTTTCTCTATTCTATTTCCCCCTATTTATCTTTACAAAAATTTATATTCATGTGACCAATCACTTCACATTCCATCTTAACTCTTGATTTACACAATTTTGTCTTTTGTGGTTACACCAAAAAATAACCAAAAATAAATAATAAATTACAATTTACATTAATTTGATGGAGGATTTTCTTGACTTAAAATGTAATTGTCCCAAAGGTCACTTTCATAAGATATCACATTTAATAGTTGAGGTTCTAAAAACTTTAAAGAAACTTCATGAGTGGATAGTTCTTTGACCATATCTTCTAATCCCTTCGATGTTTCCTTGTGACCTTCTCCTGGAAAATACACATTTAGAGTTGCTTGCCCAATATATTGTTGAAGATCCTCTGTAGTGACCATGCCTAGCCTTTTAATGTAATCCATATCCTCCCCCAAAATATTTCTTAACTCTACTAGGCGTTGTTCTTTGGATGTCAATTCATCAATAGCATTAGGTATTGGAAGATGGCATTTCTCATATGCTTGGCATATAACTTGATAAATTTCTTCACAGTTCGTAATTGATCTCTGAACTTCGTTTTGTACTCTCTTTGCTGACTTCCGACAAATTTCCAAGAGAGTTACATCTAACATTAATTCAACATATTTTCTTTTAGGTAAGTGAGAAGGAATTTCCTTGATTTTTCCTTTCCACCCAATTAGCTTCTTCACTTTATTAAATGTGTCTACTAGCTTCTGTTTTATAGCTGTGGCAGCTTCCATAGAGATATGTTTCAGTCTATCTATCATTTCTCTTAATTCATAAATTTATTCTGTCAATAACTCTTGGGAGTCAAAAATTTGCTTTTGTAATTCACAAGCATGTTCACAAAATGGTTATGTGTCATGCTTTTGTGCTTGAGCAATTCTGAGCTGCTCCATCAAGGACTCAATTTCTTTAATCCATTCATCCATTTGATATTGCAGAGATCCTTTTACAATCGTCGGGGATTCTACCTATTGATTTGACTGGGTTTCCTTTCCTTCTAATTTCTTGATTCGATCTTGAAAATCATCTCTTTCTCCTTCCATAATTACTAGCTATACATTTATAGAATCATTTTCATATTCAAGGCCTTGATAATCCAGCAAAAGTTTTTCTTTCTCTGCTTCCATGGCATCCCACTTTCTTTTCATCTCAATTCCTTCACTTCGAGCTTGCACTAAGTTATATTTTAACTGGAGCATATTTGCTTTGCTGCGTTCTAAATCATCAAGTAATTTGCTTGTGCTGCAACGACATTTACAAAAGCAGTAAATTTTGGATCTTTGTTAGTACCCTCTACTAGAGTACTTTCTTGGACAGTTACAATATCAGGTTGGGTGCCAATTTTCAATCTTTTTTATTTCCTTTTTGTGATGGTCTTGGATTGAAAATAATGGTATCAAGCTTGGCCACAAAATGTTGCTTTGAGGGATTAAACGGCGTGAGTCCAAGCTCAACCAATGGAAGATGACCTCCAATAAGAGGTATTTCTGGATTTAGATTGGCAAGATTATTCACATCCGTATTTTGTTGATTCTTATTTTCTTCCTGATTTTTCTTTTCTTCCACGGCTTTCTTAATCTTCTCTTCTTCTTCTTTTTTCTTGTTGGCTTCATCTTGCAATTTCTTATGTTCCTTCATCTTCTCTTTGTCTTCTTCCGGCTTCTTGTCTATACATTTGTTCTTCTTGTAGTTTCTGTGCATCTTCTTTTGCTAATGATTCCTCTTGCAACTTTTTTCTTTCTCAAATGCCAATGCCTTCTCATTAGCTTTCTTTTGTTTGGCTTGATCCTGCCTCTGTTTTCCTGCCAAACCTCTTGTTCAAATCTACCATGTTCTTTGCTCTTTGGTATACTTCTTCATCTTCCAGGAAATGATCAGAATATCCGAAATTGATTTTGCAAGACGCACAGTGCTTGGCTACCTTCTGTAAACTATCATTTCTAAAGAAATATTTCTCCCCAAAGTGGTATGCCACCAATTCCTTTACAAAATTTTCAACCCCTTTTACTTTGGTGAACTTGTATGCTCCGATTGTAAATGGGAGTGGATGCTAAGAGACCCTTTTATTATCATGCAAAAAATTTCCGACTCCATTTATGAATACATGCCTCACTAATTCCTTGTGAATGACATAATTTGTGACATATCTCAGCATCAAACAAGTACTTTTGGTGCCTCTGTACATCCGAATATAATTTCCTTCGGGTGTGAAATAATAGTCTCCAAACTCACTGATCACCTCCAGTGTTACATCTGACACACAATTTGGATCTTGATTGAAAATTAGTTCATACAGAGGTACTATAAACTCCACATATGACTTTCTAAAATATTGTTAATTTTTGAACATTAATTCAATATACTCTAGGATCTTTACTGTGAGAATAACATGTACAGCATATCAATCCTATCAAGCATGTCAATCACAACAAGAGGCAAGCATAAGAGATAATAGACACACATAGTTTCCATGGGGAAAACCCTAAGGTGAAAAACCCCACAACTTCCTCAGAGATAGATAGAGCAATAATACAACCAAAGTACAACCCAAGTACAAGAGATAGTCTTCTCCTAGCAGATGATCCTCCTCCTCACATGTGCGCCACTTTTCGAGTGATGTAGAAGTGAGTAATGAGATGTGCAAATAGAGATCTCCCGATCTCTATTTATACTTGTCATGTCCTGCCCAATAAACTAATGGGGATGACTTGTCTAGCTTAACCTAATAACCCATGGTTAAATTAATCAGGGTCGACCCCACACATGGTGGTCTAATAACCCATCGGAAAGTTACAACACTTGTGACACTTGTCAGTACAAATGACGACACTTCCATATAGAGGAATAATAACATCTCTATAGGAGTACAATATACATAGATGAAATACATAGGTGAAATACATTCCGAAGTTACATATACATCAACACTCCCTCTTAACTAGGAAGGTATTTCTTGACATAGATCTGCTAGCACAAGTCTTCTTCTCTGGATCATCACCATCGAATCATCGCCATCGTCATCGTTGCTGCCATCTCAATCAATCTATGAATCTACTCGTCATAGGAAGTTGTACAGAGCCAATACTTTTTCATACTGGATGTAGGCCCACCACCTGCAGGTCTTCATCATCACTGGCCATACTGTGTAATCCTCAGGACTTATTACGTGCGTCACAATACCTCGAAAGAGTATCCCAGGACCATTTATGTGTCGAAGTACGACCGGCAAGATCTCCCGGGTCCACTTACATGTGATTGTCACAAAACCTTAAAAGAGTGTCTTGCCAAGCAAGATCTCTAAAGAGCATATGAGGCCTTTTTCATCCTGTCCAGATCTCCAGGACTTATTACATGTGACCCCTACCACAATGCCTCGAAAGAGCATCCCAGGACTTATTACGGGCACACAGCCCAACCTATCGGATCTCCCAGGTCTACTTACATGTGGTCATGGAAATGCCTCAAAAGAGAATCCCAGGACTTATTACGGGCACACAGCCCAACCTATCGGATCTCCTAGGTCTACTTATATGCCATAAGACAATGCCTCGAAAGAGCATCCAAGGCTGTTACAAGCACACAACTCTACCTGTCATATCTCCCAGATCTACTTATATGTCCTCCCAGAGAAATGCCTCAAAAGAGCATCCCAGGCTGTTACGAGCACATAGCTCTACCTGTCGGATCTCCCAGGTCTACTTATATGCTCATCTGCACAACCTGTCCATGGCCACAGAGTATCAACCTGATACTCACCATACATCATCCTGATGTACATCATCACATGATCAACTTGATCATCATCACTGCATCGTCTTGATGCATGTCATCTGGAGCAACATCCTGAAGCTCATCATCCATGATCATCCTGATCATACAATGCATCCACCTGATGCATACCAAGTATCTACCTGATACATATCATCATACATGATCCACCTGATCATACAATCTATCCATCTGATACATACACAGATACATGATCCACCTGATACATATACAGATACATGGTCCAAGCATCCAACATGATGCATATACATATACATGATCCAACTGATCATATCTAGCATCCAACATGATGGGTACATACATACATACATATAAATGATCCAACTAATCATATCTAGCATCCAACATGATGCATACATACATACATATAAATGATCCAACTGATCATATCCAACATCCAACATGATGCATATACAGAGCAGTAACTGCAGCATCGTCCTGATGCTCATCATCCAGCGCTTACATCCACAGCCATGTGAAGGATCCTCCTCTCACCATGCTTGGAATGGCTCCAACAAATGTGTCTATCACTTCTTCCTCGAAGTGTCGTTAATCTGAAGAACACCAAGCCTCTCCCTGAAGTACTGAAACTTCACTCTGGCTAGTGGTTTTGTCAGCACATCTGCAACATGCTTATCTGTCACAATATACAGGAGCTTTACTGCTCCTCTCTGCACCATATCCCTGATATAGTGATATTTGATCTCAATGTGTTTCGACCTGTCGTGGAACATCGGGTTCTCAGACAGCTTCACACAACTATGGTTATCACAGAAGATACCAGTAGCATCCAGTGGGAGATCAAATAACTCAGACAGTAGCTTCCTCATCCATATTGCCTCACAACTAGCTGAACAAGCTACAAAATACTCTGCCTCGGCTGTACTCAGTGCTACGAAGGACTGCTTCCTGCTAAACCAAGAGATCACACCTGATCCCATACTGAAGCAGCACCCAGATGTGCTCTTCCTATCTACATCATTGCCTGTCCAGTCTGAATCAACATAACGTTGTAGGTTAAACTTTTGATTCGCATCATACTTGAGACCATAATCAACTGTACCCTTCAGGTACCTCAGAATATGCTTTATAGAAACCAAGTGAACACCTCTCGGATCCATCAGGAACTGGATCAATGTGTTCACCACAAAGCAAATATCTGGTCTCATGTTCGTCAGGTACATCATGGACGCAATCATCTGACGATACATAGTGACATCAACCAGCTTAGATGAAGCATCACACAGAAGCTTCAGGTTCGATGCCATAGGTGTAGCCATGGCCTTGCATTCCATCATCCCGAACCTCTTCAGGATATCTACTACATACTTCCCTTGTCGAAGGAAGATCTCATATGCACTCTACCACACCTCTATACCTAAAAAATAGTGCATCATTCCCAAGTCCTTCATCTCGAGCTCGGCAGCAAGCTTCCTCTTGGTATCAATAATCAAACTATCTTCACCTGTTACAAATAGGTCATCTACATACAAGAGTAGCATCACAGGATTGCTTTCCTCAACCTTGTAGTAAAGGTTAGAATCTGCTTTACTTTTGGTAAATTCCAAACTGGATAGAAAGTTGTCCATCCTACCATACCAAGTCCTAGGAGCTTGCTGCAAGCCATACAAGTCTTTCTTCAACCTGCACACATATGACTCTCTGTTATGTGTCTCAAAACCGAGTGGCTGCTCCATATACACTTCCTCTTCGACTACACCATTCAAGAAAGTTGTCTTGACATCCATCTGGTATATCTTCCATTTCATTGCTGCAGCCAGAGCAAGTACTGTTCTAATGGAAGTGTACCTGGCTACAGGAGCAAAAGTTTCTTCATAATCAATTCCTTCTTTCTGGGAGAAGCCACGAGCTACAAATCTCACTTTGTATTTCTCTATGCTGCCATCTGCAGCATGTTTGATCTTGTAGATCCACTTGGAAGTCACAACAAACTTCCCTTCAGGTCTTGGGACCACATCCCAAACATCATTCTTCATGATCAAATGATACTCTTCGACCATGGCATCCTTCCATTCTTTCTTTTCCGCTGCTTCCTCATAACTGGAAGGTTCTTTGTTCATAATTTCATAGAGTAAGGCAACATAACTGGTATGAGATCTAGTTCTCTTCCTTGCTCTATGTTCTTCTTCTAGAATTCCATACCTTTTTACATCTTGGATGAGCTCTCTAGCCCATGCAGGTTTCCTCTTGTGAGAGTTATTCTCACGAGGTGGATCTACAGGTCTTTTTGGATCTTCAATTTCACGATCTTTTGGAATTACTTCATTCATGGTGGTGTCTTGAAATCTATTTTCCTTTGGTTCTTCATGATCTTCAACAAGTGCCTTTCTTGACTTGATGAAAGCTGAGTTTTCATCAAATGTTACATCCCTGCTGACATCAATCTTCTTGAACCCTGGAAATTATATTCTGTACACCTTCAAGCTTTCACTTTACCCCACAAAGATACCCTTCTTTCCTAAAGGATCTAGCTTTGTCCTCTTTTCCTTTGGAACATGTGTATATACTAGACAACCAAATATCCTGAGATGGCTGACCTCAGGTTTCTTACCGGTGAAGACTTCTTCTAGTGTCTTGTTTTCCAATATCTTGTGAGGTGTTATGTTCTGCACATAAACAATTGTCCTAGCTGCTTCTACCCATAGATACATAGGCATATCCTGATCATACAACATTGCCCGTGATGCCTCCATGATTGTTCTGTTCTTTCTTTCTGCAACTCCATTCTGTTGTGGATTGGAGGGAGCATTCAAATCCCTCTTAATCCCTGAATCACTCCATAGTTTCTTGAAGTCACCTGAAGTGAATTCTCCACCATTGTCGGATCTGAATGTCTTGATCTTCTTATCAGTTTGATTTTCCATCAAGGCTTTGAATTCTTTGAAATTATCAAACACTTCATCTTTGTTCTTCAATAAATAAACCCAAGTCTTCCTAGAGAAGTCGTCAATGAAAGAGACATAGTAAACATACCCACTCAGAGAACTGGATGACATTGGACCACATACATCGGAGTGGATAATTTCCAAGATTCCTTTTGATTTTCTTTAACTACTTGGAAATGCCTTCTTTATGTTCTTTCCTTTTGTACATCCTTTGCAAACACCTTCATGCTTGGTCTTGATTTCAGGAAGACCCTTTACTTCTTTGCTTGCAATTGGTAGTGCCCTATAGTGCACATGCACAAGTCTTCTATGCCAAAGTTCACTTGGCTCCATGTATTCATGTACCATGGCATGTTCAGGTTGTCCCTTTAATTTATACAACCCTCCCTCTTGCTCTCCAATCACTACTGCATCATCAATAGTTTTACCTTTTGGACTCATGAAGACTTGGCCATCTACAAATGCAACCCTCATGCCTTTGGCATCCAATGTAGATATGGAGAGTAGATTCTTCTTGAGCCCAGGTACATATAGAACATCTTTCATCTTCAAGGACTTCCCAGAGTCTAGGTTGTAGGAGTCTTCACCACTTCCTTTGATAGGATATTGGTAGTCATCCCCAAGTTTCACCTTATGGGGTGACTCATGTTCAGTTAGATTAGCAAAGGATTCTTTAAACCCAGTCATGTGTTTGGAAGCCCCACTGTCAATAAGCCAATCATTACAACCATGAGAAATAGTACCTGTGAGAGCAGAGATTAGAACATATTCATCTTCACTTGATGAGTCATCACTTTCTACCCTAGCCTTCTTCTTTGGTGGTTCATCATCCTCAGCAGCATGAGCATGATATCTTCTTTTGTTATTTTTCTTCTTCTTGTTGAAGTTGTTGTTGTTGTTGTCCCCTTTGTTCTTGGGACAATCTGCAGCAAAGTGCCCCTTCTCATTGCAAGTGAAGCATCTGAGATCTTTCTTATGATGGTGGTGTGAAGGTCTTCTTTTGTGAGATGACTCCCTTTTGATCTTCCCTTTCTTGGTGTGAGATGTGAGAGCTTGATCTTCATTACCCATCTTTTCTTCTCATGCCACAAGCCTTTCTTCTTCGTGAGATCATTCTTCCCATAGTCTATTGAAGGAGATCAACTTCCTTCTTGCACAAATTGCTTGAATAAAGGAATCCCATGGCTTAGGTAGGCCATTCAGAGTGGTCATGACAATTTCACCATTCTCCACCATTTCATCCACAGCTTCAAGTTGTTCCTTGATCTGAGAGACCTTGGATAAATAGGATTGAATGGTCTCTCCATTTCGAAGCTTTACCCCTTTCAATTGGTTCCGCAGAGTCATCTTCTGATTTATGTTCTTCCCTTCAAATAGATTGGTCAAAGAGTCAAACATAGCCTTGGGTGTCTTTAGAGATGACACATGTGGAATGATATGGTCCTTGATAGAATCAACAATGATTCTCTTTGCCTTGACCAAGTTCTTCTTGTGAAGAGCCTTAGCCTCTTCTTCTTCTGGGACAAGGACCTCTTCCCTTATGTAAGTATCCAATTCATTTTCTTCTAGGATTAACCCAATCCTATACTTCCATGCTCGGAAGTTATCAGCCCCTTCAATCTTATCCTCAAGCTTGGTGTGGTGAGACATCTTAAAGAGTACTTCAAATGGAAATAGAAAATATTTAGGTCTTACCACTTGATTTGCTGAAAACTGGATCTAGTCCCGGATTAGGGTTTGTCAGAGAAACCCTAAAATTTCAAAATTTGAATTTCAAACTTCTAAAAGGATAGAAAGATGCGCCTTGATGAGCTGATCAGCCTGGTATATTCAGAATTTGAGATCTGCAAAGTTTCACCCTTTAGAAATGCCTTTTAGTCTTCCCGGATTCACTAGGGAGGACCCTGAATTAGGGTTTGAGTTTCCCAGAACTTCACCCAACCAAAAATCTCGATCCAAAGCTCTAAACTTTGATTTTTCAAAGGAGCTTCCAGCTGTGTCTTCAGATTTCATAAATTCCTATTTTTGTGGAAGCCCTAATTTTTAGGGCCAAAACTGAAAGTGCTCAGAATTGAATTCTGATTGAATTCTACCTTACTTCTTTTCCAAAATACGTGGAGCGAAACCCAATAAACAAGAAACCCTAGTTTTCGCCATTGCACAATGTCTTCTTCTCAGGGAAGCTCTGATACCATGTTAATTTTTGAGCATTAATTCAATATACTCTAGGATCTTTACTAAGAGAATAACATGTACAGCATATCAATCATATCAAGCATGTCAATCATGTCAATCACAACAAGAGGCAAACATAAGAGACAATAGACACACAGAGTTTCCATGGGAAAAACCCCAAGGTGAAAAACCCCACAACTTCCTTAGAGATAGATAGAGCAATAATACAACCCAAGTACAACCCAAGTACAAGAGATAGTCTTCTCCTAGCAGATGATCCTCCTCCTCACATGTACGCAACTTTCCGAGTGATGTAGAAGTGAGTAATGAGATGTGCAAATAGAGATCTCCCAATCTCTATTTATAATTGTCCTGTCTTGCCCAATAAACTAATGGGGCCGACTTGTCTAGCTTAGCGTAATAACCCATGGTTAACTTAATCAGGGCTGACCCCACACATGGTAGTCTAATAACCCATCGGCAAGTTACGACACTTGCGACACTTGTCAATACAAATGACGACACTTCTGTATAGAGGAATAATAACATCTCTATAGGAGTACAATATACATAGATGAAATACATAGGTGAAATACATTCCGAAGTTACATATACATCAACAAATATGGCGTACTTATGGGCCCACATGATATGGTAGGCCATGTAGATGGGAGTTTCATCTAGGACCCAATAACACCCTAATTTATAAAATGGGTTCTATTCAGGATGCAATCAATTAGGTAAGATTCCATGTAAAATTCATCTTCTTCTTCAAACCTTCTTGAGATGTTGATGTTGATGGGAGTTTGGTTCCGATGGTAACGTGGTATATTATCGGAACCAAACTGAGCTTATATATGTTTTCATTTTCCCTCCCAAAGATCCTACATAACATCATGGCCACAATTCTGAATGGGGTTTATTTTGTGTATCATGTTCTCCACTAGCTCTTTGCCTCAATTGTTTTCCTAGCAGAATCATTTTCTTCGCGTATTCTGAGTGATCTATTTTGATACTCTTAATCCAGTCATCTGTTAGATGTTCTTTGGTAGCAGGTAATTTGTAATCTTTTCTTATGTGGGTTGGTTTAAATGAGGCCATACCATTTCCATTAACTCCTGAAATGATCCTAAACTTAGCATCTACATGAGGAAAAATACAACCTATTACCTCAGAACATGGAAACATTTTCGGTCGGGTTGCAGCCTTGAGGAGTCTGGATTTCTCCAGATTTTGATAAATCATTGTTTCCTTTATTGAGGTATCTTGCATGTTCTTATTTCAGATGAGTTGGTATATTTCTCCCCACTTGTATTCGGGGACTATTCAGGTGATATCTCTCATATTTTCGAACATAGTTTCCATAGTAGCTTATGGAATTACTTCAATGTCCGAATCAGATTCTACAACTTTGAATTTGCACTTAGAATATCGCCTCTACATATCCATATCATGTAGCAGAACACAGTATCAATCCTCTGCATTGTTTAATATTTACAGTATAATCAAAGTGACAACAATGAGGTCTATAAGAAACATGAAGTGACTCATTTTGCTCACACTTAATATCATCAAGAGGTTATATATATTCTAACTTATTTAGGTTATTAATTCATTTATAAATTTACATTTCAATGCAAGTTATTCTATGCAGAGAATGCGAGCTTGAAACAACCTTTGTAACACATTTAAAAATGTATCATATGTTTGTTCTGTCAAGCCAAATTGACCAAAGTAAAATCATTATTGTAATCATTTTATTTGATGATAATTCCTGGCCCCATAGTTTTTTTAAGCATGTGGCATCAAATCTTAAGGCTTCATAATGATAATACAAAGAATTCATATCAAATATTGAATAAAAACAACATTTATAGGTTTATGCATTCAAATTACCATGAAGCTAGCTCAAATGTGCCCTATTTATGAAACTAAACGTTTAAAACGCATTCTATAGGAAAAATGAAAATGGGTGCAAGTCATTTTATTGATCATTCTAACTAAAAATCAAAGTAACCAATGTCGTGCAACTCTCAAATGTTCTTCCAAACTACTAAACTCTAAATACCTAGGGTTTTACTTCCCCCATTTTTAACAGGTAGATTCTGATGGAGGTGTTGTTGATGGATTTAGTAAGTAAAACCCTAGCTCGAGACTTATTGAATTTGATTTCACATCTTGGGTGCACTCAATAAAATCTACAGGGAGAAGAAATAAATGGTTAACAACCATGTCAATGAAAGGGCTTAAACCACACTCAAACGGGATCCTCCCTGGTCATGGTTCAAAGCTTCTTCCCTATCACATCATATAGTGCAGTGAAGTATCTATTTCAAACTGAAGAACAAGCGTGGGACTAGGGAAACTAAAAAAAATGGCCTTAAACTAAACCTCTGAACTCCCAATCCAAAATAGACATGTTTACCCTATCGGATAGAGATACTTCCTGATGAGGCGGAGCATGTCCCTGCGGTAGCTCGTGATCAGCAACAGGAATTCTCCAGGTGGCTCACGTGATCTGGAAGATGCGTACTTGGTGATTCAAACGGTATTCTAAAAGTATTGGGGAGAAATTGAACGGATTTCCCTTTTAAAACTAGCTCGTAACCCTAAAAATGTTCATTAATTTCATATTAATTGTCTATTGGTGGGAAATGGCCCTTTTCACATGACTTCAATCGGTTCTTTCTATCGATGACAAAAGGGTTTTGATCCACCTTTTTTCAGAGCATCTAGTGATTTTGCATCGCCTCACTTCGGGCTAAAACTTGATTTAACGCCGGCTCGAAAATATAAAGTGATCTGGCGAATATCAGAGCGCAAGCGGGTTCGACATTAATCGTTTTGGTGGGGAAATAACAAGTCATTCGATCGATGCAAGAACAAATTCTAATCCAACCATTTCATGGCATATTTGAAGTTGTCTCCGATCTCATCGGCAAAGAATTGATTTCCTCCCCGACCGTTTCAGAGAAAAATGGCCTTTTAGTCCGATTGTTTCAAAGAAGAATTGAATTTTGCTTCCGACTGTTTCGACGGACAATTGAATTTTTCTCTGAAACAACAAAAGTTACAAAATTTCTAAGTGTTGTTAAAAAAATTTCCAAGGCATGTAACTCTACAAACTTTTGAAGTCTAAGGATGCATTCAAAACTTAAGGACAAGCCCTAAAAATTTAAGAAAATTTTTGGGTAAATTTGTTGCAGCTACAACACCATCATAAAGAATGGTTCATTGAAGGTCTCCTTCCTTTACCGAATATACCCTTATCACAACAAGTAATAAACTCACCCAAAAATTCTATAGAGAAATCAATGAATATTGAGGCAATGGAAAATTATCCAGACTCAATGGGAATGGGATTGGGAACTTCATCTTCTTCTGGTGCATTAGCACAAGTGCATAATGAGTTGGCATAAATAACTAATAGACTCCATTATTTGAATGTACCAAAAGCACAACAACCAAAAGTATGGTGTATTGGATGCATGATAGAAGGACATCACACTTAAGAATGTCCAAGGCCATGAGGAGGACAAGTTCCACCAAGAAGACAATTCAATACAGTACTAAGTGTGATAGTTGCACAGTTTGTTGTGGAAAATCCATTTCATTCAGCAAGCCACCCATCATATCCATATGCACCCATTGCTTCTCCTAATGGTTACTTCGAAATCTGTAAATCATTTGGCCATCCGCCGTGGCTATGCCCGCTACTGTATAAGTACTCTTCGATACCTAACATGGTATACTATGAATTCTGTGTATCTTCTACACACAACAATGAGAAATGTAGCTTTGCATACCCTCACAGATAGGTTGGATCGATCTATATTATGGGTAGTTGATCAACCCCCATGGATAGGAGGGGGAGGTCGGGGAGGAGGTTTTGGAGCCGGAAGAGGAGGAGGTCGCATGAGACCACTAATATGCTACAACTGTGATGAAATTGGCCATCTAGATCGGGACTGTCCCCTGCCCAAAATACTATGGTATGCCTACTATCATGCTAACACCCATATTTTGCAGGAGTGCCTTAAGCTAATCGATAAATGGGAATATCGTGCAAGAAGAACATAAAACTTTATAAACTATGAACCCCGAGAATACCAAACAACAGCAGGATTTCTTGTCACTTAGGTAGGCGTGAAATATGGATCTAACCAATGGAAACCAAACTCTTCTATGATTCCGAAGGCATCACCTAAAAATACTAAATACATTTCAGTTTAGCAGAAGGAGATATACCAGGAAGCTACATATATGTTTGGTCAAATACCAACCCTATTATCTCGAGAGGGTGCAATATCGTCTCACTAGTTTAGGGTAGATGATACCAAAGCTGAGGGCCAAGGATCAGATACTAAGAAATAAAAAGACTTTGTTTCGATGTGATTTCACTTATTGAAGGTTATCCTAAAAGATGAAAATGATACTCAGAAGTTATGGTGGTTACTTCACAACCTCCCTAATGGGTACTTCACAACGATGGAGAAATATGTGCCCCAGTATAAAAAAGGAATATGCAATTAGTGCGATGAAGGTGAAGGAAAAGAACTAGCTGAGAATTTCATCTGGATACACAAGTGCATGGATATGATATCAGGAATGTGATGTTGGACTTTGGTTCTGATGTGAACATCTTACCAAAGAATCCATGGGAAGAAATGGGTTCTCCACCTCTAGCCTATTCTCCCATTCAGTTGTGAATGGAAAATCAATATCGCATCTTCCCCATTGGTCGCCTAGAGAATGCGTAAGTGGACCTAGAATGTGTTAATACCACTACATACTTTGAAGTCATTGATATCATCGGTGAGACAGATCCTTATCCAGCATTGCTCATAATAGAATGGGATTATGAAAACTACAACATAATTGATCTAAACAACAAAACAATGAACTTCGAAGTTGATGGTATGAAGGTAAATCAATCTCAAGATCTATACCAAGGTTTGTGATACACTGATATGATCCAAGGGAATATTGAACGAGATGCTTTGGATGAGATCTACTCTCTTACCATTAGGCAGAGAAACGACTACATGAATCCAACTGGAGAGGGTTTAGTAATATGGAGAAGTAGTCAATCCTTTGACAGTGATTCAGAGGATTCTTGGGACATCTATAAAAGCAGGCTCCTTGAGATATCGTCCAGGAATTATGCAATGATGAAATTTGTTTGATGGATCGGCATATAATTCAATCATATGCCAACATATGATGGGACCAATAGTTTAGATACATTCATGTAGGATATGGAATCTATAGTGGAGGAACAATACCATATGGATGAACTAGACAAATATATTAGAGGGAATCCTGTAAGATGGTGGGAAACAAATAAATATGATTTTGTTGACGGGGATACCACACAGCTCACTCTGATTTTCGAGTTCCAACCATATCTACATGCTAACATGGTGAAAGAAGTCTACATGGGGAGGGCTAATACTTATGAGCACATTGAACTCTGTGAGCAATAGTGGGAATCAAGAGGATTACAACTGTAGTTATAGGTTCACAAATTGTTCCATGATATTGGTCTTATTCCAAAGGATTGGTATCTACATGAAGAAACTAGGAGACAAATTGACTGCTAGAAAATCCTATGTGCCAAATTCTGTTAAGACTTTTCTTTCTATGCAATAAGTGACATAGTAACATAGACATTAACAACTATCAAGGGAACATTATTTACTGGCCACTTGTGGAAGGTAGGACACTCATATATTTTCCCTCTACATCAAGAATTGGTGAACTTCCACTTATCCATCCCATAGATGAGGGGACCTCTCTGTTGCGCAAAGGTAGAGCAAGACAACCCAGAACCATATGAACTAGAACAACTTCGACACCTCAGTTTCCAGGAATCAAAGGGTTTTAGAAAAGTTAGACACACCAAACCTAAAGATACCGGAGCCATGTATGACCAATCCCTCTAGCTGAAGAAAATTAATATTGGCAATGAAGAAAAACCAAATATGGAAGCAATTAGATATTATTGGGATGACCAAACAGTCTCTGAAGTCACATCCCTCTTGAAAAAATATGAAGATTATTTTCCGCAAAGCTTCATAGAACTCAAAGGAATTCAGGGATATATTGAGAAGATGAATATTGCACTCAATCCAGATGCAAATCCTGTCAAGAATCGACCATATCTATTGAATCCTCGAATAAAAAGAAAAAGGTTAAGAAGGAGATTGATCGCATGTTGAGTGCAGGCCTGATTTTTCTAGTTGATGAATCTGAATGGATCACTCCATTCTGATCCAGAGCAAGAAGGATACAGAGGACATTCGAGTTTTTGTTGATTATCGCAAATTGAATGTTGACTGTTTCCATGACCCATTTTTGACACCATTCAGTGACAAGGTATTAGAACAAGTGGCTGGGAATGAAGCATATCCCTTCACTAACGGATTCTCGTGCTATCACCAGGTAAGAATCGTTGAATAAGGCATGACTAAAACTACATTTACTACTAAGTGGGGATCATATACACAATGATATTCCATTTGTACTTAAGAACGTGTTAGTTGTCTTCTCAAGAATAGTGATAGCAACTTTCCACGAGTTCCTTCATAATTTCCTAGAAGTACATCTGGATGATTGGATGGTTTATAGTTTACTCAAATACCATGTTTGTCTCCTTTGGATGATGTTGGGTTGTTGTAGATGGATGGGTATTTCATTTAACCTGCAGAAATTCATATTCTACGTACCTTTTGGTAACTTCCTAGGACATATTATATGCAAAGATGGAGTATTGGTCAATCCTACGAAAATTGCAACTATTGTAAATTTGTAGGCACCAACAACAGTAAAGAAGTTGTGATCCACCTTGGGTCATATCAGGTATTATAGAAGATTCATCTGCAACTATGCATCCATTACTGCATCATTGGAGAAACTGTTGAAGAAGGACAACACTTTTTAGTGGAAGGAAGACTCTGAAAAAGCATTCAATGCATTCAAGGAATGAATGGTAAACACCCCAATCCTAGCATCCCCTAATTGGCAGAAGGAATTCCATGTTCATATTGATGCATCAAGAATCGCTCTTAGTTCTATACTAGCCTAGCCCAAAGAAGGAACGATGGAACATCAAGTGTACTTTGCTAGTATAAAGCTATTGTAAGTAGAGCACAACTACACAACCATAGTGAGAAGGATTAGCTATGATTTATGCATTACAAAAGTTTTTCCATTACCTTTTGGGAGGGAATTTCAAGTTCTTCATGGACCAATCTACATTGAAGTATATAGTAAACAAGTCGTTGTGAGAAGGAAGAATCTACAAATGGTTACTTCTAATTCATGAATTTTCTTTTGAAGTTATACTAAATCCAAGGAAACATAATCATGGACCAGATAATATTTCTTATATTGAATCAGGAGAAACTAATGGACTAGTAGATGATCAACTACTAGATTCCACACTATTTCAAGTGGAATACATCCTGGATCACCTAGAAGAGATCACATTGTTCCTCACAATGAGAAAGAATCCAAATGAATTTTCCTCCACATAAAAAAGACACCTAGTTGTAAGAGTTGCAAAATATCAGCTAATCGCAGGACAACTATATAAACTGGTGTTATAGGTCAAATCTGCACTTCTCCATCCATGATCACATTGCTCTATCGATCACACAAAAGGACACCATGGATTGAAGAGCTAGGTTGACCTAGATGAATTATTGATGGTAGTACACTCTTCAGCTGAGAAATCTAACTGTTTCTCCTTATTTCACCACATGTGCACTACTCTTTCTCTAGAAAACCAGCGCACACCTCAAAAGATGCGTTGCTTTCCTCATGGACAACCAGCACACACTTTCCAAAAAGTTGCAAAGCATGAAAGTTGCTCTCTATGCGCTACTCTTGTTGTATGAAAATTGCACACATATTAAGATGAAATCAAAAAATATATTAATATTACGAATTGGGATTAGTTGGAGTTGGTTCTACAACTTCCCCAACCTCCCAATTCAACTACCTCTTGAATCCAACTGCCTACCTTGTCCCATAAATACAAGGAGGATCCATGAGAGAGGGACCTGGAAAGAAGGCATTAAGTGTTGTTACGCTGGAGGAATTCCCAAGTCATTTTGAAGAGAAGGAGCCCATGACTTGGTTGCAGAAGCATCTTGACCAATCAGGTATATTTGTATTGATTCATGTTTCTTTGACAATAAAAAGGTGGAAATACCCTTCCTATCCCAAATCGAATTTCTATTGGATTGTATGTTCATTTGGTTTAGTATCTGATTGTTGTTGATGTTTGATTGATTTCTATATTCATCATATTTATTACAGTCAAGATACGCTGAGGAAGGTTTCATTTGTGTTGCAGGTTCATCATAGCGAAGGATCAAGCAGAAGACCAAGCAAAAGCTAGGACCAGCCGTCGATTAAAGGTACATCTTTCGATATCTTGATCTCTTTCATTTGTAAGAACTAAATGCAATATAATGAATGTATTTACATGTCAACCCTGCCCAAGTTGGTAGTGTCTCTCCTCACTATAAGGTTTAAATCCTGAACAATAGACTGGCGACTTCGCTGGGGAGTAACCATGTGTTTTTCTGCTCTAGGAGGCATAGTTAGGTTTTTCTTCCATACTTTTTCAGTTTATTTGTTCTTTGAGAGGTCTTATAGGTCTTTGTTACCTATTCATTCTCGCTTGATTCATCTCAGTTTGTTGTTGCAAATCTTGTTTCTGTCCTTCTAAGACATGTGTGCTGGTTTACCCTACTTACAATAGCGCATCTTTCCTGATGAGCGCTGGTTTATACACTGAACAATAGCACATCTTTTCTAGTGTGCGCTGGTTTCTGCACTACTTAGTAGTGCATTTTCCTGTGTCTTCCAGTTTTCTGTTAGGGTTTTATTTCCAGTGGTTTGGTTCCAATTCCATCCTGTTGCTTTGCTTCCCTGGCTGACCCCTAAGACTTCTATGTCTCTTTTGAGTCTTACTTACCTCTCTGAGTCCTTTAGTTTTCCTTTGCTTGCTTGAATACTTGTTTAAAGTGTCTTAACTGCTTTCTAGCCCTTTTTGAAGTTTGTGTACTACTCTCTTGTAGACATAGCTGCACACTTTTACCCCAGTTGCTTGTCGCAGCCATACAGACCTGTGTTCTTAACGTTTGTTGGTTGTGGCGATAATAGCACACTTTCACTGTGTCTTATCCTTTCCATTAGGGTTTGACCCCAAGTTTGAGTCCTTAGGGTGCTTTTGAAAGGTTTCTTGGTTTAGATACTTTCTGATTTGTCCTTTCAGTTTAGTCCAAGTGAGTCAAATCCTTCTACTTTTTCTTTTCTTTTGAGTTCGTGTGTTAGTAGGGTAACTTTTTGGTTCACTTACCTACTCCTTTGCTTGGCTTAGTGTTTTCTTAGGGTTTTGGTGCTTAGGAGTAGCTTTTTAAGTTTGCCTTTCCGTTATGAGCATCTGTTTTTCCTTGTTTCTTTTACACTTTGTTTCCAAGCCCAAAGTTTTTTTCTTTTGAAACAACTTGGTAGGTTAAGTCTTCTTCAAGTCTTTGGATTTGTTTGTTTGAGGCATTTAGTTGTTTGTCTTACTCACACTTTACATTTAGGTCTTACTTGCTCTTTTACAAGTTCTTTTTCTTTTACAATTATCAGAAAAGACAAAAAGTGTTTTAAGTAGCTTAGTAGTAAGGTCTATCATTGTTTTTGAAGTAGCATAATTTGCTTTGCTTTGAATTTTAAGAGAAAAATACAAAAAGAATTTTCTTTAGGATTGCCTAGTTTCAGTTTTCGAAAGAATATAAACAAAAGGAAAAAGTGTCTTTTGTGATTTTGAAAGCATTACTTTACATGCACTTTACTTTCCTATCGACACCATTCCACACACTGCACTACAACCCTTGAGTAAAAAGTAGCCCTTAAAAAGAAATCTTAATAAAATTAACTAGCAACATTTTTCCTTTTAGGTATACACATCATTAACTAGCTTAGGCTAGGGTTTCGGATATAAATCACCTTAAACTATCCGAAACTGGCTTCATTACTCAACAATGGTAGTACGACTATCTATTAGGTAAATCCATCTCTATCAAATAGTCCTGGGATGCTCTACTCAAACCAGAGTTAAGAACAAGGTCGTGGGCGATTGGAATTGTTGAGGATATCCCCTCACTTTCCTCTTAACCATAAACCATATTTGATTCACGTACAGGGGTTTTTTCTAACTTGAGGATTTGCTACCCTTCCCATGCGTTTCGACTAGGCTGACGACTGTCTCCCCAGGTTATTTCGTATTGATGGTAGCCTTAGTATCATAACCTTGTAGGGATCTACCCAGGTAGAGTGGGCGGTTATTCCCACTTCACCTCGGGCAGACGTGGAAGGTAACCCTTTAGCAGTAATCTCGGGAGGGCGGTTTAGTGATTCAAACGCTTGCACCTAGAGGACCTCCATTGGATGCCACGTAACTGACCGTCAGTACTCTATTAGTCTGTTTTGGGCCCTAATCATCCCAGACTTACTTCTGAGAGTATTTTCCATCTAATTGCTTGGTTTGATCACTTAGGAAATTTTTTAGTGGTATGTTGTTTGCTCCTTATTTGTAGTGGCCACTAGGTTTTTACTTAGTTTATTTTTATAGTTGTGGAGGACCAACATCTTCGTCGGTATCGGAGATTGAAAAAAATTCCCCCACCCATTATGGATCCTCCACCACCACCGCAACGCCAGAGGACAGACTCCCATGGTTCTTTTGAGCTGACGGGAGAAATAGAGGTTCTTGGTGAACGACAACCCAAAACCCCTGATCGACAAGTCTTTGATACTATTGAGGTTGAGGACCTAACTTCTAGAGAGTTCAATACTCTTTTCAAACCTCCTCTTACTGGACCCAATGATCCGCTTCTGGTACCTGTAGGTTTTCAACAACCTAAGTACAGTGCTTACTTGTTCACACCTGGTTATACTATGACTAATCCAGGAGACAAGCAGGGAGTTCCAAAAACTCCCACAACTTCTATGGCTACAAGGATTGTTAATCCTTCTTTCACAAACACTGCCACACCGATTTCGTCGCAGACTGCTTCTGCCTCAACTCCGTCCTTTATTTTTAATGTTGGTACTCTAGGCATGCCGAGCTCATTAGCTTCGACATCTACCTCAGTTTCCACCCCTACTTTTGTACCAAATAATTTCCCTTTGTCAGGGATACCCGCAATGAATTTCAATCAGTATTCTGCTAACCAACAGTTCCAGGGTGTAACTCAAGCTATTGCTTCCACTTCCGCTATAGGATCGATTCCCTATACATCTATGCCTGTCATGGGTACCATGAACGCATCGTCCATTACAACCACACCTGGTTTCAACCCCTATGCAGGTTACAATGTGAATCCATTGAATATACCCGCAGGGAGTATGCCTTTCTCTTTGTTTTCTGGAGGAGGGGGTAATATGTTTAACCAGCAGTATGGCAGGGCTAACACCCATCCACAATGGAAAAACACACAAGGAATTAATCCACTTTCTTTTGGGTGGAGCAATTTCAATCCTTTCGTTTCACAACCGATGGCTGGGGGCAACCCCAACAAATAGTACAGGAATCAGGTAATGGGAAATACCCAATACCAGGTTCTGGTCTATCAAATGTCATCGGCACGACCGCGTTTACCATTTATGCAAACTTTATACTTTCCAGATCTTTCGAAACTCACAAACGACCCCGTGTGCCATGATCCTGCATGACCACCTGTTCCCACTAAGTTTACCTCAGACATCCTGAAGTTTGAAGGTAAGACTGGTGAGGACCCCGGTGAGCATGTCACAACTTTTCATCTCTGGTGCTCCTCGAATTCATTGAACGATGACTCCATTAGGTTAAGGCTCTTCCAAAGAACCTTGACAAGTGTTGCAACAAAATGGTATATTGAACTACCGGCAGATGCTTATGGAAACTTTTGGGATCTAGCCACTGTTTTCTTGAACCACTTTCAACTTCCTGTCTGGTACGATGCCGGCACAGACCTTCTGTCGACATTTCGACAAAACAAGGCCACTCATCTATCTGATCATATTCAGGAGTGACGAAGGAGAAAGAGGCTCATCAAAGCCGACACCCCTCTTGCATTTTTACTAGAGTGGTACCTTAAATCACTCCTTCCTTATACCTCTAAGGAAGTTGCAACTTCAGGGGTGTCCTTCGAAGAGGAAGCCATTTTGAGAACCCAATAGATTGACTTGGTTTATGCTCAGTCTAGGCTCTTGTACGAGATTATTCCTGATGCGTCAAGGTCTAACATTGACCTAGGTAAACCTAAACCTAGACCACATGCTGATGCCATTGTGGGTTCAGTCGACTCTGCATCGTTTGATGCCTTAACAAAGCAGGTTCACACCTTGTCAGTCAAACAGTCTGTTGCAAAAGCAACTGCTGTTGCATCCTCCCCTTCTACAACTGAATCTGTACAATAGGTGCAGACAAACCAAAAGTGCTCTTGGCATCCCAACAAAAAAAGAAATGGAAAGAAAGGGGAGGGAAACCAACAAAATCCCAAAAACATGCAAAATGTCGAGGAGGGTAAAAAGGAAAAAAGGAAGGTTAAATTCCCTTGCAAACTGTACCATGAGGACCACCTTACCCATCAATGCCCTCTAATGGAAGAATCCCAGAAGCTAATCTATGAAAAGAAACCTGCTGTCTTAAAAGACCCTTTCCCTCACGGACAGAGTTCAACTTCTGGAAGCTCCAATGTTGGGGGAACCACTTATACGACCTCTGCTGATTAGTCTTTCGTTAATATGGTTAACTCAGACACTCTTCTACAAACTTGAGCTCGGAATTATACCCTGGATCCATAGCAAAAGGATGTTCCTGAATCTTCCACTCCTCTCCACATACTGGTGGATTCGTTGCCCAAGATCCCGAAAGGTGTCTTGAAATGGGCTGTGCACAATCCTAATGCATGGGCTACTTCCAACTACAATGTTGTAGAAGATCTAGCCCAAACACCTTGTGCCATGTCCACTCTAGAAGTATTGCAAAGTTGTCAGTTACAACGTAATGCACTTCTGGCAGCGATTGGAAGTATGGAATCATCCAACTTAACTGCTCGATTTGATATGAACAATATCAAATACCGGTTACCGTATCATGTTTCTCTCCAGATAGAGGTCATCCATGGTCCTAAGACCATTCGACAAGCTATCGTAGATAAGGGCGCATCTACGTGTGTAATGTCCATTTCCTTCTGGAAGGATTTGGGCGAACCTGAGTTAGCTCCCTCGAACACGATACTTACAGCCTTTGATAGAAGATCTTTCTGTCCACACTGAGGCTTACTGTCATTTGATGTTGAACTTGAGGGTAAACTAGTATCTGTAGAGATTGAAGTTCTGGACGCTCTGCTTGACTACAACTTATTGTTAGGCAGGAGTTGGACGTATGCCATGAGAGTTATTCCATCGGTCGTTTTCCAAGTTGTAATGTTCCCGCATGAAGGCAAGATCGTCACAGTCGATCAAATTTCGTTCACTCAGAAAAACAACCAGACTTCGTCGGATTCGATAATTCCATTAATTGATCAGTCTCACCCGACTTGTGAGAATTTGGGAGTAGGACTTTACGGGTCATTAATGGGAAATCATGACCTTCCTGCTCCCACCCTATTTATTGGTGCTAAAGAATGTTCATCTTCTGAGATTTCCACGGTCGGTTTAATGACAGATCCGCGGACTCTCCTTACTCAATTAGAACCAGTCATGCCCCAACCTGTTGTAGAGATGATTTTCTCAGAATCACAACAAGTTGCAACAGAGCATATCATGACTCCGTTGGTCTCGGCTCAGTCAGATATGGACCCTGCACCTGCACGACCATTAGACCTTACCCACTCTGTTGATGGTTTAGACACAGATCTGCCTTCTGATGAAGCTATGTTGGAAGCTTTGACGGATCTGAATCACCCTTGGGAACATTTGCACCCTAGGGCCTACTTAATTCTTGTTCTAAACCTGTTAGAGAGAGGTGAGTTCTCTACAAGACCCAGTGAGTATGTTGATTTTTCATCTATCCCTTCTACTTCACAAGCTGTTCATGGAGAAAGGAATATGGCGAATACATCAGGAACTATCCTAATCAATATTTCCACCGAAACAGGGTCACAGAAAACATTTTTATTGGAGTGGACTGCTATCTTGAAAACATCATTCTATATACCAATCTTTTTAACGAATTCCGTGATGTCATTACTTGTCCTCATGAGGAGGATCCAGGCATAAACCCTACCTGAAGAAGTACTACACTTAGGCATCTGTACTTTTTCATGTATTATAGCTGTACATTTTTGTAGAGTTAGTTTTTGTTTACGGTTGTAGTTACGTCTTATGCATCCATTGTTTTGTGTTTCAGATGTCGACTGAACACTTCATAGGGTTTGCTGATGGTGCTAGCCGCCACACCCGTTAGTTGGCCTCGGCTGCTTGGGTTATTTACTCACCAACTGGCCAACTGGTGTCTTCGGGAGGGGCTTGTTTAGGTCCCACAACGAACAATGTGGCTGAATACAGTGCAGTCATAGAGCTACTTCGATATGCTCTGTTCCATGGCATTTCACATTTGGAGGTACGACTCGACTCACAGTTAGTTTTTTTTCAGTTACTGGGTGTTTATCAGGTTAGAGATCCTACTTTGCTACGTCAGTTTCTACGCGTTAAGTTGCTTGAGAGACGGTTTGATTATATCACATATCAACATATTCCAAGGAACTTGAATGCATTAGCTGATTCATTTGCAAACTACGTTTTAGATTGGAATTTGCATCATTCACACACATAATATATCATGCATAAAACACAATAACACACATGTAAATAACCGATATTGTATATACATATATCCGTACCAAAAAATAGTATGAGTTCGGATCATAAGTCTATCACAGAGTCATGTCATAAGATACAAAATTGGGCTCGATGGCCTCAAAAATATACATAGAATATCCTTCTCCTATGGAGAAGGTGGGGCCTCATCTGGCTCTACTACCTCTCGGTAGCATATGACCAGCCTAGCCACTTTCCGCAGTAGCCTAATCCAGGATGGGGTCACACCTACCACATCCTCCTGCATGTCGAGCAGCATCTGCTCAATCCTGTAAGTTGGAACATCATGAGTCAACCGACCCATCTTTCTCTCTATGGTTCACAACATTGCATCAACTGCACCCACTTACACTGGCCTCACGAAAGTGCGAGGGTGTCCCTCAGGATGCACTGGTCCAACATCTGCACATGACACTTTGTTTCAGTACTTCAAACTCATCATAAAAATCATATATACAAAATTATAAAAATTTAATAACTTTTCAAAAGCATAAACATACCTATCTCTCCCCAGGCTGCTCCTGGAGGAAGGATCACCTCAGGATAGTTGCGAAAGTCTATACCTGCATATGGAAACTGCTCGAGAGCTGGCACTTGTCTTTCCCACCAACCCCATAAATCATCCTCATGGTAACAGAAGTTGCTCTCGCCACCACCCTGGCGGAGGAAGATCTCACCCCAACGAGACAACCTTATCTCACAAGGGTTGACTGGGGGAAAGGCATGCCCAAACTCATAGCAGGAACCCTTTCAAAGAAGAAGGTGCAAAGTATGCTTCCGTACCCAAAGTTCTTCATTCTCCCCGTCTTACAACCCAAGAGTTGAAGCTTCATGTTTGCCAAAAGACTTGAACACCAGTCATATACTCTGTCATGCAAACATTCAGTACCTATGTGCATATAATGCCTCGAAGCAAGATGTTGCGTAGCACTTCCCCCCATCCGGTTAAGAACACTTACAATGAATTTGAGGGGGAATCTTGCAATAGTCGAGATCATAATTTGACTACTGGATTTCTCAGTTCCTGGTAGGCAGTAGGCATTCACATACTCTTGCACGAACAAGGCACCCACATTGCATGAGGACCCTTTCAAGTTCACAATGTCTCCCCTCTGAGAGAGACCCGTGATAAAGTCGATGTCGTCTACGGTGATTTCCAGTATTTTTCCTTGGATATTGAACACCAATGCCTCAGAATCCCAGTATTGGACAAGCCTCTCAAGCAAGCGGTTCAGTGCCCGCATGTTGACCATTCTATAAAATTTCAATAGTCCACACCTTCGAAGCGCATGGAGGGTTGCTGGATCTTGCAATGATTCTCGATCCATGTCCTCATGCTCCCTTTCATGCCAGACAAGAACCATCCTTCCAAGCAATAGTCAAATTTTTAGTCTTTTCCACTTTTTACCTCATGTTCAGGTGTGTATGCTACTGTTTGCACTGGACAGTCACGTTTGAGCGCTTCTCTTCCTCAACAAAACCAACGCACTTGGCTAGTATGCACTGCTTTTTCTCACAAATAGTAGCGCACACACAGAAAGACGTGATGAACATTGCTAGAAAGTGATTTTGACCATGAAAATTGACAAAAAATGCATCAAATAGCAAATATGGGAGGAATAAACTTACTTGGTGGAAACAGAAGGTTGATTGGTAGCCCGGGTTGATCGCAACGAATGGAGGAAGATCAAGGTTTTGCTCCTCTTTTGCCCTAAAAAATCCAAATGTGATATTTGATTTTTCAATTTGAAATGATTTATATAAAATGAAGTTTGATTTTTACCCACTTTTGTCAAAAGTGTATAGTTTCAAATTGTTCCTAAAAAGGTTCTATTTAATCACTAATACCTACAAGTTTTGGTGAAGTAATTTTAATCTGAGGGTTTTCAAATTTTCACTAGATTTTTAAAGTATTAAACCGGAAATGACTTGTTTTCTTATTGATAGACCAATATAGGTACCATATTGTAATTATTATGTCATTGATAAAATTTGTCGATAGTTACTAATGTGATTGTTGAGATCCTATTCTTTGGCAGGTCATGAACTTACGATCCTAGAAGCTGTATTTTAAGTCGTTTTAAGCTCTTGTTTTGACTATTTGAAAAACTAAACAAGATTGTTAGGCATACTTGTTCTCTTCAATCTCGTTAAAGGAATTGAAGGTACATCCCCTTAGGTATAATTTTAACCCTTTTCCGGACTTTAACGTATTACTTACGAAAAAGGAATACTCTAGTCATACGTGGCTAGAAGAGTTATTCTCTCATCATTTTAAAATTTATCGGGGGAGGAGACTAACTATACGAAAAAGGAATTTTGGAGCCTTCTTTAGGTTTTTCAGGCTCTCGAAAAATGAAAACACCAAGCGAGCATTCACCTACTCAGGCTCAATGTGAAATCCACGAGAGGGTATATAGAGGATTGTTTAAGTTTTTCAGATTATATAAACAGGAAAACACCAGCGAGCATATACCAACCTGGGCTCGATATTAAAATCCACAGGTAGGTGTATGGAGTTATTGTTTAAGTTTTTCAGACTCCTTAAATTTGAAAACACCGGCGAGCAAGAACAGATCTTGGCTCGATATTAAAATCCAGAGATCAGTACTATAGAGTATTCTTCTATCTCTTCTTCGAATTCTATAAACAGTGAAGCAGGTTCCGATTCTTCCTCCCATGGGCTCATTAAACTTTTTACATGGTTGGGATTATTGATTTTTCTTTCTTGGACTCATTAAAACAACAAGAAGGACATTCTTTTACCAAAAAGAATAAGGGATAAGAAAGGTATATCATATCTTTTCAGTTTCAAATGCAGTTTAGTTAGTCATGTCCTTCTATCATTTCAGTTGGGTTGTAGTTTTTGACCTTAGGGTGAACCTAATCTCCGAGTTTTCACTCCCTCGATTGGTTATTCTTCCAATCATATGGAGGGTTTGTCAATGTATCCCACATTGTAGGCTTATATAATTTCCCCTTCATGTTGAAAACTGTCTAAGTCACTTTGTGTTGTGCTCATTGTTAAAGGATACAACCTGTGTCGACCACTCTGCAGCTTACCTTGACTTCATGTGTCGGCCATCCTGGTGTCAATTTGTTTCATATTGTTACTTGTCCTACTCCACATCAGCTCATACCTGTTGAGTGTTCCTCGTGTTGGATGATGGAGTATGCATTAAGGCCTCCCTTCCAGTGGGCTTCTTCCCATCGACTTCAGCTCATTATGCTCTGGGAACGAAGTTTAGAGTTTCGGTTAGTACCTTTGGGATTGCAGTCATCAGTGGCAGTTTCCCTCGCTGTTGAATAATGAGAATACATCAATGTCTCTTATTCGGCAGGTTCCTCAAGTGTTCAACTTCAAGTCCACTTATTCACACTTGTTGGAACGTACTAGGTACCTTGGACCCCATTATCATTATCGATGGAAGTCCTCGTGTTTGTTAACAGTATACATCAATGACCGGTAATCAAATGATACCCCCCATGTTTGACCTCAGCTCATTTATTCACATGGTTAGGGTTTGTACCTTGGGTTGTTTGGATGAATACCTTAGGACCCTGATAGCATCACCATATTTATGTTATCACCCAAGCTGCGCAAGACTGAGCCTCACTCATTTTTGGCTCTTCATGAGACATAGATCCAGTTTGTTGTTATGGCTATGATCTCTTAGTTTGACATGGATCCACGCTTGTATTTCAGTGGCCATGCTATAATATATACATCTCCTAGTTATGTATCGGATATCATGTTGTATCATGCTACACATCTATATGATGTCAAGATTGTAATTGCTCACTGACCTTTGATCATTGTTTCAGGTACTTTTGTAACTTGGTTCTACGGTTTCTTGCTCCTCCTCTGACTTGGAATTATAATGTATTTCGGCCATTGTTTCCCTCTGACCTCACACATTAGGGGGCATCTCTTATAGGTCAAATCTGCACTTCTCCATCCGTGATAACATTGCTCTGTCGATCACACAAAAGGACACCATGGATTGAAGAGCTAGGTTGACCTAGATGAATTATTGATGGTAGTACACTCTTCAGCTGAGAAATCTAACTGTTTCTCCTGATTTCACCACATGTGCGCTACTCTTGCTCTAGCAAACCAGCGCAAACCTCAAAAATGCGCTTCTTTCCTCAAGGACAACCAGCACACACTTTCCAAAAAGTTTCAAACGCTTGTTGCAAAGCATGAAAGTTGCTCTCTATGCGCTACTCTTGTTGTATGAAACTCGCGCACATCTTAAGATGAAATCAAAAAATATATTAAGATTATGAATTCGGATTAGTTATATTTGGTTTTGCAACTTCCTCAACCTCCCAATTCAACTACCTCTCGAATCCAACTGCCTACCTTGTCCCATAAATACAAGGAGAATCCATGAGAGAGGGACCTGGAAAGAAGGCATTAAGTGTTGTTACACTGGAGGAATTCCCAAGTCATTGTGAAGAGCAGGAGCCCAGGTCTCGGTTGCAGAAGCATCTTGACCGATCAGGTATATCTGTACTGATTCATGTTTCTTTGATAATAAAAAGGTGGAAATACCCTTCCTATCCCAAATCGAATGTCTATTGGATTGTATGTTCATTTGGCTTAGTATATGATTGTTGTTGATGTTTGATTGCTTTCTATATTCATCATATTTATTACATTCAAGATATGCTGAGGAAGGTTTCCTTTGTGTTGCAGGTTCATCATAGCGAAGGATCAAGCAGAAGACCAAGCGAAAGCTAGGACCAACCGTCGATTAAAGGTACATCTTTCGATATCTTGATCTCTTTCATTTGTAAGAACTAAATGCAATATAATGAATGTATTTACCTGTCAACCCCGCCCAAGTTGGTAGTGTCTCTCCTCACTATAAGGTTTAAATCCTAAACAACAACTGGGGATTGATGGCATCTTGCAAAAATGCGTATTAGATCATGATCATGAGGATATTATGTGGGAATTTCATGCTGTAGTTGTGGGCGGTCATGTCAGTTTAAAATCTATAGGTAGAAAGGTGCTACAAATGGACTGTGGTGGCTTAAAATATTTAAGTATGCTAAGGCATATGGAAGGAAATGTGACGTCTGCCAATGGGTTGGTTGACCATCTCACATATATGAAATCCCATTACATCCATTCCAAGCACTACAACCATTTTAGAAATGGGAAATTGACTTTGAAGGACCTATTAACCCATTGACAAATCATTCAGAATCCTAGTATATTATTATTGCTAGAAATTATTTAACCAAGTGGGCCAAAGCTGTAGCATTCTGGGACTGTTCCATAGAAAATGTTTCTCAGTTCATTTATGAAAACATTATCACTCGATTCAGGTGCCCTAGAAGTCTCACAAGTGAAAAAGGAAAGCATTTTCTAAACAATACAATTGAAGAGTTGAAAACTGAATTCCTGATTCAGCATCACAAGAGAATTCCATATCACCCTCAAGAGAATGTCACTGTAGAATCATTTAACAATATTTTGGAGACTAGACTAGCCAAAGTCTGTTGCGCAAACAATGATGATTGGGATTATCATATTCTAGTTGTACTATGGGATTACAAGACGACTACCAAGAAGCTTCACAAGTAGACATCATTTCAGTTGGTCTAGGTCAGAGAAGCAATAGTTCATGTTGAATTCATAGTTCCAATTCTTTACATTGCAAATGCAACACATATGTCAGAAGAAGAATCTGTTGTGGAATGCCTTGCGGAACTCATGGTACTTGAAGAATCTGTCGTTATGGAAAAATATCATGCAATAGTAGAAAAAGGGCAATAAAAGGCATGTCATGATCTCCATATCAAGAAGAAACACTCTTCCAAAGGAGACAAAGTGTTATTATATGACAACAAGTTTAAGAAGCATCCATGGATATTACAGATTCATTGGTTGGGACCATTCATTGTTGCAGAAATAAAATATTCAAAAACTGTGAAACTTGCACAACTTGATGGAAATTTTCATATGAGATGGGTGAATGGTGCACACATTAAGCCCCATGTTTATGACCGGTAATTCCGTGAGAGATCACTCCTGCTCTCGAGAGTGAGTTAGGTAGGAGTTAGGATTTATTTATCTCTATTTAAGTTCAATAATGTTTCTTTCCAATCTTTATTTGGTTTCCACGGTCTATTTTAGTCGCAAGCTAGTCATGACCATTGTGGTCGAGGAGGGCCCCACCATCCACTCAGTTACCGTGGACACATTGAAAAAGAAGTACAACTGTCCTAGCACCATTTTTTAGTATTATTGATCGAATTCTAACAATAGGTTATTGATTGTGTGAATGCAATAGTCACCTCCTAGTCATATTTATAGCACCACTCCATTATGTCTCGCCATTAATGTCGTACTTCTACAAAAATCCTTTATTAAAAGATGGTTATTTCCATTACATTGTACATGAAAACTTGTCAAACTAATTCTCTTAGGAAGAAATAATCCCATGATACAGTTTGTATACCATCACCAAGCATCTACAATAGGCAAGGTAGCCACAATCAGGCTTGCATCCAACAAATCTTAAGAAAAACATAAAGAGGTATCAAAACTGGACCTCGATTGAATAGAAAAGTAGAACAAGCGCGGGTTGTAGAAATTGATTTTTCAAACGAATATCTATATCCTGAGATGCATCCCAAGGAATATATGAATTTATTCCCAATGGAAAATGGGAAAGTCCGAAAAGAATGAAAGTTTAATTTTGTGTCTCTACAAGACAAGAATGGTTATACAAGAAGTATTTTATTCATGTGGATGATATCCACAAGCTCATCGGAATCTCCATGGAAGGAGAGGATGTTACCACAAGATTCTAGGGCATCCATAAGAGATCTAAAATTTTCATAAAGACGAACCTCTGCGACGGGTATGGTACCAAGAGAGGTGGGAAAGGTGCCATCATTGTCGACATTAACAGTCCTCCAACCAATATGGCGTGTCAAATTATCATTGGTAAAGTGATGAGGAAGTACACAAAGGGGGAGTGCACCTTGGATACTCTGCCAGTTGTTGATTTCTACATTAACAACATCCAACTTAGTTGGTGCAAATTAATGATGGATGAACTTTTCCATGTGTGTATAGATGTGTAGAACACCAAGGGATACTTTATTTTCGGATATCTGCTTGTTTCCCTAGCTATGTGGAAATGGAATGCACCCGCGTGGTTGATCATTTCCTCCCATCAAATTACCACAATCTGTTTCCCAGTATTATGCAACATGGAAATCCACGCAGGACCCTACTAACAATGCCTTCAACAAGACTACTTATGAATAATGGTACTATGATATGAAGAGAGATGCCATGTCGAGAGTTGTTGATACCCTGCTCAAGAAATATACCTCGAAGGTATGGTTTTACGTTAACTAGGAAAGCACATTTATTTGACCGCTTGAGTCAGACCCAGAAGAATTCCCATCCTACCCCATGCCATTTTTCTTAGTTCCAGAAGTGTTACACAAGGTCATCTGTAAATGGAAAGGCATACAAATTGTCAACACCCTGAAGGTACGTCTTATGTATTCCCCCAACTATCATCTAAGAAGAAAATAAAAATTGAAGAAGCCTAGGAAACCTCTTTATAGGATACCTTGGTTCCCACAACCATTCCCCCACCCATCCCCTAATCCATCACATCACTCCCTAATACCACTATGGTTCCCACCAGTATCCTAAAGCAAGCACTGCAAGTCCTTACCCCACCCAAACGAGCTCGCACAACCCAACCCAAAGCAGATAAACCCTCCATTGATGCCTCCACCATTCCCACCCCTGGCTACACCTTTTCCACAGTTGCACCCTTAACCATGCCCCCGTTATTAGTAGTATCATCATATTCCCTTTGGGCCAACCCAATCCAATCCTCAATCACTGACCTTGATGATCTTCTAAACCACATTATCCAGGTGGAAGGAGTCCCCGTTCAGGAGGAAAATATTGAAACACTAGGGGCCTCAAATTCCAAAGCTACCATAGCAAATTCCCTCTTGCTACAAGATGACCAATCGACAGACATTCATGGTGATTTCGATTCAGTGTCGTTTATCCAATCACAATAGTACAATGCAAATGCAAGAAGTCTGCAACAATTCCAACTGATGGAAGAAGTGTTAATTTTTTATCTTTAATTCGAAAATGCAATATTACTTGAAATCAAATAACAATAGTACACATAAGCAATAACATTCGACACATGAATTTACCCTAGGGAAACCCTATATGACTTGAGGGAGAAAACCCCAGCAAAACCTTCCTTAGTATATTGATAGATAGCAGATAATGTATTTTACATCAAGCACCCTTGGTGCAATTACAGAGCAAGAGAAAGATAAAGAAGAGAGAATCGGAATAATATCCTGCACAAATAGAAGCACCTTTCCTTCAAGGAAGAAGAGAATTCGCTTCACATTTAATTCATCAATCATGCATAACATATTTATATATTCTTCACATGCATCGGATTCTATTTTTATCTTCTGACTTCATGATGAACTCGCCCTCAGTCTAGATGTATCAATATTGCATGAAGAAAAGCGTTTGAATTCTCATGCAGTGCATTAACTCACTAAAGTGAGTCTTAGGATGAACTCTCCCCATAACTGAGAGCTTTCCCACTTTGGTAGGTGGCTAACTTAGGTGTCGTCATGTAAGTGTCACAACTCAAGTGTCATCTTTTAGTTTAATATAAGTGTCGCCTTTTATTTTCACATAAGTGTCATCATCCAATAGCACTTAGCTAACTATATCTTCTTTGTTATCACTTAGTTAACTTTATTTAACTAATTTTTTCTTGTTAACATCAATGTAGCGATCAATTAGAGTTCTCCTTTGATTTACTAAAGTCTTCACTAAAGTTTAACAATTCGAATTCTCTTTTAATTAAGTCTTTTATGTGCAATTCAAATTCTCTGATATCTTAGAACATCTTATCTTTATCTCTTATCTTATCTACATGGTCCACATGTGCCAGCTTAATTATCATATCAAATATACTAAGGATATTTTCCCAATGATGTGATCATATTTTCCTACTATCGTTCCAAGTGATTATATGCTAAAGTAATTCACTCTAGAGGTGGCCAGTCTCTAGAGGAGACTTAATATCTCAACTATGGTTATTGGTTAGTAGTACATCACACACCATACATGCTTTGACATGCAAAGAATCACCTCAACACATGAGGATCTATATTCACACACAATACCTTAGCCTTAACTAGCAAGATTGTACAACATCATCGCTTTGGAAAACAAAGCACTTACCTAAACACATGAAGCTTAACCATTCTCGAGTCCAACTCAAGATTCTTCTGTAAGTTTCCTGAGTCCAACTCATTCTCCTATAAGGCACTACCTTGACACACGAGGCTCAATATTGACACACAAGATTGACCTAGAGAATGACTCATGATGTTGTAACTTTAACACTTCCTCTTAGCGAGGGAGACATTCTATGCTATGCCAATATTGTCTTAGAAGTACCTATACTTCATCATGGACAAAGGATTATTCAACATATCTGCAATATGCTCACCAGTAGCAATGTACTGAAGTCTTACGGCACCTCTCTGGACCATGTCTCTGATGTAGTGATACTTCATTTCAATGTGTTTCGATCTGTCATGAAACACATGGTTTTCTGAGAGCTTAATATAGCTATGATTGTCAGAGTGAATGGCTATAGTTTCAAACTTCTCACCATGCAACCCAACAAGTAGCTTCCTAATCCAAATATATTCTCTCCAGGTGATACTAGATGCAATATACTCTGCTTCTATAGTACTATGGGCTATGGAGCCCTGCTTCCTACTAGACTAGGAGATCATAGATGATCCCAAGTTAAAACAAAATCCGGATGTACTCTTTCGGTCCACAATACTACCACCCCAGTCGGAGTCGGAATATCCAATTAAAATCACTCCACCACTAGAATCATATATAAGTCCATAATCAATTGTACCTCGAAGGTATCTAAGCACATGCTTGGAAACAACCCAATGTCTATGTCTTGACTCATACATGAACTGACTTAAGATACTCACTACATAACATATGTCTGGTCTACTATGTATCAAATACATCAAGGAACTAATGAGTTGTCTATACATGGTAGGATCCACTATATCTAATCCATAATATGCCTCATGTAGCTTCTTTATATTAGACCCCATTGGAGTAGACATGGACTTACAGTCCATCATACCAAATCTCCACAATACATCAACTCTATACTTTCCTTGAGAAAGAAATATCTCATCTTTCCTTTTTCAAACTTATATACCAAGAAAATAGTGAATAAGACCTAAGTCTTTCATTTTGAAATTAGAAGTGAGGTCCCTCTTGCATCGAGCTATCTATTGCTCCTCTCCAGTAAGGAACAAGTCATCAACATAGAGAACCAAGATCAATGGTTGGTTCTTCAAAACCTTGAAGTACAGGTTGGGGTCAGCTTCACTTTTGGATAATCCCAAGCTCAGAAGATAGTTTTCAATCCTTGAATACCAAGCCCTCGGGGCCTGCTTAATTCCATACAAGGATTTCATAAGTTTGCATACATGGGACCCCTTCCCGCGAATTAAAAACCAATTAGGTTGTTGTATGTAAACCTCTTCCTCAGCCTCACCATTGAGAAATTTAGTCTTTGCATCCATCTGGTGAAGTTTCCAACCAAAACCTGAAGCAAGGGAAATTATGGTTCGGATAGTAGTGTACCTCGCCACATGAGTGAATGTCTCGTCATAGTATATCCCTTCTTTCTGTGAGAAACCATGGGCCACAAATCTCGCTTATACTTCCATCAGTTGCATGCTTGATTTTATAAAGCCACTTGGAAATTACTATTGACTTCCCACCAAGCTTAGGAACCACTTCCCACAAATCATTCTTCATTATAGATTTGTATTCTTCTACCATGGAATATTTCCATACTTGTTGCTTTAAATATTCCTCATAGGTATATGGTTCTGAATCACTGATGTGACTCATTTGCGCTACATACCCTGAAAATCATCCAGTTCTCTTTCGTTCTCTGGATGATCCTGTTAGGGTTAACCTTGACTCGAGATTGAGTCAAAGCTGGTTAGGTCAAGCACATTTTTTTTGGGCACATGGTTTGTTGTAGCCCATGGTATTTCCCCATGGTATGCATGTAAGGAATCCTATAAAATGCTTGAGGAGGCTCCATTGTAAAGTGCCCTGGAGGTGAGCGGTGGCTAGCTCACTTGGCCCGGATGGCCGGTTTTGGCCATGTAATGAAGATCTTCATTGGGTGTTGGTTTTCCCCGCATGGGGTTTCTAGGGTATATCATGTGTCTCTATTATGTGATTGCTTGCATGTTGATTTCTCTCGTAATTATTATTTATGCTCGTGTAAAACCTAACATATCCTAGAGGTGCTCCATGATTTTTTTCCTCTTGCAGAATGTCTCGACACCATGTAGATCTCCTCTTAGCAGGAGGTTCATCAAAAGATCTTTCTATCGGATCTTCTGTCTCTCCAGGAACAAGTAGATCTATGGACTCATCTAGATTCTCCCTCTCACCATATGAAAGGGGAGAATACGAAAATGGATCCTCCATCATAGGAGTATCATGCTCCTCCATAATTGAATCAGACTAAAGTTCTTTGGAGGACTTGAAGGAAGCGTCTTCATGAAATGTTACATCTATGTTGACTTCAATGTTTCATTTTCACGGAACATAGAGTTTGTAGGCTTTGGAGGATTCACTATATCCAACAAATGTTCCTTTCTTTCTAGATGGATCCATCTTTTTCCTCTTTTCTTTTGGTATGTGAATGTAAATAGGAAAACCAAAAATATTCAAGCGTTCAATATCTGGTTTTTCACTAATGAAAACCTCTTTAGGAGTCTTTTCTCCCAACATAGCATGAGGGCTTATGTTCTAAATATAAACAGCAATGTTGGAGGCTTCTTCCCATAAGGATGTGGGAAGATACCGATCACACATCATGGCTTTTGCATCCTCACATATTGTTATGTTCTTTCTTTCAGCAACCCCATTTTGTTGGGTGTTGTAGGGTACAGTCAACTGTATTTTTATTCTTGCATCTCAACAGAAGTCATTGAATTCATGGGAATCAAACTCTCGGCCATTATAAGATCTCAAATCCTGAATGTGCTTCCTAGTCTGATTCTCAGCCAATGCTTTAAACTCTTGAAACTTTTTGAAATTTGCACTCTTTGCTTTTAGAAAATAAACCCATGACTTGCGAGAGAATTCATCTATGAAAAGCACATAATACAAATAACCACTCAAGGAGGGTGCAGACATAGGACCACATTTATTGGAATGAATCAAGTCAAGGATCCCCTTGGATCTTTTGGTACTACTTGTAAAACTCTTATTAATGTTTTTTCCAAGAGAGCAACCTCTACAAACACTATCAAAATCATATTTAAACATGGGCACACCTTTCACCATATTTTGCAATCCGGGTAGCGCTTTGAAATGGAGATGACGAAGCCTTCTATTCCACAGCTCACAAGGGTTTACTGTGTCATGGATCATGGATTGAATGAATTTTCCAGGAAATTTTTAGAGACCTCCCTCTCTAAATCCAATTACTGATGCAGAGTTCAAGTCTTCATGCTTAGTCCACAGGAGTGCCTTGTTGTCCATAAATATAACTCTGAATGCTTTATCTTCTAGAACCAAAATAGGTAGAAGGTTATTCTTCAATCCGAGGACAAACAAAATTTCATATACATGCAGTACATCTTCTTAATCCAACTGAAAAGAAGTGGATCCAATAACTTGGATCGAATAGGTGGTATTAGCTCCAATCTCCACCTTACAGGAAAGCTTTGTTTCCTTCATATCTGTGATAGTGCTCCTATATCCAGTCATGTGCTTGGATGTGCCACTGTCTATCAGCCATGTCCCAGCACTAGTGGTAATGGATCCAGAAAGGGATGACACAAGATAGTACTCCTTCTTTGTCTCTTGATCATCTGATGAATTCTTTCTTGCAGGTTCATCTTCTATAGAAGTAGAATCATGAAACCTACTCTTGAAATTTCCTCTTTGCTTTGCACGGAATTATCTTGCATAATGACCCTTCTTATTCCAATTGAAACATTTAAATTTTGACTTAGAAAATTTCTTGAAATCATTCTCCTTTTGATGAGAGAATTTCTTGTGATATTTCTTACCTCTTTTCATCCATGCTGCAAGAGTGAGGTTCTCTTCTTTGGAGGGAGTATACTTTCTCTAGATTCGCCCTTATTCTTGTAGGAAATCATGTGATGGTATCTCAAAATTAGGTTGAATTTATCAACCATTTAATATAGCCAAGAATGTCTCCTATGAATATGGAAGACCATCAACAACGGTCTGAATGGGATCATCATCATCGACCATCACACCAATTCTCATGAGTTGAAGATATTTGTGAAGAAGAAAACCACAACTTCGTCCTTTTCAATCTTCAGATTTCGAAGCTTTTTCTTCAATGCTCTCTTGACTAGGCGCCTTCTTCTCATAAAGGTTTTTCAAAGTCTCGAAGCATTCCTTTGCGGTATTCAATGGAGTGATCACAGGCATCAAGTTATCTTTCACGGGATCACAAATGATTCTCTTTGCCTTGGATTTATATTCTTGAAGTTAATGCACCCTACATTAGAATTAGGCTCTTCGATAACACTGGATACATACCCATCCAAATCATGCTCTTCTAGTATATTCAATATCATGGCCTTCCAAGTATTGAAGTTCTAAGTTCCTTCAATATGGTCTTCCGGTCTTACTGAGATTGAAGCCATAATTCTTCAAGTAGTGTGCACACTCAGGATCTATGTAGAGTCAAACTTGATTGCTGAACTCAACTCTTTCGTGCCCTGAGCTCTTATACCATGTTAATTTTTTATCTTTAATTTGGAAATGAAATAGTACTTTAAATCAAATAACAATCATACACATAAGCAATCACATTCGACACATGAATTTACCCTGGGAAACCCTCTATGACTTGAGGGAGAAAACCCCATCAAAACCTTCCTTAATATATTGATGGATAGCAAAGAATGTATTTTACATCAAGCACCCCTAGTGCAATTACAGAGCAAGAGAAAGATAAAGAAGAGAGACTCGGAATAAAATCCTGCACAAATAGAATCGCCTTGCCTTCAAGGAAGAAGAGAATTCACTTCACATTGAATTCATCAATCATGTATAACATATTTATATATTCTTCACATGCATCGACTTCTATTTTTATCTTTTGACTTCATGATGAACTTGCACTCCATCTGTATGTATCATAATTGCATGAAGAAGTGTTGATGTATATGTAACTTCGGAATGTATTTCACATATATGTATATTGTATTCCTATAGTGATGTTATTATTCCTCTATACGGAAGTGTCGTCATTTATATTGCTAGTGTCGTAACTTATACTTGATGGGTTATTAGACCACCTTGAAATCATGTGGGTCAAAGGGTTATTAGACCACCCTATTGGGGGTCGGCCATGTGGGTCAAAGGGTTATTAGACTACCCTAGTGGGGGTCGGCCCAGTCAGCATTATGTTAAGTGGTTAAGTTGAGGCCGACCTAGTTGAGTAAAGGTCGAGTCAAGTTAGTGTATAAATAGAGAGTGTGTCTCTCTCATTTTACACATTCTATTCTCTCACTCACACTTTGGAGAGTGGCACACTTGTGGAGGAGGAGGCTTTGCTGCTAGGAGAAGACTACCTCTTGTATTCTGGTTGTATCATTGCTCTATCTATCTCTGAGGAATTTATTGGGTTTTTTCACCTTTATGGTTTTCCCCAAGTAAACTCTGTGTCTCTTGTGTGCTTGCATTATTGTGTCCATGATTGATATGCTGTAGATTTGTTGTACATGTTGTTCTCTCAGTTAAGATCCTAGATCAGATTGAAGTAAATTTTGAAAATTTAACATGGTATCAGAGCTATCCTGAAAGAAGGCATGATATGGCATGTATGACACTTGTTGCACTTACGATACTAGGGCTTGATATAGCAAAAACAAGTCATCGTAGCACTTTCTCTATAAATCCGTTTTGGCGAATTTTTTTGCTCTGAAACATTTACAAGTCGAAGATAAGATCCCCATGTACCTTGTGTCCAAAGGAAAATCTCTAATTCGTTGTACTTTGTGATTTATAATCTATACCATATAGGGTTTCTGCCTCTTCCAGATCTGAGTCAAAATCAGGTGACCTTGGGAAAAAGGTCGTAACTTGGGCTAGGAATCTCCAAATGAAATTTCGTAAAAATTGACAGGTAGTACACAGACTGTGCTATCTCAAGAAAAATTTTCAGAGGCCAAAGTTGAACCAGTGACACATGGAATTCCGTACAAGTTCGCTCTCTTGTATTATCCCATAAACAGGTCACGTTGCGACACTTGGCATAACTCTCTCCCAGATAATCCAATTGAGGTAAGACCTATTGGGATGGAAAGATAACAGGTTGGGATATCACAAGAAACGTTTTCAGACCCTGGGGATCTAAAAGTTCGGAGTTACACCATAAACAATAAGGTACATATTTCTGTCAAAACATAATTATTTTTTAGTACCTTCATTCATGGCTTCTGGAATTTAGGGCTTCGGAGAAAGTTGGATTTTTTGTAATCAGAGACCACGGCTTGATGATACTCATCAAAATAAAAATTTAGAGACCAATATCATATTTTTTGGTTGGGCAGAAGGCCGGGCTTGATCAAACCCCAGTTCGGGACTTTGATTGGAAAGATGGAAAATTAGGGCTTCTGCAAAAATTGGAATTTTGGAAATCTGTGACCACGACTGGAAGCTCCTTAGAAAAATCGAAGCTTAGAGTTTTCAATCAAATATTTTTGTTGGGTGAAGCTCCGGGAAACTCAAACCCTAATTCAGGGTCCTCCCTAGTGAATCCGGAAATCTAAAAGGCAATTTCAAGGGGTGAAATTTTGCAGTTTTCAAATTCTGAATATACCAACTTGATCAGCTCATCAAGGCGCATATTTCTATCCTTTAGGAAGTTTGATTTTTTGGGGTTTCTTTGACAGACCCTAACCCAGCTCCAGGTCCAGTTCTTGCAAATCAAGTGGATTGGGTTAATCCTAGAAGAAGATGGATTGGTCACCTGCATAAGTGAAGAAGTTCCTGTCTCAGAGGGAGATGAGGCTAAGGCCTTCCATAAGAAGATTACAAGCAATCTTGACAGGTATGGCTTACAGGTATGTTTCATGGTTAAGTTTATCATATGTTTGTCTTCATATCATTACAGTACAATCTTGATTAATTACTGCACTTGTCGTATCACCTTAATAGAATATATTCATTGATTAAGGTTTTGACACTTATGATTGTACTAATGCATTGTGTTGTTGTATGAGGTTTATGTTGTTTGCTAACACAAAAGGTACACCAAGAAAGTCAAATCATGTTCTACTTCAAGAACATATGCTCATGGTGACATGAAGTCAAAGATTCATCCATTGTCATAGATCACATAGAAGATCTACTTTCGAGGTATGTATAACTTGGTTCTACAATGGTTAACTTATGAGACATGTAGGTTACTAGCACAAGTCACTGAAGAGAACCAGAAGACATTATGTGGGTATGTTAGACATAACTAGCTAGCATGCTAATCCAGGTATGTTTTTCCATTATCAAGCTAGAATCCTACCTTGTGTTAGGATCTTATACTGTTGTGTTGTTGATAATGACTATTCATGAAGTCATAGGTTTGAATAATCATGGTTGTATGCATATTATGTTTCTTACCATAATTGATGATATGACTAACCAGAAGAATCATGAAGGTATAGGTTTGAATAATCACGGGTTTTATGCATATTATATCTCTTATCTTGATTGATGATTCAACTAACCAGAAGAGTCCTATGATCAAATAAGAATGTGTATGAGTAAAAGAAGACTTCCCTGAAACCTTGAATACTAATGTTTATTATCTGTGAATGATCATGAATATACATGTTTAAGATTATTGTGTTTTGATAGCATTAAGATTATAATAATAAATGTGTGATTATGTATGAGACCTCAAGGATAACACAATGATGATACTAATAAGCATGAATAGTGATTAAGGATGGATGTAAGTTCAAGGACAGGTAATCCAGGAAGCAAAGATCAAGAGGGAGCACACTCCAGTTGTTCCTGCAAGAAAGCAAAGGAGCACACTTCAGTAGTTTCTGCAAGGATGCAGATATTCAGAGGGAGTTGACCACTTCTCACAATCCACATAAGAATGGAGTTGCAGAAAAGAAGCAAAGACTAAGAGGGAGTCAACCCAACAAACAAGCAAAGATAAGCATTTGAATTGTCATTACTTGTATATTTTATTGTTTAAATAATACTGTTCAATAATGTATATACTGATGTTCCTAGAATTATGTTGTGTATTATGCATATTAGAATAGTTGCATTGATTAATAGTATACTACTAATATGCATGGGTAAGTGGCCTATGGAACTGTACAACATTCCATTGCTACTTATCTAGAATGAAACCTCTTTGCTGACATGTTGGGAGTTGTGCACACTCTTAACAATGTTTTGGTAGAGATTGGAAGGCATCTAGAAAGTTACGGGATATGGATAAATGTTGTATTGAAGCATTGGCTAAGATAATTGCATGACTGTATGACATATTTCTTTATGTGTAAGAATTTGTTTTGAAAACTATGAGATGTTTTCTAATCATGCAATTTAACTTGTTGTGTAAGAAATATCGTATGCCATCACCTACAAAAGAAGAACTACAACATTTGTTCAGCAACAAAATGATCTATTGAAGATATTGAAGTTCCCAGGATATGGGAAGAATGCCATGATCCGTCGATCATGAAAAATGATGTCTGGGATGTAGTCCCAAGACCTGAAGGGAATTTTGTTATGACTTTCATATGGATCTATCAAGATCAAGCATGCTGCAGATGGCAGCATAGAGAGATATAAAAGTGATGAAATAGAAGATACACCAGATGGATTTCAAGACAGCTTTCTTGAATGGTGTAGTTGAAGAAGAAGTGTATGTGGAGCAGCCACTTGGTTCTGAGACACATGACAGGGAGTCATATATGTGCAGAACTTGGGTATGATGCACCAATTTATAGGTATGGAGGTGTGGCAAAGTGCAGATTGAATCTTCCTTGGACAAGGGAAGTATGCAGTAGAGATCCTGAAGAGGTTCGGGATGATGGACTGCGAGGCTATGGCATCGAACCTGAAGCTTCTGTGTGATGCTTCATTTGAACCGGTTGATGTCACTATGTATCGTCAGATGATTGGGTCCTTGATATACCTGACGAACATGAGACCAGGTATTTTCTTTGCGGTGAACACATTGAGCCAGTTCTTGACAGATCCGAGTAGTGTTCACCTGGTTGTTGTAAAGAATATTCTAAGGTACCTGAAGGGTACAGTTGATTATGGGCTCAAATATGATGCGAATCAAAAGTTTAACCTGCAGGGTTATGTTGATTCAGATTGGGCAGGCAGTGTTGTAGATAGGAAGAGCACTTCTGGGGGCTGCCTCAATATGGGATCAGGTGTGATCTCTTGGTTTAGCAGGAAGCAGTCCTGTGTAGCACTGAGTATAGCGAAAGCAGAGTACGTTGCAACGAATGAGTAGGTTGCAGATGTATTAACCAAGCCGTTGGCTAGAGTGCAGTTTGAGTACTTCAAAGATAGGCTTATCGAGGTTCATTCCAAAGGGAAGTGATGAGTCCGGAAGATGCAGATGCACATGAGCTTTTCTGACATGGTTGATGTGTTCTCCCATGGTCATGATGTAATTGCTAAGCCATTCTCACATGGTGGTAGATGTGTTCTCCCATGGTGTAGATGTAAGGGTTGGAGCCATTCTCACATGGTGGTAGATGTGTTCTCCCATGGTGAAAAAGTAAGGGTTGGAGCCTTCCCCGAATGGTGGTAGATGTGTTCTCCCATGTCGGTGGTGTAAGTATTGGATGATGTGCATCTAGGATGTGCTTCGTGGATGATGAGATGATCAGAAGAAGATGATGCTATGAGGATGAGGATGATCATGGATGATGAGCATCAGGACGATGCTCCAGTTACTGCTCTATATGTATATGTACACATCATGTTGGATGCTGGATATGATTAGTTGGATCATTTATATGTATATGTATATGTACACATCATGTTTGATGCTGGATATGATCAGTTGGATCATTTGTATGTATTTTGTATATGCATCATGTTGGATGCTTGGACCATGTATCTGTATATGTATCAGGTGGATACATTGTATGATCAGGTAGATCATGTATGTTGATATGTATCAGGTATGATCAGGTGGATCATGTATTTTTATTTGTATCAGGTGGATACACTGTATGATCAGGTGGATCATGTATGATGATATGTATCAGGTATATACTTGGTATGCATCAGGTGGATGCATTGTATGATCAGGATGATCATGCTGATGAGCTTCAGGATGTTGCTCCAGATGATATGTATCAGGATGGTACAGTGATGATGATCAGTGTGATCATGAGCATCAGGATGATGCTTTGTGTGATGATGATCCATTGGATCATGAGTATTAGGTTGATACTTGGAGGTCAGAGATGATATGTGGCAGGTTGTGCAAATAGCATGTAATCAGTCCTGGGAGATCTTGCTGGTCGTGCTGTGGCACATAAATGTTCCTGGGATACTCTTTCCGATATTGCTATGTAGTATGTAATCAGTCCTTAGATATCCGATAGGTTGAGTTATGTGCTCGTAATCAGTCCTAGGATGAGGTATTACTACGGAGACATGTAATCAGTCCTGGAGATCCGAGAGGTTGAGCTGTGTACTTGTAATTAGTCCTGGGATGCTCTTTAGAGATCTTTTCGGTCGTGCTGCGGCACATAAATGTTCCTGGGATGCTCTTTAAAGGTTCTGTCTATCCACATGTAATCAGTCCTGGAGATCCGAGAGGTTGAGCTGTGTGTTCGTAATAAGTCCTGGGATGCTCTTTAGAGATCTTCTCGATCGTGTTGCGGCACATAAATGTTCCTGGGATGCTCTTTAAAGGTATTGTGGAGGAGATGCATGTAATTAGTCCTGGGAGATCTTGCCGATCGTGCTTAGGCACATAAATGTTCCTGTGATACTCTTTTCGATATTACATCCACACATAAAATTAGTCCTGAGAGGCCACCCCTATCAGACCGTTCGCACAGATGATGAAGACCTGGAGGTGGTGGGCCTACATCCAGTATGAAAAAGGAATGGCTCTGTAGAACTTCCTATGACGAGTAGATTCAGAGATTGATTGAGATAGCAGCAGCAGTGACGATGATGATGACTCGATGACGATTATCCAGTGACAATGATCCAGAGAAGATGACTTGTGCTAAGAGACCTGTGTCGAGAAATACCTTCCTAGTTAAGAGGGAGTGATGATGTATATGTAACTTCGGAATGTATTTCACATATATGTATATTGTATTCCTATATAGATGTTATTATTCCTCTATACGGAAGTGGTTGTATTCCTATAGAGATGTTATTATTCCTCTATACGTAAGTGTCGTCATTTATATTTTAAGTGTCGTAACTTATACTTGATGGGTTATTAGACCACCTTGTTGGGGTCGGCCCTGTATAAGTCGTGTGGGTCAAAGGGTTATTAGACCACCCTATTGGGGGTCGACCATGTGGTTCAAAGGGTTATTAGACTACCCTAGTGGGGGTCGGCCCAGTCAGCCTTATGTTAAGTGGTTAAGTTGAGGCCGACCTAGTTGAGTAAAGGTCAATTCAAGTTAGTGTATAAATAGAGAGTGTGTCTCTCTCATTTTACACATTCTATTCTCTCACTCACACTTTGGAGAGTGGCACACTTGTGGAGGAGGAGGCTCTGCTGCTAGGAGAAGACTATCTCTTGTATTCTGGTTGTATCATTGCTCTATCTATCTCTGAGGAAGTTATTGGAGTTTTTCACCTTTATGGTTTTCCCCAAGTAAACTCTGTGTCTCTTGTGTGCTTGCATTATTGTGTCCATGATTGATATGCTGTAGATTTGCTATACATGTTGTTCTCTCAGTTAAGATCCTAGATCAAATTGAAGTAAATTCTGAAAATTTAACAAGAAGAGCATCCCACTTCTCATGCAGTGCATTAACTCACTGAACCGAGTCTTAGGATGAACTCGCCCTTTAACTGAAAGCTTTCCCACTTAGTTAGGTGGCTAACTTAGGTGTCTTCATGCAAGTGTCGCAACTCAAGTGTCGTCTTTTAGTTTAACATAAGTGTTTTCTTTTAGTTTCGCGTAAGTGTCGTCATGCAATAACACTTATTTAACTAGAGCTTCTTTGTTATCATTTAGTTAGCATTCTTTAACTGACTCTTTCTTGGTAACATCATTATAGTGATCAATTCAATTTATCCTTTGATTTACTGAAGTATTCACTAAAGTTTAACAATTCAAATTCTCCCTTAATTAATTATTTTATGTGCAAATCGAATTATATCATATCTTTATCTCTTGTACTCTTATTTGCATGGTCCAGATGTGCCAACTTAATTATCATATCAAATATACTAATGATATTTTACCAATGATGTGATCATATTGTCCTACTATCGTTCCAAGTGGCTATATGCTAAGGTAATTCACTCTACAGGTGGGCAGTCTCTAGAGGAGACTTAATAACTCAACCATGGTTAGTAGTACATCACACACCATACATGCTTCGACATGCAAAGAAACACCTCAACACATGAGGCACCACCTCAATACATGAGGATATTTTTCAACACACGATACATTAGGATTGAATAGAAAGACTATACAACATCATCACTTTGACAAACAAAGAACTTTCCTCAACACATGAAGCTTAACCATTCTTGAGTCCAACTCAAGATTCCCTTCCAAGTTTCTTGAGTCCAACTCAGGCTCCTATGAGGCACTACCGCGACACACGAGGCTCAATATTGACACACAAGATCGACTTGGAGAATGACTCTTGATGCTATAACTTTAACAAGAAGTACATACATGACACCAATTAGAGTCATCCCTCCAAGAATATGAACCTATCTCCTTCAGAGAACAACTTGAACATTAGGTGCAAGATCTAGGTAACTATCAAGTTATCCTACAAATTTGTCAGGCCCACCATGATATCACCCCTTTCATTTCGGATGAAGTGCAGCAGACGATTTTCAGCACTAGAGTAGGACCCAAGGAAGTAGACAATAATTTACAGGATCAATCAGCAAAATCTGTCGTCAGTGTATTTCCCCTTCAATCATTACCCACTGGAGTAATCATACCAGATCATACTTCTTTGATCTCCCAACAACTATTTGAAAAAACACACACTACTACATCAGAAGTAGAATGATGACTCTCCTTCACTAATATAGAGCACAACATGTTCAAACGTGTGTATGATGAAGTATTCATACAACTAGCAAATGATCTAGCCATAAAGGAAGCAACACAGAAAGAGAAAGAAGTTGCAGAAGATACTATGTTTTCATTGTGTGTTCAGTTGTGCACAATGTGGCCTCAAGTACGGGAACATATACCTACAACACAAGAAGAAATATCATATGTTAGGCTACAAGACAACTTACAACATCTATTTGTTTGCTGGAAGAAACTTAATGTAAAACGTTGTTGTGGGAAAAAAATTCACAAAGGTGTGCATCCCTTCTCACATTGGAGGGGAAGCCTTTGAGTTTTTCAACAAGGCCTAGTATTATGTTACTAAAGCAAATGTGATTGAATCCAAATTGATACTACAAGATCTTGTTAGTGAAACAAAACAAAACAAAAACTTGAAAATAACATGAAACAAAGCAAAGGGATTGAGAATATGCAAACCACAACAATAATCAAATGTTAGAACCAATTTAGATTTGCCAATGGTCAAGCTTGTTACATGTAGTGCCACTTAGGAGGTGTGGGATTCAAGGGAATCCAGCAACATCCTTAGGAACGTCCTTTTTTTCCACACTAAGTTCTAAATAACTTGAAAGAAAAATGGGAGAAATACTTTCCCCTTGGAGGAAGGTGGCAGGGATGGACCTTGAGGAATGCAAGTAGGTATGGGAAGAGGTGGAAGAAGTTACAACATAACCTTGCTCTAAATTTTATCTCTTTAGATGCATGCCCATCACTTCCTTTTATAGGACAAGAGGTGGCCAAGAAATAACTAGATACAAACGTGGACTCATTGATTCCATGGTCTAGCTCCAAAGTACACAAAGAGGGGACATTCAATGATCCCAAGTACACGAGGAGCCAAATTCAAATTCTTGGAGGTGATGGAGCTTTCATGAACCTTCAATGTGCCAGGGGTGGTTGTGGTCCCGTAGTTTTTTAACTGTCATGCATATTTTGAAGGAAAAACCACGCTAGGATAGCGTAGACACATAAATAATAACATGTGTTGTAGTGTGGGCTACTATGGGTGTAACCATGCTACCTCTTCTTTTGACTATTTTCTGGCATTTTTGGACTCATGTTGCTTTCTGGATCTGATGAGGATGTCTTTGGTGGGATGCATGCTATATGTTGATGACACCTTACTACAAGATTATCCAAAACGTCGCATGTGTGCAAAATTTAGGCGTTAACAGATACCCCCTGATGTTTGAGGTTCAGAGGGTACTGTAGAGATGAGAATGCATGATCGTTTATTTTATGTTCTCTTATGTTATTGGAACTTATCAAGTGAATGTGGACAAAAGTTTCCCTTGGGGGAATATTTTTTGTGACACCTGGTGAAGTTGTAACAAATAATAGTGTTTTGTGAAAACGAGGTAGGCATACCCATGCTCATGAAAATATGCCAAGATGAATACAATGAGAGGAGACCAAGGGTTCAACTCATAATATTTTCGGTACATGGATGAAAGCGTCTTCAATCCATGTAAGGGTAAATGAAAATAGAAATGATATTAGAGGTGTTGAAGAAGCGGACCGTTGACAACCATGATATTCCCACAGGTGTGGGGGGGTCGTAATATTGGTCAAGTGTTGGATAGAGAACCTCACTGTACTACTGCTACCATGATTTGTAAATGTGAGCACTTCTACCTTCGAAATGTACAACTCTCCCTAATGTGATAGATGTGTTGATGTCGACTAGAGGAGATACCACTAAGTTAGGGAGCACTAATGACTCTCCCTACTTAGTTCAAGGTGATCCCTTATTTTGATTGAAAGGAACCCCAAGGTACAACTGCAAATACTGCAACTCTCATAATGTAGGGATTTGATGTCAATGAGATATGAAGTACATGATAATATGAGGGTTTTATCCTAAGAACCAAGATAATTTTGTAACCAACTGCAAGACTAATAGACTTGACACAAGACTGGATGATAAGCATGGGACTCATAAATTCGTTTTAATGATGTCAACTTGGGGAGTGCCTAGCATCATTCTTAAGAAGAGGGGGAAAAAATGTAATAGAGGGAGACAAACTATAGATGAAAGGTTTTGCTGGAGACACACCACTAAGGATGATGGTGATTGACAAAACTGACAATGTTGGGGATAGGGAGACCCAACGACATCGATCAAATGTGACCAGGGGTTGGTGCCAAAAGAATTGTTGTATTCTCGCGATTGTGAATGCGTTGGGGAACTCTATATTCAAAAAGAATAATTGGTGAGGTTCCCATGGTTTTGAGTGTGTCAAGGGACCAATTTGATGATGGGTGGGATTCCCACAGTTTTGGGTAAATTGGGGAATTGATTTGATGATGGATGAAGTTCCCATAGTTTTGAGTGAATTAGGGAACCTTTTCCATGATTAGGTGAGGGTTGTTTGCAAATGTGTAGATGGGTTCCCCATGAATCAATGCAGTAGATTGTTCCAATGGGAACAACTAAATAGATTTAGTTTTTGTAGGGGATGGAGTCCCCATTGTTGTCTTCGCGGGGCTGATGATATGAAGAAGAGTGTGTAGCTGGTGGATTTCTCATAGGGGTATGAGTAGTCAAATTTCTAATCTTGATCGTAATAGTTTCCAAGGAATCAGATGGTATAGGTTATTGACGGTGGGAGACACAACAAAATTTGAACCCAAAATCCGACGAGAAAATCCGACGAATTCCGACAAAATTGATTGTGTCGTCGGATTTCACTTTTAAAATTACGAATTTGATCAAATTTGTTTTAATTGATACCTGGCATTGTCGAATATCCGACGACACTCGTCGGATATCCAACAACTGTTTTCGGATAACCGACATATAGAGTATAGCGCTAACTATGATAATATCGTCGGATATCTGACGAACATTAAATTTTAGAAACTATATATTATGGAAACATTCTGACATGTTGGCTATACAAGCGACGGTATGCAGAAAGTATATTATTCGCACAGACTATTTTCCATAATAGAATACACAATTATTTCAATTGTTTTTGGGATTAAAACTGGTGAAGTGTGGAGCTTGATTTTTTAAGATCGATAATATTCATTCAAGCTCTTTATGATAAAATGTCAAATAACAATATTCCTGGTCCAGACGAACAAAATCAACAATTGCTTGCTAGATTGTGGGATGGACTGAAAAGAAAGGGTGATGGGAAATGTTATTGTCCATGTAGTCAATGCAGGAGATTTAAAAGGAGAAGAATAAAGATCACAACAACCAGTAAACATTGTAGGGAACATGGACACGCTAAGGGGGGACATGAATATCGTCCCGTTGTAAGTTTTTCATTATATATGTCTTTATATTGATTGCTTTTGTAAATGTATGAATTATTTTAATATTTCTTATATTAACTAATATCTATTGATGGTTTCATGTAATTTTAAAGGAAAGAAATCCTACGACATATCAACCGAAGGACGTGCTTTCAGAACAATTTTCGGAGGAACATGGAGCTATGAATAATGGAGAACAAGTTAATGATCATATTGGAGAAGAAGATCATACTGATAACATCGTTGAAGATGATGGTACAAATACATTGATCCATGATACATTTAATGTTAGAATGGATGATGATGATGATGATGATCATGAAAATGATGACTTTGATGATGTTCATGATTTATCTCTTCTTGAGAATGCATACGAACCCCTTTATGAGGGATCCAACACAAATATTCTCTCTTCTATATTGTTGATAATGAAATTGAAGGTTATGAATGGTCTTTCAAACACAACATTCACGCGTATGTTAAGGTATGTAATATATTCCATCACATATATATGATCGCGCTAAAGGTTATCACTGTTCATCTAATAATTTTATTGTTAATTAATAAGTAAAATTAATACGGATGAAATGTGTTTCATTAATATTATTTATATATTATATTAACTAGATTTTTATTTTTATTTGTTGTAGCTTGATAGCTGAATTTTTGTTACCACCGTCAAATATTTTACCTCGCGCATATCGATATTTATCTTCCATCATGAAAGAAATTGGAATGCAGTATGAATCAATTCATGCATGCCTCGATGACCATGTTATATATTATAATCAACATGAATTTGAAATAGAATGTCTGGAATGTCATATCAGTAGATATCGAATAGATCAAGTAACAAAAAAGGTGCCTCGCAAGGTTCTTCGTTATATTCCCATATTCCACATTTGCAACGACTGTTTAAGTGCAAAAACATAGCGCAATTTATGGATTACCATGCACAAAACATAATTCAAGATGACATTATTTGAATGCCTACATATGGGTCTGCATTTAGAGATATGGAGGAAAAATGGCCTCACTTTAAAGAAGAACCTCGTAATCTTAGTATTTCTTTGGCCGCAGATGGTATCAATCCATTTGTAGAGATGAGATCCATTTACTTGGTGTGGCCTATTTTTGTTATCAACAATAACATTCCTCCATGGTTGTCAATAAAGAGGGAGCACATAATGTTGGCAATGATTATTCCAGGTATGTGTCTACAAATTTTTTTTTAATGTAGTGGAAACTCGTTTGTCGTATTTTGTTGCATAATTTCATATATATATTTTTTATTTTTCTCTTGTGTATGGTTTATATATCTAAATGGTTGTAATAATTATATATTTTATATGTTCAAATCAATCAGGTAAGTACCAAGTTAAAGATATGACTGTATATATCAAACCTCTTATTGGCGAGCTACTAAATTTATGGAATGGCATCACTATGTATGGTGTATCTAGACCAATACAACAAATGAAATTTCAATTCCATGCAATGCTTGTATGGACAATACATGATGCCCCAGGGTTAACCCATTTTTGCGGTTTATAATTATAAGTTCCACTTTAATTGCATTTAATTTTATGAACTAGTTAATATATTATGCACGCATGTTTTTTTAAATAATACATTCATGTTATATATAATTATAATTCACATAGATAATCCATCATTTTATGTAGGTATTCAGACAAAGGGAAAATTTGCATGTCCAGTTTGTGGTCCTAAGATCAAATCTCGTCGTTCAAAAAGTTTAGGAAAGGAGGTGATTGATGAGTATAGGCACTTCCTCTCTAAGAATCATAGGTATCGAACTACCGAAAAATATATGTTCAATGGGAAGCAAGAGACTATATTAAAACCGTAGAGAATGACACCTCACCTATGGAAGTTGTAATATAATAGAAATCGTGAAGGTACGTATGAATCATCGCATATGAAATGTTATGTATTTTTTTATTGTGTGTTGTTTACTGTAATTGACATTGATTTCTGTAATTTATTTATAAAATATGATTCATGATGGTCGTCATGATCATGAAGGCATTAATGGCCTTCCACGAGGAATGAAAAGTTATCCTAAACAATTCAGTAGGTTGCCCTACTATGAGCACCTAAAAATTGCTCATTTGTCTGATACAATGCATATCGGAAAGAATGTGACTGAAACATTATGGCGAATATTGGATGGAACGAGTGAGAAAGAAAAAATTGTCAAAATTTGCAATGGCATTCGAGAAGCCAACCATGCAATGAAAGACGTCATTCAATTTCATAGTAACGGAAACCAAATTAATATAAACTCACGTCCATGGATGTTAACGGAGCAGCAAAGTAATGTTGTAAAAGAAGTCATGTGAAAAATTAAATTTCCCACCGGATTTTGTTCGAACATGAAAAAGATCTTAACAAAGAAAGGTGATTTTGCGGAGGTGAAAACACATGATTGGCATATCTTCATGAAGGTAAATATTATGGTATGCATATAATTATTGCTATATTTTTTATTCTAGTGCATATTGTTGGTATTTTTTGTCTACTTTTTGTAAAAAAAAATGAAAAGATTTGTATATTGTTACAGTATGTTCTACCTCTCTCTCTCTCGGACAACTTCGACAACAATGTTAAACAAGTTATATATAATATTGGGAAATACATGAGGTAAGTAGCCATTTTTTGCATGTGCTTAGTGTTTGTTTAATTCATTGTAGAACTTATATTTGATTTTTGTGCACTAATTCATGTTATGTAATATCATGTTTATTTTGTTAAATCTCATGTTTGGTTTGCAACACTTGTATATGGTTGTCATCTAAATAAATCCATAAAGAAGATATAAAGTATTAGACCTAAGATAAATTCCTCGTCTCATGTGTGAAATGCAGAAGCATCTACCTTTGGCATTTTTCAATGCACAAGAACACTACCTAATACACCAAGTTGAGGAGATTGAATTGTGTGGACCTGTACACTCAAGGTCCATGTGGATGGTTGAGAGGCACTTGAAATTTTTTAAGGGTTTGGTTAGACAACGAGCACGTCCTGAGGATTCTATGGTGGAGGTATATATGGTATACCAAAACATGATGTATATTAGTGAATATCTTCCTAAATTAGCGTCAAAGCTCAATTTAGGTCGCATTCGTGATCCAGACTCCAATAACAATTTCGAAGGGGAGTACCTGAAGGGGAAAGGTAATTATTAGATAGTGGAGATTAATTAATATAATACATTTGACTGTTTATTTTTATGTATATATCATACTTATTCTATTTTTAATATTCAATATGCATCAATTAAAAGTGGATACTTTGTTAAGTGAATATACATTTGTATTGAATTTTAATTTTATTTTCATCAAACAGTTGGTCAAGAGTGGGATGCTCTTCATTTATACATCGCAAACAATCTTGACCAGATGAAGGTATGGATTGAACGATGTGAACAATAGTGTCATGGAATATCATGGGAAGGTGTGGCTTCATTAGTTAAAGCAACAAATCGCAATGGAGATACCAATCTTACATAAGGAAATCGATTTAGCATATGGTTTAAAATATAAGCAGGAAAGCATATTAATCAACCACACTATTTTTTTTTTGCAAACATATTGATGTGCACGTTGATTTTTTTCCCTATAGGGCATAAACATGCACTTAATCATAAATGGATCATGATGTAAACTTCACTTGTATGGCTTGTTGTAGGTAAAACACCATAAGGTTATGTGATGCAATGGCTGTAAATATCGCATCAAAAAGTTGGACGAAATGAAGAAAACATCATATTGTGGGATATCTATAGTCTTTGAGGTGACCAATGTTTCCTCTAGAAGTGACAGATATACAGAACTATCAGAAAATCGATACTATGGGTATTTGGAAGATATTGTTCAGTGTGACTTTAACTCCTTCAAAGTAGTTATGTTTGTTGTGAAATGGTACAAGTTACGATTGAATCAACGTGATCCCGATAAAAATATTATTGAACATGATAATGGATTTACCATGGTTAATACAATGTTGTTTGAGCCAGGAACAAATCCCTATGTTCTTCCAAGCCAATGTGAACAGGTATTTTACTCTTAGCTTCCAGGTAGAGGGGGTTGGTCATTTGTTGTGAGACACGATCCAAGGGAAAGGATGGTAAATTATAACGTAGAGGAAGGTAATGAAGAGGGTCTCGAAGAAGAAGACGATGTTGAAGATGATCATGTTCAAGAGGAAGATGTCGAAGAATTAGTTGAATCAGATGATGTAGTAGACAATGTCCATGAAGATGATATCAATGATGACATGATGATCGTAACTGACATCGATGACGATGATGATATGGCCAATCCTTACAATGTTGAATCTAGATTGGATGATACCGATGATGACTTGGATGAAGAAGATGATGAAGTCCATTGAAGTGTATGAGGTATACCTTAATATATCTCTCTAGATATTTTGATTTAATATTGCGATATAATTATTGAATTTTATTGGTACATATAAATTAACTGTTTCTTAGTGTTTAAATTCCATTTTCCTATATGTTGGCATATGTTATAATTAGAGACATTGATTCTTAAGTATGACAAAAAACACAATAAATTATTTTTTTGTACATAGATTTTGTCGGGTTATGGGATATTGAGAGTGACGTGAGGGGGGGGGGGGGGGGGGTCAAATGAGCTTCCACCTTCACGTGGTTGGCCCTGTTTAGTAGAGAATATTAAATTTTTCTCGAAACAAAGAGAATCTCAGTAAGGAAATGCACAATTATCATGCTAACCCAAATGGCATGCTTGATCATGTACTGCACGTGGCCAACGTTGAAATTTTTTAAATTTGTGCTTGCTTGGACTGAAATTTGGCATGGTTAGACTAGACACATGCATTGACGATGTGGGAGGGTTTCCAGACTCAAACATGACTGACACTAACAATTCGAGCATCAAAAACCATACCTATAGATTAATTAATGTGCTACATGGGGCCAACATTGATTTTTTTTAAATTTGTGCTTGCCTGGACTGAAATTTGGCATGGTCAAACTAGACGCATGCATTGATGGTGTGGAGGGTTTCCAGACTCAAACATGACTGACATGAACAATTTGAGCATAAAAAACCATACCTATAGATTAATTAATGTGATACACAAGGCCAACGTTGAAATTTTTTAAATTTGTGATTGCATGGACTGAAATTTGGCATGGTTAGACTAGACGCATGCATTGACGGTGTGGGAGGGTTTCCAGACTCAAACATGACTGACACTAAAAATTCGAGCATCAAAAACCATACCTATAGATTAATTAATGTGCTACACGGGGCCAACGTTGAAATTTTTTAAATTTGTGCTTGCTTGGACTGAAATTTGGCATGGTTAGACTAGACGCATGCATTGACGGTGTGGGAGGGTTTCCAAACTCAAACATGACTAACATTAAAAATTCGAGCATCAAATCCCATACCTATAGATTAATTAATGTGCTACACGGGTCATACGTTGAATTTTTTTAAATGTGTGCTTGCTTGGACTGAAATTTTGCATGGTTAGACTAGACGCATGCATTGACGGTGTGGGAGGGTTTCCAGACTCAAACATGACTGACACTAACAATTTGAGCATCAAAAACCATACCTATAGATTATCATGAGCCAGTATATATACTTTTTTATTAGTATGTCTCCCCATGGGGTGGTCGAGTCGACTCAACCCCAGATAGGGGTTGATCAAACTGTACTAAGTCTTGTTGACCGATATTGTGGAGGAGATATAGCCACAATGAGTTTGGAATAGATCCTCATCAGTCGTATTCAAATCATGGTTGTATGGGAAGTATCGACTTCCATTGTTCAAGTGTTGGGGGTAGCATCCCCTCACAGAATTACAGGGGGGTGCTTGGATTAGTGGAGTGGGTGTATAACGTCCCCACCCATCTATCCAATTCCGGTAAGGGAAACATGATGCCAATCTATGGGGCTTTTTAAGCAAACCCAGCCCATTCATTAGATTCATACAATTAAAATCCCATGTGTGCAGATGTAAATTCAACAAACATGCACAGCGGAGACAAACTCATCCACACACATTTTATATGCATACAACATATCAATATAATCATCAAATTGGACATTGCAGAAGTAAAATACAGAGACAGAGAACACTTATCTTCGTTGTGCAATCGTCCCAAACAACTAGCTATGTCGCTGCAACGTTCCTCCAACCCGTAGGTCTCTGCCCAGCCTGTATTATTTCAGCACTCAGAGACCACCATCAAGCTGGGCATGATATCTACAAGGAAAAGGGGACTCTCAAGCTCATCACAGCCCAAAGCAATGGATACCCATCTCAACCCCAACATTTCTTAACACACAAAAAACTCAAAACTGAGCATGGATACACATAACAGCAAAATCACAATTTCTGGGCATGAAGAAAAAGTGTTTGGCAACCAAAAACGAAATGGCAATTGGGGAATCACCCTGGGAGAGAAAAACCATTTCCAGAAAACGTTTGTGGGCACTCAAGGGACAAAAACGACCTCCATAAACCCCAAATTCGTGGCTCCCTTCCTCCCAGCCATTGTGCAATACAAAAAACGAGCTCCCAGGCATGGAAAATGCAGGAGATGGATGAAAAACGTGATGGGAAAAGCCCCAGCTAGCTCAGACTATGTGAGAGGGAAAAGGCTTGGGCATTCAAGGGCCAAAGCGACCTTCACACAGTCATTAACTGGCAGCAGCGAACCAACACGATTTTTGGGAAAAACCGTGACAGGTTGGCACCCGAAATTGGCACATACATAGTCACACAATTGATGGGAACATTCAAAAACAATTTCTGAGGTAGGAGATAACTACTGGGTTCACAAAAATTATTTTTCCATAATGAAAACCAATTCTGGAAATAAAAAAAAAATGATTTCACGACAATAAGGAAACAACAAGCTATCAAACTTATCTATTGAGCTTCCCAATGGATTCTCTTCCTTCCCCATAGTCCAGCCATCACAAAAACGGGATTCTCAGTTTGAAAACCAGTGAATTTACAACATACTCCATGAGAGAAACGCCCAGCAAGCTCCAAAAACATGAGAGTGAAGTCTGATCCTGGATAATGGCTTGGGAAGGCAATTCGTGGGTGTTTTCTTGCCCAAGAAGGAGAAACACGATTTTCCATGAGGGTGGCTTGCCCATACTCGAATCTGGACAGCCATACCTCCCCAATCCCCAAGGCATGAACTATTTCACCCAACTCTTGAGAGAAATGAATGATTGGGCACCAAAGTCAACATGGGTATTTGATGGTTGATGGGTTTTCTCATTGACACTTGGCTTGACTTCATTGGCTCAAGGGTTTGAATATTTCCCTCCCAATTTCCTTGTAACATCATGCCCCCATCTCTTGTTGCATTGCATAGCTAGTTGTGGGATTTTATATTAAAATGCATATTTACAATTACCATGGTTCACTAGCACATGGGTAGCATAATATCAAATACTTGCCTCTTCTAGATCGAGCGTTCACTAGCGGGGCCTTGGCCTTGAGCTCCACGCTAGATCGAGCGTTCACTAGTGGGGCCTTGGCCTTGAGCTGCACGCTAGGAATCATACATAATATGCATACATTATTTACATTATAGCCCAAAATATTACAAGGGTCAAAATGGGGGACATTACAGGGTGATGGAAGGGAACCAAGTGGCCTGGGGGGCCATGTTGCCAACTATTCTAACAGGGCATTTGATAGATTTCCATTATGGTGTAGGCGAGAGGACCTTCTTCCATGGGAGTTCGTTGTGCTCGTAATTCTTCGAGCGACACCCTTGTTTGAGGCCACAGGTGGTGGTGCTTGTGAGGGGGGCCTCGCCTAGCCCCAAATGATGTTTTGGGGGTGAGTGATTCCCTATGCTGGTGGATGGGAGATAGGACATGTCTTCACTCCACATTACTTGGATGTCTGGTGGCAACAGATTAGTGGCATGGAGAGGTACACTTGGAGTGGTATGGATTACCGAGGGGACCTAGAGTTACCAACGCCTATCCATTGGTGGGATCGCATAGGTATGACATGTTTTGTGTTTACAAAGTTTAATTTATGTTCATATATTTGATTATGCACATACTTTTTATGTATATTTGATACTAACTATGGGTTCTTATCTATAATGCAAATGTTGGACCGGTATAGCCTCCATGGGTTGTGGGATGTCGCCAACAGCATGATGAGGGGGGAAGACCTACAAGGGTCTTTGGAGAAGCTAAGGAGAGGCTAGAGGTAGTGCGACCATTAGCTATAAGGGGGGCAGACAAGCTAGGACCAACAAGGGGCACGTGCTAGTGATCACTCTAGATTTTGTATAGGGCTTTGTTCTCCATTTTGTTTTTTGTATAGATGGATCCTATGGGAGGATGATTTTTATGTACCCCGATAAGGCAGTTGATTCTATGTATTAATGGCCTATGAGGCCTAATGATGTACATGACCCACACATTTTTTGGAGATATATATATACATATACCATTTTAGCGGCATTGCTTATGATGCATTTTTTGTGTTTGATGTTTGGAAGTGATATATGTGATGATGATGCTTGTATCTATGTTTGATGTTCTTGATGTGTAGTTATAGGTACTTGGACATGATTTGTATGATGAAAAACACACATATATACATGCTAGGTTTGTGTATGCAGGGTCAGACAAATGGTTGATGTATTAGATGCCAGTTCAACATCTTTTTCTAAACATGGTCAATGAATGCATTGGATCACATGGGGACATGCATGAATGTAATGGTTTCAAACTATCGTGCTAGGAGGTGCACTCGCAAAAATTTGCAAGAGTAGAGGGTTGAGGACACATAATACGTTGTTGAGCTGGGAGACAACTAATTGGGAATCTAGTTGCACATGTATATGGCGTATGACAAGATGGATGGAATCACTTAAAAGCACAACGACTGCGTCGTATTCTTCTTGATTGTAGTGAGTGCCCCTAGGAAGACTCCTCCGGTGTGGTAGAGAGTTTGGGATGGGGTATAAATGGCCCAACTTAATAATCGATGCTAGATTATTTGACCAGTGACTTGCGTCATCTGCGAAGCCAACATAGCTATCTGAGAAGGAGACCATCTGCATTCCAAACAAAGAAGGGTCTTATTTTCAATCAAAGGGATAAAAAATACAAATAATAAAGTATTACATTGTTCATTTTAATGTGTAAATGGTAAATTTAAAGGGTAAAATACGGTTCCACCCTTCTAATGGCAGGGTCTTCCTAATGTTGGAACCTCGATCTATATCTAGGTGGTAGTATACTTGTATGAATTAACAGGTATATGACATTTGAAAGGATATCCTGTTGGCACGGGATTAGTCCGCAGGAAGTGCGGAAGCCGACAACTACGAAAGGAAGAATCCGCGGAAGAAAGGGTCATTCGCGGATAACGCAGAAGCACGGAAGTAGTTAATTAGTTAGATAAGGGTCATGTGGACCGTTTTGTAACCACTTAGTTTTATATAAATAGGAGAATGATTGTAAGCCTAAGGGCATGGCATGTAATTGAAGATCCATTGATGGATAGAGCTATCAACTTCATGAGTTTTGATCTATTTTGTATCCGCAATATGATGTATTGACTATTTCTGCGAAGGTCATTCCACAAGTTTTAATGAATGCATGAAGATGTTCAATTATGGTTTTATCTATGTCTTTGTTTCTGTTGAATGATGGATGCGAATTTTTAATGCTCTGTGGGTTTAGTAATCGTTGTTTATGCTAACAAGAAATCAGATCATGTTAATGTGAATATCTATAATGTGTTGATGCTGCGGTTGATGGATTCGCGAATAATGAAATGTTAGTATAGTGTGAATGGCATAATCTCTGGTTTCTATGGTTGCGAAGTGTGTTTGATGCATGTCCTCAACTCCACTGTGGAAACTTGGTTCCTGCAGCCCCCTTGTGCATCTCGGGTGAGACTTCATTCACTCTGCAAGTGTTGCTAGAAGGGTTAACACCCTTCTGGGTCGCTGCATAAGGGAGTTTGGGTGGTGTTTGTTAACAACAGTGTGCAGTGAAACCCTATTGATAGTTGTTGTGTCAACAAATGGTTCCGTTACTGGAAACATGAAGAGAAAAAGAAGAGGATATGTTGTGGCACCCGATGAAACTGGATATTCATGAGTGGTTTGACAAGAAGATAGAGGATTTCGCGGAAGGAGAAAAGCAAAACCCCAGACAGACGATAAGCAGTTGGGTACATAAGTACATTTATTCGTATATCCACGAAATATTTTTCTATGAATTCCAGTACTGTTGCACGAGTGGTTAGCGTACCTAACATTCCAGAAGCACCATTTCCAAGAGACTGAGCTTGAGCATTGGATGCCAGAACTAATTCGACAGCTGAAACGTGTCGACAACATAGTATCAAGGGATGTCAATTTCTGGGTGGATAGTATCCTAGAAGGATATATCACTGAGTTCGCAGTAGACATGATCAAGTCATACAACAACGCGGAGAGAAATTTCTTCAGGGGACCAAGGGGAAGGTTCTTCCTGCTGCTAAAACTATGGATTAAGATGCTCGTGTGCGAAAAGGGCATTTTGAGGATGACTTCCGATGAGTAGAAAGATCAGTGTGTGGAGGTTGTAGGTGTCACGTGAATGCGGATCCGATAGAAAGATGCAGGGTAGATGGACATGAGCGAAGACAATTTTGTATGGGAAGCTGACGAAGAGTGTGGTAACTTGAGGAGTGGAGCGATATTTAGACGTCTTGAGAAGAAGAGGAGGACTGGGAGAGAGTATCCTGAGAGGACCAGAACAGAAGACTACGAAACAGGACCACAAGGGAGGAAGCGACCCTATTGTGACGAAGACGGTGACCAGGCTACCCTAGAAGCAGAAGAGACATGGATCGTAAGTTACAACATACCTGCAACCCTGCGCACTACTCAAAATTTCATAGGAAGAAACCCAAGCTATTCACAAAGTTTTTCCATGTGCAGCGATAAAAGTAGTGCATCAGTAAACAATAATAGTAGGAACGTTAGAATGGAAGATGACACAAAAATTCCCACTTTCCATGGAAACGAGACCGAGGATCCCGAGTAGTTTTGGTTTCTGTGCGAAGCAGTACAGATCGTGAAGCAGGTCCAGGATGAAGTTATTAAACAAGGACAGTTAGCGACGACCCTTAGGGGTCATGCACTAGATTGGTTTATGAATTTTACAATGGTTCCAACGGGAACACCAGCCAAGACGTTGTCGCAGATCAAAGCAGGCATGATCTAAGAATTCAGGAAGCCAAATTCGGAATCGCAATATGTCACCGAGCTCAAAGAAATCAAGCAATACCCAAATGAGTTGGTCTAGGAATTCGATTAGCGATACAAGACGTTGATAGCGAAGGTGATTTTTGGGATAAATTATATGCAGCACAAGGAGTGGTTCATCGCAGGACTGGTACCACACATCCGTAGACCACTAATGCAACAGAAGGTTGCGACCCAAGCGGAAGCATTGGATATTGAGATGAAGCTGGGCGCTTCACCAATCGGTGAAACAGGGTTGGGTATGGATCGGATACAAGCACAGCTAGAAACATTAACGATCCAATTGAAAGACATGAATAAATGGAAAGAGGCTCGCGAAGAGATCTGGTGTACTAGGTGTAGGATAGAGGGACACCACAAGGATCAGTACCCAGACTTCCGAGACTATTTTCAATCCGGTGCACCAAATCCCCTCGGTCGGAGAGGGTTTCCTTGGTGTCGTATTTTCCAAACGAGAGGCCATCGACCAGAAGAGTGTTTATATCTGCAAAAGATGGTGTCGAAACCAAAGAACTTGTATTGCAAGTTCTGTAAGTCAATTGGTCACGATGAAAACAACTACAAATATTATGGCCTACTCCAGGAGAGGAATGCAGCCGCATACTTCATGGCAGGAGAAGAAAAAGCACCGAGTCAGCAACAACAACAATATAACCAACCACCAGCCCAGTATAATTACCAGCCGCAGCAGTATGATCAGGGACAATATGGAAAACCACAGTATCCTCCACCACAGTACCCACCATATGGACCACCGCAACAGTCCTAGTATGGGAAGCCGCAGTACCAACCATATGGCCCACCGCGTGGAGGGGATAGAGGAGGATTCTACGAAGGTCGAGGTGCTGGCGCAGTACGAGGAGGAGCTGTTGGACGAGGGCAGGACTGATTATATGCTACAGTTGTGGGTAGGAGGGGCGCTATCAGAGGGATTACCTGAATCCAACACCACAATAGTGCACTTATTGCAGCGTTGTGGATCATGGCGTCGAAGACTAATCGTGGCTCATTGCAAAATGGCAGACCAAGAATCATCCACCACCTCCACAGAACCATAACCAGAATCCACCGGCAGTAAAGATGATATCGACGGAGGCTCGAAACCAACATGTGACTGTTGGAGTGGTGACACGAGGAGGAGCGACGAGAGGAGCCGACAGGCCACGAAATAATGGTCGACCAACAATATGGAAACATGTCACTTTTGATGGGGAGGCCGAAAGGGATATCTTCTTGGAAGTACAGGAGGCGATGAGACAGAGGAGGCAGTTACCTCTTCAGGAAGAAGTTATCTACGATATAGCACCGACGTTCGACAAGACGAAGTCATGGGGAAAGACTAATACCCTAAAATCCTTCTTAAAGAGTTTCCTGGAGTTGGCAAAGGATCAGGATGCGCTGGAGGAGATATCCAATCTATTGACTCGACGGGAGGGTGTATGCCAGGAACAAATATTTAATCGCATACACAAGAGAAAGACAGGGAGAGAGATGTGAATGTTAGCACAAATTGGAGCTTTTGATGTCAACTCAATTATCTTATACCTAGGGTCGGATGTCAACATTCTGACCAAGCAGACATGGGAGACCATGGGGAAACCGTAGTTGGCCTGGTCACCAATACAGTTGCGATTAGCAAACTAGAGTAAGGTCACTCCACTTGGTTGGGTGTACCAATTTCCCATTGAGATTGAGGGCCTCAAGTCTTATGCCGATTTAGATGTAATTGAAATTGTGAACAATACCAGCCCCTACCCAGCGCTGCTAGGGATCGACTGGGAAATCGATAATCTAGCGGTTATCAACTTTAAGAAGCGGACAATGTCATTTTAGAATTGCGAGATGAAGGTCATCGCACCTTTGGATCCTGCAGAAGGGCAACGATACGTTGAACCGACGAGAGATGACTTTACAGAGGGATGGGATAGTATATACAATATATCTGAGGATTACATTAATCCTACCACAGACGGTGAATTGGGTTGGCGCAATGTCATTTCAGCATCGTCGGATTCGGATGAGGCGCTCGAGAATTAGCAGAACCGAATGCATGAAGTGTCATTTAGGATATGCGCAAGTATCACATAGTCACTACAATGGGTAGCCACAGAGGAGTGCGTGCTACCAACATACAAGGGATTTCCTAATTTGAACACCTTTCTTGCAGAGTTTGAAGAGAAAGTGGCGGAGCCGCAATGTTTATTGGCCTTGGAGGAATCCTTGAAGGCTACTCTTATGCGATGGTGGGCAGCGCACAAGTCTAATATCACAACCTGGCCACTATGTCGCCACCTAATGATGGTTAGGTTCGGCAATGCAGAAGGATATAGCGGAAGGAAGTTTGATGGTAGGAGTGACCCAAAGGCACATTTGGCTTAGTGCGAAAGCAAATGGGGACTACGATCAAAAGAAGAATGGGTCCATGCATTCATTCACACTTTGGATGAAGTACCGCGGAGTTGGTATGTCGCAGCAAAACTACGACGTGGGATGAATTCTTGGGAGCAGCTAACACTTGGCTTCAGCCAAACATTTTGTTTCTCAGATGAGAACCCCTTCATCCATAGTGCGCTACAGGTAATCCGAGAAAATATATTTGAAGCAATACCAACAGAGCAACCATTAGAACTTCGGTGGACTGCGACACCAGAAATGATGATGGAGTGCTATAATATCACAGGAGAGATGGATGATGAGGACGATCCGAGGGCTATGCATGTGCTAGAATCAGAAGGTAGTCGCAGTGTCGAGGCACCAGAAATTCCTTCCGACAAATTCCAGCAACCACTGAAGATCAAGAAAGTAAACATTGCGACGGAGGAGAACCCGAAGTTTGAAAGCATTGGGGATTATTTGGATGAGTCCACCATTGCGAAGATGGCTGATCTGTTGCATGAGTTTCAGGATCTATTCCCAATGAAATTCTTAGAGATGAAAAGAATTTCTGGGGACTTAGGAAAAATGAAGATCCCCCTGAAACTCGATGTGAATCCAGTCAAGTAGTGGCCCTACCGGTTGAATCCAAGGCACAAGGAAAGAGTGCAAGATGAGATTGAAAGGATTCTGGAAGTAGGAATCATAGAACCCATAGAAGAATCCAAGTGGATCATCCTGATGGTGGTCCAGGACAAGAAAACTAGCGAAGTCTGAATTTGTGTCGATTTGCGGAAACTGAACAATGCATGCTTACACGACCCATTCCCGACACCTTTCATGGATGAGGTGCTCGAAGGAGTCGGAGGTCAGGAGATCTACTCATTTGCAGATGGGTTTTCAGGCTATCACCAGATCAAGATTGCGAATGAATACCAACATAAGACTACATTCGTCACAGAATGGGTTTGCTTTCAGTACATAGTAATGCCGTTTGGATTGAAGAATGCCCCATTAATTTTTTCAAGATTAGTGGTGTCAGCGTTCAAATACTGCATTCATAAATTTCTTTCCATCTATATGGATGATTGGACAGTGTATGGGTTGTTCAAGGATCACGTCGCAAACCTGGGGCTAATGTTGGAACGATGTCGACAATACTAGATCTCATTGAACTTGAAGAAGTGCATATTTTGTACTCCGTTTGGAATTTTGTTGGGGCACATTGTTTGCCATGAAGGAATGCTGGTAGACCCGACAAAGATTGCAATTATTGTCGACCTCCCACCACCGACGATAGTCAAACAATTGAGATCCACAATGGGCCACATAGGCTACTTCCGGAAGTTTATCAGAGCGTATGCAGCAATCACAACACCCATGGAGAGGTTATTGAAGAAAGATGCCAAGTTTGAGTGGAATGACGAGTGCCAGAAAAGTCTCGACCTACTAAAAGCGAAGATGGTTGTCGCACCTATATTTGGCATTTCCGGATTGGATGAAGGAGTTCCACGTACATTTCGTTGCGTCATCAGTTGCATTAGGAGTCATCTTGTCCCAACCAGGAGAAGGCGATATCGACCATCCGATAGCCTTCACAAGTAGGAAGTTGTCTATTGCAGAGAATAATTATACAACCACGGAACGAGAAGGGTTGGCGATGGTGTACGCCTTACAGAAATTCCAACACTACCTACTCGGGGGCCACTTTAAAATGTTCACCAGTCACTCAACATTAAAATACCTGGTGAACAAGCCTGTGTTGGGGGGGAATATCTGTCGTTGGTTGTTGTTATTCCAGGAAACTATTTGATTTTGAAATCATCGTAAAGCCAAGATGACTGAATGTAGGACTAGATCACTTGTCACGAATTGAGTCACGGGAAGAGCCGAGGAGCATTGATGAAGGATTGTCAGATGCTCAGTTATTCATGGTTGGCATGGTCGACAACCATTATGAACAAGTCATTCAGTTTTTGGCAACATGGGAAGCATTGGCAGGCTTCACAAGCAAACAAAAGAAGCAGCTAGTCGTAAGGGCTACATATTTTCAGTTGATAGTAGGAGTTGTATAAAATGGGGCCAAATGAGATACTGCGACGATATTTCCTTCCGCATGAACAGGAGCGAATCCTTGCGGAAGCTCATGACGGGATCCCTGGGGGCCACTATGGAGGACGCGCCACTGCAAGGAATATTTTGCGAGCAGGGCTATGGTGGTCGACGATGCACGAGGATGCTGTGGACTATGTTAAAAGCTACGATGTATGTCAACAGACAGGGAAGCCATCAAGGAGGGATGAAATGCCACTAGTACCTCAGTTGATGTTGCAGGATTTCGACAAGTGGGTAGTTGACTTTGTTGGACCCATCAACCCACCAGGAAAAAGAACAGGGTCGCGCTACATAATTACAGCAACAAACTACTTGATGCGATGGGAAGAAGCAGCACCAGTGAAGGATTGCTTAGCTGCAAAGGCAGCACGATTCCTTTTCGACAATGTGGTCACCAGGTTTGGGTGCCCCAAAATACTAATGAGTGACCAAGGGACCCATTTTGTTAATCAGACAATCGCAGCAATGACAGAGGAATTTCAGATACAACACAGAAAGAGCACCCCTTACCATCCGTAAGCAAATGGAACAGTGGAATCATTTAACAAAATCCTGGAGCATGCGCTCACAAATGTATGCAACACGAATCTGGATGATTGGGATTTGAAGATCCCTATGATATTGTGGGCGTATCGCACAACTTGCAAATGTCTGACTGGCCAGACACTGTTCAAACTCATCTACGGGAAGGAATTCGTAATTCCAATGGAGTACATTGTCCCCAGTCTACAGATTGCAGTTGTCACCAGCATGAGCGATGATGTAGAACTGGAGGAACAATTGGCCCAATTGGTACAGCTCAATGAGGACAGGTTCATAGTAGGATTTCATCAAAAGGTGGAAAAGGATCGACAGAAGGCTTGGCATGATCACCATATTAAATAAAAGCACTTTCAGTGCGGGGATACAGTTCTGCTATATGACAGTAAGTTCGCTAAGCAGCCAGGTAAGTTACAAATGCATTGGTTAGGTCCCTATGTTATAGATTGTTATTGATGGAGGTGCGGTGCATCTGAAGAGCTTAGATGGCACGTTGTTGCCTAAGCTAGTAAACGGGAATCACTTGAAACCCTATCACCATGATCAGGCGCATAGCGGTTGAGAAACGAATAATGAAAAAAAAAAACCAATGATGATAAAAAGTGGGAAGCATGGCCAGTCAGGTCGCTCGTCGATGCTTCGCATGGTGTAGCACGGGGGAGTCAAATCTGATTATGATTACTATGGATCGAACATCACCAGAAGACGACGGAGGAGTATGATGAAATATTCGACTGAGTTGTGGATAAGATTTTGCATATGATGAGCAAGTGTCAATAAGCAAGCATAAATACTGGCGTCAGTGTTGAAGAACGCCAGTCGAAGTATAGGGAATCCAGGAGGGGAAATGGTGCGTTGCCTGATGCGAGTTTGTAAGTTAGATGCGGAACGTTAGGAAGTTCAGTAGGAAATCCCAAGGAAGTTGTGGAAAAGGGTAGTGAGATAGTTGCAATGGTGCATTTCATTTCAAGTGGAAGCACCCCAGGTGCGCTAAGAGATAGAATGACGACGGTGCATGAATAGCCAGCGAAAGAGGCAATAAGGACACTTGGGAGGAACAGAGACAAGGTCTCACTCGAGATGTCTAAGAGTGCAGTAGTAGTTAGAAGGGTTGGGGTTTCCCCGACCACCAGAACACCAGGGGAGGAGGCCCGTTGGATCCAACAGTGGACTGTCAAATGTATGAAACAGATGTGCCAGAGCAGCTGGCCTGTTTCACAATTTGGCAACAACGACGAACTTGTCCCTAGGTTGCAACAAGCCTGAAGTGCCTGAACAAGCGTAGACGAGGTTGATGACCAAGGTTTCAAGAGACTGGAGGATGAGTTCGAGGTAGAAGACCAAGGTTTCAAGAGACTGGAGGATGAGTTCGAGGTAGATGACCAAGGTTGCAAGAGACTGGAGGATGAGTTCGAGAAGTACATGACAGCGAGCTCTAGACACCAAGAACAACTTCAGAGTTAACCACAGTGACCGACGAGATCAGTACCAGTAGTGTCCAGATAAGGTGGCTCGAGGGAGAGCCACAAGTTTGTGTTGGGGGTCTGTTGGAATGGGATTAGTCTGCAGGAAGTGCGGAAGCCAACAGCTACGAAAGGAAGAATCCACGGAAGAAGGGGTCATTCGCGGATAATGCAGAAGCGCGGAAGTAGTTAATTAGTTAGATAAGGGCCATGTGGACCGTTTTGTAACCACTTAGTTTTGTATAAATAGGAGAATGATTGTAAGCCCAAGGGCATGGCATGTAATTGAAGATCCGTTGATGGATAGAGCAATCAACTTCATGAGTTTTGATCTGTGAAGGTCATTCCGCAGGTTTTAATGAATGCATGAGATGTTCGATTATGGTTTTATCTCTGTTTTTGTTTTTTTTGAATGATGGATGCGAATGTTTAATGCTCTGTGGGTTTATTAATCGATGTTTATGCTAATAAGTAATCAGATGATGTTAATGTGAATATCTGTAATGTGTTGATGCTGCGGTTGATGGATCCATGAATAATGAAATGTTAGTATAGTGTGAATGGCATAATCTCTGGTTTCTATGGTTGCGAAGTGTGTTTGATGCATGTCCTCAACTCCACTACGGAAACTTGGTTCTTGTATCCCCCTTGTGCATCTCGAGTGAGACTTCATTCGCTCTGCAAGTGTTGTTGGAAGGGTTAACACCCTTCTGGTCTGGTGCGTAAGGGATTTTGGGTTGGTTTTTGTTGACGACAATGTGTAGTGAACCCCTATTGATAGTCATTGTATCAACATATCCCCTAGTGTATTAGGAAACAGGTGATGGATGTGGAGGATCCAAGTATTCATTGGAAGACAATGAATCATCATTGGTAAGTAGGTCGGCCAAGGATTATGTGTTATTGATGGTATCTAGTGGAGGAGAAACAACTTCCTCATCAGGTAATACTTACGGGAATACCCTTAGTTGGGGAAGTTGATATTTTATCCACATAATTTTGAGGTGGCATTCTCCTTCACCTCGTAGGATGGGACATTGAAATGAGAAGTGAGAAGTGTCACTAGATGATCGACATGGGCATGGGACCCTAGCACGGGTAGGCGCATGTGTTGAAGTTAGGTTTGGCATGGTACTATCAGGTATGATTGTACTGATCTCATTGGGAATCATGTGAGTATGATTCCCACAAGATGTACATTCCTCATGTTGTATTTTGGGGGTGAAACCTGCATGTTGTGGTTATGGCTGCATAGGTGGATCGATGCTTGGTACCATTGAGAGGGCCGGTTTTGAGGCAGGTGCAACTGGTGTTGTTTTCGATGTAGTGAAAACATTAATGGAAGCAGTTTCATGTGGTTGAGGGGGAGGGCTCTCAACCAAAGGTTGGGTGAGGTGGATGGTGGCCAAAACATCCCGAAATAGAGGGAGGTCAGTACAATGGTGCATATAATTCCCAAATAGAGACCAAATCAAACATGCATTATTGGCATGCAGTGACTTGGACTTAGTTGTCGTATTGGGAAAAGACAAGGATAAAGATGTGCTGCATGCATCACACTAACATGGGTATTAAGAAAATTCCTAATCTATAGCAAGGTGGAGCATAGGTTAGTCACATGGCCTTATTTCCCGCATAGGATACATGGTGGAGTGACCCTTGTTGTAGGAGTAGTGGTTGCCATTACTGGGGCTTTTAACTATTGTTGGGTTATGCCCCTTACTTTAGGTTTGATGAATTTCGATAATGGTTCGGGGAGAGGGTTGGTGACGAGGGGGGGTTTCAACTTTGGTTGTAGTATGCCCCAATTAATGGGTTTAATGACAACTAATGGTGGCTTAGTTATAGGTGTCATAGGCTTGGTGTTCGGTACAGATGGAATAATCGGCCTAGATGGTGTGATGGCTGAGATGGGGACAAATTCATAGTGGGCGACTATTTTTTAGGCCATTTATATGTAAGGTGGAGTGAGGTACCACATAGGTACACTCAAAGTAATCCTAGTTAGAGTTAATTGATCCATAACTAGTGTCCCTTGCACTCTTGTGGGGGGCTACAAGAATGGTATCTGAAGGATGGGAGGTACTAATGGACTAAACATGTGTTCAATGCCAAGACTCGTGGGAGATGTTGATGATGATGCCGAGGGAGTGGTAGGTACATTTTTAGAGGTGAAAATGGTGCACATAAGGCCATCAGCCAATGTTGATATTTCAAGATGGGGGCTTGAACATACCCCTAGCAAGTTGGAGTCTTTGTACACTCCTGGGAATATATCAACATAAGGAGGTTGACTAGTTCTACCTATAGTGGGTAAGACATTTTCTGGGTTGGTGTTGGTATGAGGTTCATAGTAGTTGAGTTGGTCGGGGGTGACTATCTTCCCATTAAATGGAAACATCATGATATGGAATACCAAAGAGGCAACTTCCTTCATGGTGTACATATAAATATGACCTAAAATAATATTGTAGTCGAGTTGGGAATCGACTACTTCGATATCGATCATTACCATTTTCCCCCCTAGCTCAATGGGGACATTCTAATATAATCACATGGGTTGTGATGGTCTCCCATCATATGTGCGAAGGGAAATAGATGAGGGAACTAGTTCAGGTGAACCCACTCATTTCCATACATTAGATGACATGATGCATGTGGATGCACCTTCATCGATAATGCATCGATGGATCATAATTTTTTTACCGTAGATGGAACTTGGAATGAAAATGATGAGGTTAGTCATGGTTCACCTTTATCAATATAAAAGGTCATTAGGTGCGAATCCAAAGGGTCAGTGCATTAACTAATTCCTTCCATTGTGTTTGGAAATACTGTAGCACCTCTAATATGGAAATGGCAGCTAGTGACTTAGCCAAGTCATACACAATACTATAGTTGTGGGTGGCTTTCATATGAGGGTTATGGGGGTGTGCCTAAGTTGAACATTTGGGGTCCTTGGTATTTTTTCACCACCTGGGCATGGTATTTGCAAAGGGCCCCCAGAAGGGGTAGGTACTCCTCCACTTGTGGGGGTTTAATCGCACCATAGCCTTTGGCTCGAGTCTATAGGTTGATATATGTCATGTTTATGTAGATGTTCTAGAAGGAGCTCTGGTTGAATGTATATCTTGCACAATGCACATCATCTATGCCACTCATGGATGTGATCCACAATGTGGGTAGAGGTATTCTGTCAAAACTATGTGAGAATTTCGAGACCGAAGTCATGGCGTATTGGTAATTGGGAATATGTGTGGTGTTTATTTTCCCAAAGGAGGCATGGGTTTCCACTAGTAGGTTCACATACCATTTTTCAGCCATTCCTGTAAGGGTTCACTGAAAGAGGCGAAGCCTCACCGATTTTTCCACTATGCTATTGTAGGAACACCATAAGTGGAATGACATGATGTGGTTTGTCGGGTCATCTCCATGTTTCGGAGCCAAATAAATCTTAAATAAGTGGTCTAAGTTTGGTACAGAGGCCCGCTCCGAGCTGTTTCAATTCCATCATCGCGAAAGTGGTAAACATTCGGTGTCATACCCATTATCATGTTCATAGTGTTCAATAGAACATTATGGATGCCAAGGGGAATCGTGTAGGGAAAAGGAGGAAAACTGAGTAGAAAATCAAGTCAGAAGAGGAATTTGATGAAATAATTGTCCATAAATAATAATAAAAATTCAAATCCAGAACCTCCACTCCCAACAAACAACCATCTTGGAAATTATTATAGAGCAAAAAATGCAAATTCAGAGGTTGGAAGATGAAGTGGATGCACTCATATCAGAGATAGAATCTCTCAAGCCATGCCCTCTTATGAAAATGTCATGGTGGAATCAAACTTGTTCCAATTCAAGGTACTATATTTAAACCTACCTATGCAATTTGAAGAGAATGTTGATGAAGAACCCAACTAATGGAAGGAAACAATACCAAAGAAAATGACAGAAAAGTTTCTATCTAGAAGACTGAGCATATGATTCAATGGTTTTGTAGAATATATTGAGGAACTCTATGCTCTATTTTGTTAAAGAAAATACATAAAACAAAAGGACACATAATAGAATCATTCTATAGTATATTAGTAGCCGGTGAAAACTCCAGACTGTGGATCAAAATGTAACTTCTATCTTGCAATCTTTGTAACCTTTATATAAAAACTATTTTTTTGTTTATATAAAAAATATTTTCGTGTTTATGTATATAGTATGTTGAATTCAATTTTCATTATAAAATTGTCTCTATTTGATTTGTATAATTCTAATTTGAATGTATTAACCCTGAATGAATGATAGATAGTGGAATCTATGATATGGAAGACGCAATTTATGTTATGGAATTTGAGGCAATTAAGTAAGTGAGGGCTCTATACATAGAGGTATGTACGTGAAACATAAATGAGGAATATCTGTTGCAAACAAAGATAGTGGTCAAATTCAGTTAGAGGATCTAAAGAAAATTTTGTGTGTGTGAGAAACCCTAGAAGTAACGAGAGTAGAATTCGTATTCATCCAGAGCAAGCTGATATGTGTGTATGAAAGATTATCCCACGACGTAATGAGACTCTTACAACGTATTAAGTATTTCTACAACACAATTGTATTCATGCAGTGCTATTGAGTTTCTATAGCATATATGTAACTTGTCAAGGTCTAGATTGGAAGTGGAAGGGTTTATCATACAACAACAAGTGCATGTTTGGTAATTGATCATATAGCTTGAAGAATGTTAAGCATGTAAAATGGTGTGCAGTTTATGAAGAACCCACCCATTAGAAAACAAAATGTCATCATAATGGTCATAATAAATCCAATTAACATACTGTATACCATGGACAAGCTACAAAACAAAAATAGGCTCCACATGGAAGAAGAGACGATGGAGGCTATTAAGAAGAGGTGTTTATGGAGGTCATGGTGGTCAGCATGGAGCTTTAGGTCGAACACTAGGAAATTTTATTACTTATGATATAAATAATATCAGTTAATCCCCAACTGTCTTTTGAAACATTGAACTGATTTGAAATTTTGCAGTAAGTATTGTAGAAAATAATTCCCAATGACAAGGGTTAGGGCATTGACAGAGAAGACAAAGGAAATACTATTCAACTTTCCAGTAGTGAAAAATACATTAAATTAACATAAAATAATTAAGTTTTGGATTCCATAATAAAGATCACTTACAAAATAGTACCAAATGTATTATATTAAAACAGTTCATTATACAAATATCATAGTAAAAAATGTATTATATCAAAAAAGCTCATTGTACATCACTTCCTACAGGATTTCTTATTCTTAAACAAATTCATAATAGGCACATCACCCTATTTTGTGTTTGGTGGTAGTTGCTTCAGCTCTATTAATTTATGTTTCCTAACATGGGAGCGCAACATATGTCTTGTGTTGTGTACAGTTTGAGTGGGACGAACACCCATACAAGCATCCACTATAAAAAAAAGTGAAAAGATATATAGTTAATATTCATGATTGAAGTTTAGCAATTGTTTAGTGTTAATAGTAAATCAATGTTCATTACCTTCTTGACATCGAGAGGCTATGGTCCAAGGTGCAATCACCTCCTCTTATCTCATATTTTCCTCTTCTACAGCTTCTTCCCCTAAAACAAAATGAAAGTTATAATTATATGAAATCTAATATTAAAATTCAATATCTCATAAATTTGATAATTATACAATCAGACTACCACCATGAGGTTGTTAATCTGCTCTAGCGTCAATATTGTTCATTCTCTACTACATTAAAAAAATGAAAATATTGAATTATAGGTGGTTGATTTCATAGAAAATATCATTTCCTTTTTGAAAATGATGTTAAGCATAAATATCATTTTCAAAACTAACATTTTTTTGGTTGTCAACTTGCCCCCCATATTGAACATGTTCAAGCACAATTTGAAACCTGCATTTGAATTAGTGTTTAGTTTCTTCTTCTATGGGTGCTCATTTCATGACATCCCCTACATTCCATAACATATCAGTAATGAACTGGTTTCAACTTTTAAGTAATAAGATGGTGAAATAATTTTCATACTTACAAATCGGGCATTCAATTTTGAGTATCCACTCTGGCCAAGTTTTTATTGACCATGCTTCTCTAACTTGGCCTAGGTGGCCTTGGATGTAGCGTTAAGCCTGCAAGAAGTTTTAAGGACATTAGATAATGCAATTTTTATGTTGAACTTTAGAAAAATGTCATACTTAATGAAATTCTAAATGTTATACCTTCCTCCAACTTGAGGTGTCTTTCCTTGTCTTCTCATACATTTCTTATTTGTGTTGAACTGAAGAGCTTTCCACTCTCTCTAAGGAAACATAGGAGGTTGATCATACCTAAGGTTTTTTTCTAGATTAACCATATATATATCTTTGATCATTTTGAAGTATTTACCTATAATAATGGTTACTTGAGTGTGGTTGAAAATATCTACAAATAGACCAACCATGTAATCCAAAAGCTAATTCTTCAAATGAGAAGGTTGTTGGTTAAATATGGTACGAATGGTTGGCCCAAGAAGATATAAAACCCTCTCTTGTAGGCACTTCCAAAACATATTATTTCATGTCAAACCATTAATATTAGAAAAGACTAAAAATTACTACAATTATATCATGTTATGGTAGATAAATGTATTTTTCGTTACCTAGGAGTTCTTGTAGCTTCAATGGGACTAGGTTTTTGTCCATGAGAATCTCAATGGATAGTGTCCAACTAATATTGACACAAACCACTCCAGAAAAGGCTTCACATGACCTAGGAATGGCGATAGCACCTCCATCAACATATTCATGGAGAGGCATGCCATGCATAGGGGTTTCATGTGAGTGACCAAAAGTTGAACTGGGAGTATCAAAGATAGGCTTCGTATTAGTAATCATTGGGGGATAAGAGGACACAATGTGAACAAGAGGAGTGGATGGATATAATCTGGTGTCTATGTTACTAGCGGTGGGGGGGCATGTAATGGCATATTCACTAGTCTTCCACAGCTACTGACAACACCAGGTTGATGAGGCTTAGTTTGTTGAAGAACAAATTGATACTTATAGGCCAAACAATTCCATTTTTTGTTCCAAGTCAATTTAAAATTAAATCAAATTGTAAAATATTGAACAAGATAAAATAGACAAATGTACTTTTAGATTACTTGCAATCACCCTAGTATATTGACCAAAACATTTCACCTTTGCATTTGTTCTGATGAGTCAGAATAAAATAATGAAAACAATTCTTTATTAGTCTTTCATATCATCTTACGGATACTTCTTGTAGGTTTCGGTTATAAAGAAAGTTGTTATCATCATCACCCACGTTCGGATAATGGGTGGAGGCCTACCCACATATAGCATGCACAATTTATTATAACATTAATATTTAAAAAATCACAAAAAAATAAATAGATGTAAGAATTCTAAATCAGTGAGGATTTTACAAGTGGCTCTACAGTATGTGCAGGTTCCTTCCCACGATCATCCTACCAAAATATTCAAAATAATATTACTTGCAACAAAATACGTAGAGAGAGTTATATAGAGAATGAAACATTTCAGCAATTCAATATGTAAAGAATAAAACATAAGTACCCCAATGATTGCAGGGTTTGGCACTTTTATAGGTGGCTCTACAGTATGCGTAAGTACCTTCCCATGATCATCCTACCAAAATATTCAAAATAATATTACTTACAACAAAATACCTAGAGAGAGTTATATAGAGAATGAAGCAGTTCATCACCAATATGTAAATAATAAAACATAAGTACCCCAATGATTGCATGGTTTGGCACTTCTAATATTTGATTCAAATCATGATTTATAAACAACTCCTCCCCTATTGCTATTGTTTTTATTGCACATACCACCACCCGATTTCCTTCACGTGCCTCAAATATGCAATTGGATGGATTTCTAATTGTCCCTAGTCATGTACTATTTATAAACCCTACAATATTTCTGGAAGTTTTGGGCATTCCATCAATATATATAGTTGTTCATTTATTTTGATTAGAGTCATTATTTATATATAGTTTGCATAAACTGGATATATATGCATGATTTTCATATATTGTGCAAGCCTCATCCAAACTCCATAGCGTTAACATGGTCCAACATATTCCATCAATTCAGATACCCCACCATATTGGTCATACATGGAAAATTAGCCAAGACCATGTATAGATAATGGTGCAATGTGATAAATGAGGAAAACATATCCAATAAACTTGTTGTTTGTATGGATAAAATGTTAGGTGATACAAATGAGGGAGGGGAACCCTTGTTTATATCAAAAAATAAGAAAAAAAACAATCACAACCACATTTTTAAGAGTTGTTGATATAAACTGATTGGCGTCGTTTTCCACCCTTTTTAAATATTATGATGTCAATCGGTGCATATCAACCAAAAAGTGGTTGTGCTAGTTGATGGCCAGCATGCGGGGAAATATTGGTGAATTATTATTATTATTATAAAAAGAGAAAATATAAATAAATATTGCTTGTGTATGATTAAGTTTGTTTAGGTAACATATAACATTGACTATGTTTCACCATGGTTGACTAACCATCGTTGACTATGGTTTTCATAGTTGATTTTAGCTAACCATAGTTAACTATCTTTGAACATGGTAGACCAAGTTTAAGAATAGTTAAGCATGGGTTCCTATTATTTGATGATGGTTTATTTTAATGGACCATGAATGACTATGGTTGACTTTAGTTAATCATGGTTGACTTTCCTTATCTAAGAAATGCATAATTGTTGACTATTGTTGGACTTTGGTTAAACATGATTTTTATATGTAAATTTTTAAAAGTGTTGAAATATTATTATTATTATTATTATTAAAATTGAAAATAATTATTTGTAAAAGAAAAAAATAAATAATAAATAAATAAAAATACATTAATTAATTAATACACTTAAAAATAAAGAAGTAAAAAATAAATAATAAGAAAAAGTATAAACAATGATAATAATAATAAATCAATAAAATTTATACTATTTTACTATAAAATAAAAATAAGAATAATTGTATTTATATTTATATTTATTATATCTGTATTTACAAATATATAAATTTATATATTTATATTTATAAATTTATATCCATAAATTTATAAATAAATTGATTATATTTGTAACTATATTTTTTCAATGTCTATTTTTCTTTACCATGGTTGACCACGTTCGATAAAGGTTGACAATATTTGAATATGGATGACCATGTTTGACCATATTTTGTGATGTTTGATTATGGTTTCTTTAGTTGAATATCAATGACTTTGTAGTATGGTTGACCATAGAACCCTGGTTGATCACAATTTCCATGGTTGACTAATGTTGACCAAGGTTGAGTATGGCTAACCATGTTTGAATATGTTTGACCATGGTTTACATTGCTTTGACATAGATGAAAGGACATGATGTGTTTCTAGGGGTCCTCACCTGGCTTCCCCTCAAACTTTGGGATGTATGAAGGTAGCTTGGTTGGAATTCAAAGCCATGTAGGTCCATGCCTAATGGGATCATTAGTTAGTCTCGCCAAGTTAGGGAGGTTAATACTATCCATGAACATAGGCATAGTGGTAGAGGAATTCATGGCACCAACATTCAAGTTGGTGTTCCCTCCGACAGGCTAGTTAGGGTTAGCCCCACTAGGGGACCTCGTTCAAAGACGGGAATAGCACCAGACATATTGGATGTTAGGCTATGAAGTGGACTAGTTGTGCTAGAATAGGATGGAGATTCGACATATGAGGAAACTGAATCGGAGGATCCCAAAGGGGAACTGGGAGGGGACAAAGGTTGTCCAATTATCGCATGTTGAGGTAAATTGATGATCTAATCATAAATCTCGTAAATGGGGGGGTGTCCTCGAAGTCTACAAGAGTACCTCGGAAGAGAAATGGTGACATGACTAAGACTACTAATACAACAAGATAGCTCTGAAATAAGGTGAATGGAACAAATGCCCATATCAATCACACCAACTCTATATATGATGCTAAATAAAATAGCAAGAGCAATGTGGCTAATTTTTTTATCTGATCTAGGAAAAGAGTAAAATATTAAATGAGCACCCTATAAAGGAAAATAGTCACTATCCCTAAGAGGAGAACTACCAAAAAGAAAATGATCTGGAAAAAAAAAATTCTCAAATCTTTTTCAAACAAATGGTGACAAAATCCCCTTTTGAGAAAGAAATAGAAAGCCAAACAAGGGCCTTCCAAACACAAAATCATGTGGCGTCTTGATCCCACCAAGTGATTGAATGAAGGTATGAATGGGATAGTTATAGGAAAGTTCATTGGGAGCATATCCATTAGGCCAACTTCTATATGTTCAAGGTTCCATCCCACTTGCAAGAACCACCTCTAGGTAAGAATCGTAATAGAACAGCTACTAGGATACCTCATTCTCAGACACGTCCATCATGTTTCTTGCACCTTCAGCTAAAAGCCATGATTTTGATGAACTTCAATTTTGAAAGGGAATGGTGCCCCAATTAGTCCTCTAGTTTTGGTCTTGACACATACCACCCAAAAAGGATAGGCCTATTGATAAATTGGCCTACACCATGTTTGAAACAAGAGGATTTTAGTTCCCTAAAATTCAACCACCTTGTATCAGATGTATAGTGCTAGGGGAATCATTTGAATGCTTATCCTCAAAGTTATAACCTAACTACAAGATTGTTTTATCTCTCAAGTAAGGGAATTTAATGTGCTAGATTAAGGGTTACTTTTAAGGCTCCACTTGGGGTCATGAACCAAGTGATGTTTGATTTAGGGTGTGAGAGTGTGTGCACAAGTTGAGTGTACAATAAGTAAATGAAATAGCATGAAATTGTAAATTATTGTAAAGAAATACAAGATAGTATTCAATATTGGAAACTAATGATGCTCTTTATTGAAAAAAAACTATATGCTTTCTTTGTGAAGTATTGGACCACTACCAACAAGCAAACAACAATCCCAAGCACACATGCAAAATGAAAATTTAACTAGTAATGAACTTCCAAAGAAGAGAAAAATGGCTCTCAAACAACAATGCAAACTATTTTAAGCAAATTCAAGAAGTCAATTAAGGGATGATTCAGAAATCTACTTGTTGAAAATGAAATTGAAAGCTGAAAAGTTATTCAAAATAGATCCCTATTTCTTTCTCCATGTACATCATCTACGAGGAAACACAAATCAACTAATATAGCCAGCAACATGCCACAAATTGTCACGTCCCCCTCCCATTCTACCAACTAGATGGAGAGGATCGTAAGGTTAAACTGGGCATCCAGCCCCATACATTATAAAGAAACATTCAAATTTAATTGAAAATATACATATGAAAGTGCATAACAGACGTGATGCTGAATTGGGCGTCTAGCCCCATGAAACTTTTAACCATAAGCATTCACAGAATATAACAGAGACGTATGGAAATGTATGATTTTAAGAAAATCACAGCGGAAGTAAATTCATTTAACCCATCTACATACATTCATAATATTCATCAAATGGTAATTGCAATTTAACACAAGAGGATACTTATCTTATACGAAAGTAGTCCCACGCAACTGGCTATGCAACTGCAACGTTCCACCCAACCGTAGGCCAGGGTGCTCCTCAATCTCTCAGCACCACTGCCACCCCCCGAGCTGGGCATGATCTCTACAAGGAACCAGGGAACAGCAGACTCACACATAGCCAAGCATACACTAAGATGAGCCAAGCCAATCTGCAATTGGGTTTATCAGGCTGTTAGGACATGGAAGGGAAGAATTGCTAAGCTAGTGAGCTCCAACATAGAGCCAGGGATAACCTTGCAAGATCTATCTAGCTTGGCACCCACAATGCCTACACACCTAGCACAAGGAAGTATTCTTTTCACTGCTATACAGTCCCTCAAGCCATACCTTCCCTATCTAGTGCTCTCAGGGCATGCATAGAAGAGTAACCAAAGCCCTCTTGATCTTCTTGAGAGGTTGTCTCCCCCACTAGGTTTATCAAGCCACTTCTATCCACTACCACTCCAAAACTTCAATTCACAAGTTCAAACCAAAAACAAGGATGCACACAACAGCAGAACACAATTATGGGGCAAGATAAAACGTTTTTACAGTGATATGCATGAGATGGGGTTTCAACTCACTCAGAAAAACGTGGGAACCCACAAAAACGAAATGGGAAGTTGGGGAACAACCCAGGGAAGCCCAATCCATTTTTAGAAAAACGTCCTTGGACATTCGGGGGCAAAAACGACCTCCATACAGTTCCCAAAACGTGGCCCTTCTCTCCCAGGCTACTGCATATGCAAAAACGAACTCCCAGACATGGAGAAATGCAGGATTTGGATGAAAAACGTGTAGGGAAAGACCCAGCTAGCTCCAACTGCGTGAATGAGGGAAGACTTCCCATTCAGAATGGATTTGGGCACCATTTCGTGGGTGTTTCCTTGCCCAACAAGCAAAAACACGAATTTCCAAGTTGATGGCTTGCCCATGCACGAAATTGGCTGCCATACTTCTTCATTTCCAAGGCAATAACTGCCCCAACCAATCTTTGGAAGAATTAAATGATTGAGTGCATGAGACAAAATGGGTAGTCGGTGGTTTATGGGTTTCCCCATTGACACATGGATTAATACCATTGGCTCAAGGGTTTAAATAATTTCCCTCCCTATTCCTTGTAGAAGCATGCCCCATCTCTTTGTTGCATTGCATAGCTAGTTGTGGGTATTTTTCATTAAAATTCATATTTACATGATGTCTCATTTACATTGTGCCCATCTAGCACAAGAGTCACAAGCATCTAGTTTAATTGTCGATACATAACCGCTAAATCAATGGTGGGGCCTTGGCCTTGAGCTCCTCACCATGATTAACATCATTTACAAAGGGGGTCAAAATGGGGACGTGACACAAATAATAAAAACGAAATTGAATGCAAGCCTGAAACAGAAACCAAACTGAACATGAAAAAGGTGAAACCAGAACCAGTTGAAATTTGTTTAGAAAACTCATTTTTTCAGTTGAGTCATGCTTTTCAAGGGAAAGTGCGTCACCCTAGTCACAAATTTCACTAACAAAGCCATGATCGAGACTCAAAATAGGGAAAAAATAAAATAAACGCTCATGGTTGTGGCAAAAAACTAAGGGATTTTTCCTAGGATGCTCATTAGCAATAAAGGAAAACAACCAACAAGAAAATATAGCCAAACACTACCATAAACACCTAAGAATGAGGATGGAAATAGTGATCTAAACACAACCATGAGGGCTTGCTTATATGCACGATAGTGGTAAAAAATAATATCTAGATATAATGTGTATGCTCTCCATTCCATTGATTTCTTAGTGGAGAGGTTATGGTTTTGGAAGTTATCCATTGTTAGTTTCGACCATGCCAATGTATGTGTCCACGTTTAGAAACTACTTCCCTTGGGGAAGCAAGAAATGATGAACTCTAACCAAAAACACATTTTTGTGACCAATTCATGATTTTTTTCCGCAAAAGGTGTGACCGAGGTAATGCTTTTCGAAGGAAAAATAACGATTCTTTATTTATGGTCAATTCTTGGGTTTGATTTTCAATTTTTTAGTCATTTGGTCATTTCCTCAGGTCATATGGATGAGATGGGATGGAAAATGGTACTAATACTACTGGTTATGATGATGAAATTGATGACAAAGTAGGTGACCAAATTTTGGTTGTTAACACCTACACAAACACATTTTTGTATACATTATGAACTTTTTGGGGTTGGATTGAATAGAGATTTGAGATTTGGTATCAATAATTGGATGATTAACTTGAGAGAATTCGCCAAGAAATTAGAGATTTTTATATGTCCAAAATGTTCATTTCGTGAAACATAGATTTCAAGGCTCGTTTCTAATGGAAATCGGCTTTCAGTAGTAGGGTCTGTCATTAATCAATGCATGCCACAAAATTAAGTGATTGGATGGGGAAATGGGGATTTGAGTTGTTTTATAAATCGATATTACAAGTAAATTGACCTATTTTTGTATGAGGACGAACTTTTTTTCCCCTCTACAGATATGGAAATTGTTAAGATCATCCCAGCACTGGCCCATTGAACGCTAAATTCTTGTTTAAGTCTCTTAGATCATTGTGTAAATCATAGTCATGCACTTTATCCCACTCCTTCCTCTCAATCTGTGTTATTCAATCGTATTCACCTCTTAGAATTATTGGCTCCTCATTCTTTAGTTTTATGATTGTGGGATGACAATTTGCAGGGTGATAGCTCTATAGATTACAATCAAAACATAGTTATTAGCTCACATAATTTTGTTAGTTCTTGTTCAAAACAGTACTATAGCCCATCTCATAGATGAGATCAATCAAGGATTGTTCAAAACTTTACACACACACACAACCCAATTAGAGAAAAATACACAAGTTCTATTGTATGTTGAGGCGAGATACACCCATGATTTGCAATCAAAATGAGTGTTTCCATGAATGGGAACTTCAAATGTGAGTGAGTTGAGGAAGAACTAATATTGATGTGAACTAGTGATGAATACAACTCCAATAGATCTAAATTTGGAGTCTTACTTATACGTGGTATGTCCAATGACAAGTGATTTGGGGGTAGAAATCCATTTCTACTCCTTCTCCAACCATTCCATTTCCATTGCCTGGAGATGAGTTTACAATAGCTTGCAAATTCAATTATATGAAAATTGGGAGAATCCGCAAAATCAATAAAAACTAGAGCAAAATCTCAAGGATAGAATTTATTCTGAATATTAAGGAAAATGACACCGACTGGAATCATTTTGAGATGTGCTCTCCTCCCAATTGCGAAACTCCCCTCCCAATAAGTTTGCTAAGATCATCTAGGAATTATGTACTTGAATCATTGAAATCTAAAATATTTTTATTTTGTAGCAACACAAAGCCTTTAATCTTATTGTGATGTGAAAATACCCAATTGTTTCTATTATAGCTACGGATGTGGAGTGGGATATCACAAGTGAGACAACATCATTTTTGCGAAGACCACCTGGTAAAGTGTTGTATGTATTATGTGTATCTACTCTAATTAATGGATGGTCACATAATCTCATACATGATATCGTATGTCTTTGTGTTGATGTATATGTAACTTCGGAATGTATTTCATCTGTGTATTTTATATATATTTATTGTACCCTTATAAGAGATGTGTCATTCCTCTATAAGGAAGTGTCGTCATGTGGATTGACAAGTGTCGCAAGTGTGTGTACTTGACGATGGGTTATTAGACCACCATGTGGGGTCGGCCCTGAATTATATATATTATAATGTGGATGTACCTAGCTAGACAAGTCGGCCCCATAAGGTCACTGGGAAAAAAGATTAGTATAAATAGAGATCGGAGATCTCTATTTTACTCATTCGGAAAAGTAACTCACTCTCACTCAGAAAGTGGCACACTAGTGAGGAGGAGGATCATCTGCTACTAGGAGACTATCTCAGTGTATTTTGGTTGTACTTTGGTTGAGCCATTGCTCTCTCTATCTCTGAGGAAGTTGTGGGGTTTTTCACCTTAGGGTTTTCCCCATGGAAACTTTGTGTCTCTTGTCTCTCATGCTTTTGATTCTTGTCATGCTTGTCATGCTTATTGTGATTGTCATGCATTGATATACTGTATATGTTATTCTCTCAGTAAAGATCCTAGAGTATTGTGAATTAATGCTCAAAATTTAACACTTTGTTTAATCATGTCTATGCTTTGCATATGTTTCTGTTTCAGTCATTGGACATGAAAAATATGCATAAAAAACATTTAGGAGTAGAATTATTTTTAGATATGGTGGGACTTGCTTGGGATACTAAGTTGGGTCCTGGGTAATGTATATGTTAGGATTTAGAAAGAACATCCGACCACGAGAAATTCACCAATGCATTTTTAGGAAATTCCAAAAGTATACACAAGAATAAAAATCATACCATATATTAGCTATTATTAATATAACCATATGTGAGCTCAAAGACTTAAATCATACCCCTACAATTTTGAATATAAAAACCCTAGCCATATATTTGACTCTCCTTGTAAAAGTTGCATCTGTATTTTAAATATTGCTACTTTCTCTGACTTAATTTTGAGGCTATATATCATTCTATTGCCTTTTATATTTTGTGTGAACCCATCCTAAATGGATATCGAGGATTTGTTATTAGTCCCTACCCTAGGTAGCAAGGACTCTAGTAATTGGTGTGTCATTTTTTTCATTACCTTGCACACAAACCAAAACATATGTTAACCATTTCCACAAAGCTTTTGGATAAGGGTATAGGATAGCATTATCTCCACCAATGAAAATTTTGTTAGGCTTATTTGGCCTCAACCCAAGGATGGGCCAAATTCGACATGTAATTTCCTTTATTGTTTACTATTCAAAAACATTGCAATTCCAAAGGCAAGAAAGTGAAGTAATGCTACTAAGTGTTAACATAAATTTTCTATGCCAATTTGAAATTTTAGTACCTACTTATGTTTGTTACATTCTATTACCTATCTATGTTTGTTTGCGACCAAAACAACAATGATATAAGCCATGCTCAGGTACTTGTCATCCACTGTTGGAACTCTGCAATATATTTCAACGTGGCACTTAATGTGCAAAAGGAAACTATCCATGCTTCACACTCCACATATGGTCAACACCATGTTGACACATCTACATGGTTGCCACCATCTTAGCACTTATTCAAGACCTTTATGTATGCCCTATGCAATCCTAGATACTAGTGGCCTACTAAAACTCCCTCGAAAATAATAAAAACTAAAGATGCACATGTACCTTTGAACTTTATCAAGTTTTTTCCTGCTTCTAACGTTCTTGTGTTGAATTGCTTTCCAACGCTTCTATGTCAACTTGCTCTGATATGTACCTTGTCTTGGATAAGTTTTCCACTGCTATCTTTTTTTCTGAGAAAGGGATCACAATCACTCTAATTCCTCTTTTCCAATGTTGATGTAACATATTCGTCATTCATTTTGTGAATTGAATATAGAAGTAGCGATGGTTTTCCAACATGAGACTTGGAATTTTTAGTGTCATTGCATTATGATTGTCGCAATAGACAATTTCAAAAGGATGTGTTCTCATGTTATAACTTCCTTTATTTCTCATGTTGGAGGATCTGGAACCGCAAGAAGGGAAGTTGTAGCTCATGGCGTTTGTCATGTAGAGATTATTGTAATTGGGAGTTGAAATCTTTCCCTACTTTCTTTAAACCTTGATTGTATGCAACATCTTTTACCATATAAGGAAGCTACCAACAACTTTGAACAATAGTAGCTGGTGAAAATACTAGCATCATGCTATTTTATTCTTTATATTGTTTTCTTCCCTCAATACTTAATTACTTGGATTTCAATGCATTACGCTTCCCTCATATTTCTTCCCATTAAAGGAAGATGCTACGTCCTATTTATTCCCTCAATACAGGACTTGTTTCAATTTTGGAAAGAGGTTTTCTATACCCACTGGTACCATTTCTAGCTCATTCTTTGCCTTTTGCCTCGCTTCTAGCTGCAAGTCCCTATTTGAAGTCACCTCAACAAGCTCGATGTGCAGCTATTGATGTGCCTGCTACAAATCCTTATAATTGTGTTATGTCTATGTAACTCTTTGCATTCCTCCTTCGATGGGAAATAATTCTAAGGTAGACCAGGTCCTCACAACTCAATGACTTATTCTAATAACCCCTACTTTCATGCTCTAGGAAGATACCAGTTCAGTGGGAGTCCACTGGAAATCGATTGTTCATATCACATGCGATCTTTTGGAACTATGAATTACTTTTCCGTGTGTAGCTTCTATTAATAGGGGTATATTAGTGTGCTCCTGGGAAATGTGCAGCATCACCTGACATCAATGTGGATCTTGAGCAATTTATTCTGACTATGCCATGGTAGATAGTTGATCCAAGGGAAACTCGAGCATAGAGCTAGTAGGGTTCTCAGTTTGTCTAGTTGGGGACCCATGTTGGGTCATTCATGTTCGGCTTCTCCCATATGTGCATCCTCTTGTAGCGGGTGCATCATCCAGACATTCAAGTAAATCCAAAGCAATGGTGATCAGGATCTTTGTAACCACTCAATTGGTCATATCGCGTGCGATATTGTTGCAATCCGAATCTAAAGTGTTAATGCCTTACTTAGAGTCCCATGCACTAGACGCTTTCTCACCATTTATTAGCAAAACATATACATCTGTTCCGAGACTGAAAATACAAAATACGATGGCATGTGTGGGCACATGTGTACTTTTAATTGTGTGTTCAATGCAATAATATTTTTATTCTATTGTAATAAGAAAAGTATATTATTTTCCACTATTATATTTTTATAGGTTCGACATTATGATATTTAAAAGTTGAGATTTCTCCATCCAAACCTTGGTCTATTGGGATAACATAAATATCATTTATATACCACACATATTAAATTATGGTCTAGTATGGTCAATTGTCAACTTTGAGATTTCTCCATCCAAACCTTGGTCTAGTATGGCCACTTTGACAAATTTTTGTCTTACATGAGAACATTAAAAAAATTGTAAATGATCATCCCTACAATTATTTGGCAGTTTCTCCTTTTCCTTGTTACTTAACTTTAACATCCTTGGGCTTAAGAAATCATTTTAAGTGGCAAGATTGCAAATTATTTATTTTGATTTATACCATATTTTAAAATTCACATATATAATAACCTTAACTTCAAACGTTTGGTCTTTTTTTTTTTCATAACCATGTAATCCTTAAATACGAATATTCATATGTTAATAAAAATTAATACATGCATATTATTTTTTTGCATTGTTATGTAACTTTTAAACAATATTTGTATTAAGGAAAAATTTATATTATATATATATATATATATATAATATTGTCATGTTTTATTTTGAATTTTTATAACCATCATAGATTCATCTTAAATCCAAATTTATTAAACAACAAGAGGGATCCAATTTCATGAGATGTATTTTTTCTTTTATCTTAAATTTTTTATACATTAAGAAAATGTTTACACCTCAAGAAATTGAATCCCTCTCTATGCTTAATAGATTAAGATGGATCTATGTAGGTTTTAATTTTTTTTATTTTATGAGTCAACATGAATTTTTTAAATTTTTATTTTTTATAAGTTATGAGCTGACATGGGAATGTTACGTTACGTAACGTGATGAACGTGACAACATCTCCCCCATATTGGGTTGTAAGCACCTTGCTACTCTCGATGCAATATAGCAAGAAATCATGGAATTTTAATTTTAAATTTGTGGCCTTTTTTTCCTTTAGCTCTGTAAAATCAATTATATAATTAGCATGGATTCACCTTAAACCTAGATCTAGCACCGAGAGGAATAAAATTTCTTGAGGTGTAGATTTTTTTGTTGCTGTATAGAAAAAATCGATACCTCTCGGTGCTTCTTAAATCCATGTTTAAAATGGATCTATGTTGGTTTTAATTTTTTAACTTTGTGTAAATTTTAAAATTGAACCTAACATATACACCTAATTAGATTTATCTAATTTTTGTTGTTATCACATACACAACATCTGTAGAGCACCTGGCTACCCTTAGTGCAAAAATCTTAATTTTAAATATTTAGTCTTATGTAGTTAAACCCATCACCAAAAAAAATACTCTTATTTCTCTATATAAAAGTGTTTTCAAGGAAAAAAACGTACTTTTGTTATTTCGGAGAAATCAAAAAGTACATATATATAGCCGAATAAGTTCATCCCTGACTAATACAGGGCCATCTAATCAAGCTTACAAACATGTTCCATTACATAATTACCAAAACTAATCCAAAACTAGAAACAACAGTCCCAACACATCAAAACAAGAGGCTAGCCTCAACGGGAAGGATGACTAAAACACTTATGTGAAGAAAAACATAGAACCATAATGAGAAATCAAATTTTCAACCCATTATTCCCAATGAAGAACTCCAACATCCCCATCGAGGACTTCTTTAGACAAAGCACCAGCTATATTGGTGTTTTCTCTGTAAATGTGATCAATTGAGAGATCATAGAACCAAGACATCATTTTAGATATTCTGATACACCAATGTTTGAGTTGAACATTGTTGAGTTGATGTATCTTATTTTCCCAATTCACAATAATCAAGGAGTCGTCGAAGATCCTGATAGAGCCCAAACCACAACACATTGCCACTTTTAAGATACCCAGAGCCCAAGCAATTCAACCGTTGTATTAGACCCCGAACCACACGCAAGACGAAATTTGTAAGTGAGATCCTCTCCAGGGTTGATGATAATCCAGCACCACAATTCAACTTAGTCGAAGCTCCATCAAAGAAGCTAGAAGCATTACCAGCTGATTCAAGGTTCATTTTAATGCTTCTTTTAGGATTTTGGTTAGCTTGAGGGGCGTTTATATATAAATGAAACAACTGCCAGAACTTATACAAATCCAGATTCTCATAAGGAATGGAATCATGAAAGATGGCATGATTACGAATGTTCCAGATTGACCAAGCCACCAATCCTGGGATATTTTTTAAATTCCGATGCCTCTGCAACCAAGACTGATATGCCTTTTCAAATCCCATGCTGTACCAATATTCCACAATCTTAAGTGCCAAACAGATCTTCTTCCACATCTCATTGGAGAAACTACAATGTAAAAAAAGATGATCCACCATTTCACAACTACTTCTACACAGAAAGCACATATTAGGGCCCTGTCTACCACAACGATTCAAGTTTTCCCAGGTTATAATTTTGTCATTAAACACAAGCCATAAAAAACACTTAATTTTAAGAGGAAGTTTCCACTTCCAAATAGCACCATACCACCATTTCCTATGATCTTCAACATGACTTTCGACTATCACCTGATAAGCAATACTAGCAGTGACCTAACCAGAAGAGGGGTTCTTAGCCTAGGCCAGGCAATCTTTTTCCTTTGTAATTCGAATACCTGCAAGGTTTAATTGTTGGATATACCTATTCCATTTGTTTTCCCATCTTCCCGCAAGTCCAAGATCAGAAGAAGTAAGCCACTAGGATGGATCCGACACTAGATCATTCGTCCTTTTGAATTGATTCGGGGTGAATATACCATAATCGGTGAAGAGATTTCGGAGATCCTGAGATAATTTAAACTCTGTATCAATTCCCAGAATGGGATCAATACCCACTATAACTTCTTTTCCATTTCCCACCTACCAAGCCAAATGATTACTAATCTAGGGAAATATTTTCATAAATCCTTTCCATATAAATGAAGCATTCTGAGCGGCTTCAGGAGATTTCCTAATCCAACTGATTAAATCCTCTTTGATGCATTTAACATGCAGTAGCTCAGACCAAATATTATCACCAAGGAGACCTCGCCAAAGGCTTTTCAAAGACAGAGCAATATTAAACCAGAAAATAATTTTTATGTTCCAACCACCATATTTCTTTGGCAAGGATAATGATTCCCAATTAGCAACATGATAATGACCCCTTCTTTGTTTCCAGACCAGAGAAAAGTCAACATTAAGCTTTTCAGCTTATGCAGAATAGTAAGAGGGATTTGAGCCAGCAATGCCCAGTACATCGGTAAACAACTTAAGACTGACTTCAGCAGAATAAGACGACCACCCAGTGACAAGTATTTCAAGCACCATAAATTGATTCTTTTCTCATACCTCTGGATCATCCACCTCCAGTTTTGTAAGCCATAAAAATTTGGTTTAATAACATGTATGTGCATTCTAAAATTTTACATGGTTGGTTTATTAACAAAAACATATTAATATTTTGATGTATGTTTAAATGTATATCAATTGAATGTTAAAAACAATTCTATGATTATTCAGATGATTGTCTAGTTGATTGGTTTATTAACTAGCATAGATCATTTTTAAACCTGGGTCTATCAAGCACCGAGAGAGATCCAATTTCTTGAAGTGTGATTTTTTTAATCATAATTTTTTTATACAAAATTTATACACCTCTAGAAATTGGACCCCTCTCGGTGCTTGATAGATTTGGGCTTAAGATGAATCTATATTGGTTTTAATTTTTTGTTTTATAGGCTGGCCTGGATTCTTTTAATTGCTTTTCATTTGGTTTTAATTTTTTATTTTATGAACCAACATGAATTTTTAATAACTTTTTATTTTTGTTAATGTAATGTTACATTAGTTTATGTGACAACATCTCCCCCATACTGGGTTGTAGAGAACCTCACTTATTGTAATTGGGAGTTGAATGCTTGCCCTAATTTCTTTCAACCTTGATTCTATGCAACATCCTTTACCATATAAGGAAGCTACTGACAGCTTTGAACAATAGTATCTGGTGAAAAGACTAACATATTGCTATTCTCTTATTTTTATGCTTTTCTTCCCTCAATACTTGCTTACTTTACTTTCAATACGTTATTCTTCCCTCATATTTCTTCCCATTAAAGGAAGATGCTACATCCTATTTTATTCCCTCAATACAGAACTTACTTCAGTTTTGGCCAGAGGTTTTCCAAATGCACTCAAGTACTATTTCTAGTGCATTCTCTGCCTTATGCCCCGCTTCAGGTTGCAGTCCCTATTGAACCTAATATATACTCCCAAATAGATTTATCTATTTTTTTACTACCAGATACACAACATATATAGAGCAACTTGTTACTCTCAGTGCAAAAAAAAAAAAATTAAATATTTGGTCATGTAGTTAAACCCATCTCAAAAATAGTACTCTTATTTCTCTATATAAAAGTGTTCAATAATATGTATGTGCATTCTAAACTTTTACATGGTTGGTTTATTAATAAAAACATATTAATATTTTGATGTAAGTTTAAATTTGTATCAACTGAATGTTAAAAATAGTTTTAGGCCTATTCAGATGATTGCCTAGTTGATTCATTTATTAACCAGCATAGATCTATTTTAAAATAGGATCTATCAAGTATCTAATTTCTTAAGGTGTAATATTTTTTTTAATCTTAAAGTTTTTACACAAAAAATTTACACCTCGAGAAATTTGATCCCTCTTGATGCTTGATATATCTGGGCTTAAGATGGATTTATGTGGGTTTTAATTTTTAGTTTTGTAAGACGACATGGATTCTTTTAATTACTTTTCATTTGGTTTTAATTTTTTATTTTATGAACTTACGTGAATTTTTAATTACTTTTTATTTTTTTTAGTGTAACGTTACGTTGCATTACCTTATGTTACAACATCTCCCCCATGTTAGACTGTAGAGCACCTCACTTATTGTAATTGGGATTTGAATACTTTCCCTACTTTCTTTCAACCTTGATTGTATGCAACATCCTTTGCCATATAAGGAAGCTACCAACGACTTTGAAGAATAGTAGTTGGTGAAAATATTATTATTTGTATGTGTTTCTTCCCTCAGTACTTACATGGATTTCAATACATTACGCCTCCCTCGTATTTCTTCCCATTAATGGAAGATGCTACATTCTATTTTATTCCCTCAATATAGAACTTGCTTCAATTTTGGTCAGAGGTTTTCTAGATGCACTTGTACCATTTCTATCTCATTCTCTATCTTTTTCCTTACTTCTAGTAGCAAGTCCCTATTTGAAGTCATCTCAACAAGCTTGATGTGCAGCTATTGATGTGCCTGCTGCAAATCATTATAGTTTTGTTATTTCCGTGTAATTATTTACACTCCTTCAGTGGTCAAAATAAGACATGCACAATAAGTCTAAGGTAGACCAAGTCCTCACAACTCAATGACTTGTTCTAATAGCCCCTACTTTCATTCTCTAGGTGGGCACCAGTTCAATGGGAGTCCACTGGAAATTGATTGCTCATATCACCTGTGATCTTTTGGAGCAATGAATTACTTTTTCCTATGTAGCTTCTATCAATAGAGGGTATATTAGTCTGCTCCTGGAAAATGCTTAGCATATCCTAACAGCAATGTGGATCTTGAGCAATTTTTTCCAATTGTGCCATGGTAGATAGTTGATCCAAGGGTGACCTAGGCATAGAGCTAGCAAGGTCCTCAATTTGTCTAGTCGGGGACCCATGCATTGGAAGTACTTATTGGGTGGACATGTTTTAAGATCTCATGGATTGAGTAGGGTGTATGGTGGGGTTAGATAATAAATGAGGAGACTTGCAGTTAGCATTGAAAGGTTAAGGGTAGCAATGATAGGCGTTCCCAAAATTCTAGGAGGAGGAAAGAGGAACAAAACTTGATGTATATGTGCTCCCATCCATGGTTTTCGCATTAGAGGAGTGGGACTAAGAATCAGTTGTGGTTGAGCCGGTGTTTGATCATAAGTGATAATACAAAACTATGAGATCTCCAATTTGGAGGTAAGTGAAGGGGGGATGGAAAATGTGCCAACAAGGGAGGTGTTATAGGTCAAATCTGCACTTCTCCGTCCGTGATCACATTGCCCTGTCGATCACACAAAAGGACACTATGGATGGAAGAGTTGGATTGACCTTGGATGATTTACTACTGAGATCACCTCTTCAGCTGAAAATTATATTTTTCTGCATATTTCATTATAAGTGCGCTACTCTTATAACTGAAAACCCACGCACGTTCCTAAAAGTGTGTAGGTTTCAATACTGAAAACCTGCGCACTTTCCTAAAAGTATGCAGGTTTCAATACTGACAACCCACGTACGTTTCTAAAAATTTGTATGCGCGAATTGCTGAGAGACCTAGCGGCGCACCATGCGCAAGTCCCCTAGTGTCATACCCATACACATATTAAGATGAAATTGAAAAATATATTAAGATTACAAATTGGGATTAGTTGAGTTTGGTATTGTAACTCCCCCAACTTCCCAATTCAACTGCCTCACGAATCCAACTTCCATCCTTGTGCCATAAATACAAGGGGAAGCCATGAGGGAGAGGCCAATAATGAAGAAGAAGCTATTGTTATACTGAAGGAATTTCTAAGTCATTGTGAGGAGCAGGAGCCCAGAACTCGGTTGTAGAAGTGTTTGGACAGATCAGGTATAAATGTATTTGGCTACATTTCTTTGGAAATAAAAGATCGAGATACCATTCCCGTCCTAATGGAATGTCTTTTCTATTGAATATCTGATTGTAATTAATGTTAAATTGCTTTCAATTTCGTTATATATTTGCATTCAAGATACGCTGAGGAAGGTTGAATTATTTTGCAGGTACATTTCTGTGGAGAATGGGCGAAAGCTAGGACTAGCCGTCGTTAACAAGGTACTGATTTCAGAATCCTAATCTCATTTCATTCATAGTAATTAGTGAAAAGTAGAATGTATCTATCTACCACCCCATGTAAGTTGATAGTGTCATTTCCCCCACTATAGGTTATATTCTTGCACAACAGAACGGGCGACTCCACTGGGGAGCACCGGTTTTTTCTGCTCTGGGGACCTTGTCTAGGTTTTCTTTTAGTTTTATAGTCTGTTGGCTTTCTGAGACGTTTTTATAGGTTACTTTTCTATTTCCTTTTGCTTTGATTAATTTCAGTCTAATAGTCTAATAGGTTTTCTAATAGTGTAATCCCTGTGTGATGGTCTCCTGTGCATATAGGTACGCATTTTCTGAAATGTATGCGGGTTGTCAATATTACAACCTGCATACTTTTAGAAATCTACGCGGGTTGTCAGTATTACAACCTTCATACTTTTAGAAATGTGTGCGAGTTGTTAGTGTATACAGCTGCGCACTTTCCTGTAGGATTGAACCTTTTGTTGCAGGGTTTGATTTTTGAATGTTGGGTCTATTCCTTCTTTTGCTTTGCCTCTTTGCTGATGTTGAGACATCCTTGTCCTTTTTTAGTCTTGTTTTAACCTCTTGGAAGTCATCTTTAGATTGCTTCACTCACTTCAGTACTTGTTTTAGGTGTCTTTTCTGCTTTCTAGGTCTTTTGAACCTGTGCACGACTCCCTGCTAGTCATAGTAGCGCATCTTTTTCCCTAGATGCGTGTTGCAGTTATACATACTTGCGCACTCTACGCTTTTTGCCTGTTGCAGTACCTACTCACTTTTATTGAGTTTGGATTTTCATTTTAGGGTTTGATCTCAGTTTTAATTCTTTTGGGTGTTTTTGAAAGTTTTGATGGTCTGGATACCTTCTGAGCTTTTGTTCAGGTTAGTCTGAGTTGGTTGAAGCCTTCTAATTTTCTTTTCCTTTGAGTTTGTGTGGCAGTAGAGTTACCTTTGGTTTGCTTGCCTACCCTATTTGTTTGGTGGGTGTTTTCTTGGTTTTTGGTGCTTAGGAGCAGCCTCTTAGGTTTTTTCTTCCATTGCATGCATCTGTTTTCCTTTCTTCTTTTACACCATGTTCCAAACCTAGAGTTTTTTCCCATCAAAACAACTTTGTAGGTCAAGTCTTTTTCGATCTTTTGATTCGATTGGTTTAAGCCATTAGGTCTTTTTTCTTTACCCACACCTTTGTTAGATCTTTCTTGTTCCTTCTTTCAAGTTCATTTTCTTTTGCAAATAAAATAAAAAGATAAAAATTGAATTTGGTAGCTTAGTAGTAAGATTTATCATCATTTTTCAAAGTAGCATAGATTGTCTTGCTTTGAAAATTTAAAAGAATTTTTTAAAAAAAATTATGCTTAAGATTGCCTATTTCTTGTTTTGAAAAAACATAAACGAAAAAGCAAAAAGAGTCTTTGTGAATTTTTAAAAGCATTATTTGTACACACTTTGCTTTCTGTCGAAACCATTCCACACACTTCACTTCCCTTCTTGAGTAAAAAGTAGCCTCTAAAAAGAAAATTTAATCAAATTAATTAACAACTTTTTATTTTTAGGTATGACACAACATCAACTAGCTTAGGCTAGGGTTTCGGGGTGAATCACCTTAAACTACCGGAAATCAATTTCATTACTCAATAATTGTAGTAAGACAATCTCTTAAGAAAACCCACTTATATCAAAGTATCCTGGGAACGCTCTACTCAAACCAGAGTTAAGCACGAGGCCGTGTGCGACTGGAACTGCTGACGATACCCCCTCACTTTCCTTTCAAACATAAACCAGAGTTGATTTACGTACGAGGGTCCACTAGTACTTTTAATTGCTTTTGGATTTTGGGCTTTGCTACCCTGCCCATGCGTCTTGGCTAGGCTGATGACTATTCCCCCAGGTATTTTCGTATTTGTGGTATCCTTAGTATCTTAACCCTAGGGCTCTTCACAAGTATAGTGGAAGGCTATTTCCACTGCACCTCGGATAAACATGGAAGGTAACCCTTTGCAGTAATCCCGGGAGGGTGGTTTGGTGATTCAAACACTTGCACCCAGAGGATCTCCATTGGAAGTTGTGTAACTGACTATCAATACTCTATTAGTTTGTTCTAGGTCCTCATCATCCCAGACTTGCTTCTGAGAGTATTAGCTTTATTTTCCTATTTTTTATCACTATAGGACCTTTCTAGTGGTGTGCTCTTTGTGCGGCTTGTTTTTAGTTGGCCTTAGAGAGTCGAAAACTATGGATAGCATCTCGGTGAGAACCAGTCAAGGGGCTCCTTATGCTTTTCCATTCATTGGGAACATTGGTACTCCCTTAATGGCTACCTTGAATCTTCCAGGATTCACTATAGGGCTACCGGTTTGGTTGTTTTCCCCTCCGAATTCCTTGCATGCTCCTGATGCTTCTCAATTAAGCACTTCACATCAAGAGCATCAAAACCCTATGCCTTCCTCGGCAATAACATCTTCTCCTCCTCCTTCTACCTGATGTGGTGAAAGTAGTAATACTAGTAACCAGTAGTCTAAAAGGAATAGACGGAGGAATAATAGAGAGAAGATTCCAAAGAAAGGGGGAAGCCATCCAGCCTCTGGAATTCATGCTGGGGGCACCTACCCAGGCTATGGTGGTCATGTTGGGAGAACTCACTCAGTCACTGTAAATCATACTGAACCTATCCACCTAGCCTCTGGAAGTCATGCTGGGGGCACCCACCCAGCCTCTGAAAGTCATGTTGGGGGCACCTACCTAGCCTCTAGAGGTCATGCTGGGAGCAAACTTCCAGTCACTGCAAATCATACTAAAATCATGTATTCAATCACTATCGGTCATGTTGAGGATGCGTCATTTATCACTGTTGGTCATATTAATGACAAGTCACCAATTACTGTGAGTCATACTAGAGACATTGAATCACCCACTGCAAGTCATGCTAAGAAAGTTGACATTGTCGACAAACCTAATAAACAGAATCTTAAGTTCCCTTGTAATTTTTACGAGGGAGACCACCTGACCTATTTCTGCCCTGTACTTCCAGAAGTGCAAAGAGTGTTGTCTGTAATTCAAAATTCTTCTGCTTCTGAGCAACCAGCCACTGCAAGTCATGCTGGGGGCATGATATCAACCAATGATAGTCATGTTGAGAGTATTGTTGTTGTAAAGGAGTCTAATCTTATAAGACGGAAGCCAAAGTTCCCTTGTAAACTTTGTAAGGGATATCACCTTACTCACCTATGCCCTACTATTCCAGAGGTGCGGAGAGTGTGGTCCATGTCTGAAGGATCCTCTGCTCCTGAATTTCCTATAGATTCCCCACAACCTAGTCAACCTTTGGTTGATGATGTGGTTGAACCAATGCAATCTTTGGTCAACCCTACTCTTACTTCAAAGAGTGAAGTGATCGAATCGATGCAATCTTCGACTGATCCCATCAGTCCTTCAGATACTGATGCACCTATTCCTGAATTCTTCTGCATTATCAGTTCAGATGTTTATGAAAAAGGGGGCACTTAATCTATGCTGAGTGAACCCCTACCAAGCTTTGGGATCATCTCCTTTGATTGGAATAGTCTAACTGGACCTCGCCTTCCTTCTTCTACACCTTTTCAGATAAAGGTCGATATCGGAAACCATGCGGTTCACTGATGTATTGTAGATGAAAAAGCCTATGTTAGTATCTTATTCCCTTATGCTTGGAGAGGTTTAGGTTTTCCTAACCTTGTTCCAGTTGTTAATTGGCCATTGACCTTCGATAGAATACCTAGTGAACCGTTGGGATTCCTCCTTCAGGTACCCGTTACTTTGAGTGGAAAAACAATCTTAGTTGATTTTATGGTTTTAAAGAACCCTATGGATTTCCTAGAGTCTAAAATGCAGTCTGCCATTCATTTGGACATTGATCCACCGTCGAGCATTCTTCCACCTTTTCTTCGAGCTTGTTAAAAACAAAAAAATGAACCGAATAGGAAAAAGGAAAAACCAGAACCAGAACCACCTTTTCATTTAAGTTTATTTATGGACATTTTTTACAGTTGGTAGCCTTAAAGCAGGGAAAATTTGAAATTTGAAAAAAGTAATAAGTACAATGCACCACATCTTTATAATAAAGTGGGAAATAATGAGATTTCCTAGAAAAGTGGATCAACATATGCAATAATGAGGATATTGAAGAGATAGTTAGATGAAGTGGTGAAAAGATTTCACAAATTGCATCAAATTGAAGTAACATTTAATGTTTGGAGCAAAAGCAAGATAAGACAATTTTAGATGATTGTAGAATTCTTTTAAAAGGGAAGTTTGTTGGTGGTATTGTTTATTGTGTTGCGTTGAATGTTTGAATAGTGATTGTGGAGTTTGTAGCATATATCTTTGAGTGCAGTGTGAAATTGTTGCAATTACTGAAACAGATTTCATCATGTCCTCTTCTATAAAACCCAAAGGAAGGTCCAAGGCTAAATAAGTGAAGGAGGCAGAAATGTATGTTTTTGAAATTGATCATTGGGTTGAGATTCAAGGTAAAATACTTAGGAAGGTATCGTTGATAAAGTTTTTGGATTTTAATCTTTAAGATACAGAGAGATTCCTCATACTGGAAGAAAGTAATTATGTTAAGGTTGTATTCAAATATGATAATATAGAGAGGGTGGTACCCAAAATATGGGCGTGCGATATTTTTAAGTTTGGTATTATGTCTCTCATAGATGTTCCACACTTTGGAAGAAGTCCAATTATTACACAGTGTATAAGGTTTTTGTTGATTCGAGTCCATGGTGGGGCGCTATGGTTGGATAAATCCTATCCAATTGATTTAGATGTCATTCAAAAAAATCCAGGATTGTCACGCATGGGGAAGGAAATGTTTGAAGCGATTGTGGCTAAAGATATGAAAGCATAGGAATTTTATACAAAGTATGGCACTCACCGGGGTACACAAGGTGTAGTTATATCATGTATCAAAAACCAACTGGTTAGGTTTGCAACACATATTTTAGTAGGAAAAATTATAATAAAATGTTGCAAGGATGAATGCTTAAGAAACTGGGTAGAATACTTGTTGGATGAATTCATACAAGATTCTTTGGATACACAAGATGTAGGTAAAGAATTTCATTTTAGTTGGGTATTATTGTTGATAGGGATGATTGAATGGAAATCTCTTGGGTTGCTTGAAGGTAAATCTTATGATATAGAGGTAACAGAGGAGTTTCCGGCCCCAAAATTTAACATCTGGAAATTGAGTAAATATTATGAGAAGCAGCAAGAGACTAATTTGGTGTTACAATGTTGGTACATCAACATTATTCAAGCTTCAACATATTCATATAGGATTCCTTCAAGTCTAATTGATAAGTATGAGTCTATTTTGTATTTTTCAATTAATAACCATAATTATTTTATTTCACCATGCACACAACCCTATAGCAGAAAAGAGGTGTTGGCTCTTTATGTGACTGAAGAAAATATCAAGCAATCTATGATGGATTGGCCTCAGGAACATCAATGGAAGCCAAATTTAGATGTGGAAATATTGAATACTCTAAAGGGTACTTGGAAGCATAAGAAGGAACAAACCAAAGGTTCTACAAGTTCAAAGCAAGTGCGTGGTTCCCAAAGGATCAGTGCGCAGAAGAAGAAAGACCCGGAGCCTGTGGAGGATGTACCGGAGAAAATGAAGAAGAAAAGAACCACATTCTTTTCATCAGTGGTGATAGAGGAAGAAAAACCAGAGATGCAGACAAAGATACATCGTGGGAAACATCCACGGAGAAACATGTAAGAACTCAATTATTTAAGGAAGATGTTACTTCATCAATGGAGGTGACAAAGTTACAGAAGAACATTGGGTCTATTGAGACTAACCTGAAAACACAACAATCATTACAAGTGATGTTTACCAAGCAATTGGGTAGATTGAAAGGTAAATTGAAGATTAGTGATCCTAAACGTACAAATAGAATGATGGAGGTGGATGATCCTACAAGGGATACTACAAGAATAGAGCTTGTCCCAAGAATGTATATAAGTGTTGATCCTTGCACAGGGATACAATATTTAGTCATAGAAATTTCTCCAATGATGATGAATAAACCTACATTTGAGATAGATCTGTCGCGGGTATCTTTTCAACAGTTGCAACAGTATATAGTAATGTTGACAGAATAAATGAGTAAGTGATATGCAGACAAAACAAAAGTTCATAGTGACTTGTAGCAAGTTCATTCCAAAATTGTTCCAGAGAATTCTTCTTTGACTATGGTAGTAGAATATTTACATTTGGAGATGCGTCTGGAAGAAATGATTTATACTATTATTGAAGAAAAATGCCAAGATATCAAAGGCTTGGTTGAAGGTTTGCACGCACTAACACTTAAAATAAATGTTACATACAAAGATACTTAAAGAATAAATGTCACACATAGAGACACTAGATCAAGTAGAATTTAAACAGTGGATTGTCTAGGAAGAGGAGGCATTTGATAAAGCTAAGAGCACAATGCAAAAGTTTTCAAAGTTGGTAAATATGATTTTTTCAATTTGGGGTCACTTGCAAGACGTACCTGAAGTAGAAAAGAAAGAAGCACAAGTTAAAGTACTAGAAGAAGATATTAGAACCAAGAACCAGTCTTTACAAACATTGCTAGTGTCTACTAGAATGGAGGATATGAATGAAATCTCTAGCCTTACCAAGAAAATGAATGCGCTGAACATAGAGAAACAACAAGTCATTGCTTAGGTTATGGACATGTAGGAGAAAGATAATATGCATTATGTTAATATTGCACAAGTGAATGAGAAGTCTCATAAATTTGTTGACATAGGTGAAGCTATTCGACCCAGTCAATAGCCTGTCACTAAGGAAGATGCAGTAAAATTTTAGAATGATTTTGATACTCTGTTGCAATCGATGGAAGAAATGAAAAGCCAATTTGATGGATTTGTAGCATATATATCACAAGTGTTCCCATCAATTTAACAGGTGACTCTTGAGTAGAGATGGCCTCGAGGGCGAGCCAAACATAGTGTCGTGGGCATGTTGGTGTTGTAGTGACATAAGTTTTTGTAAGCAATATTATGCGACATTGTAAAGAAGTGCACTGCACTATTTAGTTAATTATGTATTTTGCAATTAAGTAAAATAGTTAAAAGACAATTGGACAGAGACATAATTGTCTTTGTTTTGTATAAAAAGGGAAGAAATGGGACTACCTCAGGTTGATGTTAATCCGTATTTTGAGTATATGATTGTAATGAGATCTTTGTTATGATGAATGAAAGACGAACCAATTGTTATCTGATTTTCTGTGTTAGATGTTTAATGTGCATGAATTGTATATGGAATATGTTATGTAAATGAGATTATGAATATCATTGATGAATTTGTGCAGTCCCCTAACCTACTTTCAGTCTTTGTAGTTCCTATTACTAGTGTCTCAAGTGAGATTGTATCCTTTCTGGATGTTGAAAATATCAATACTCATAGGATTATTGTCGTTAACCTAATTTAGAACCCTAGTTATGAATCTGAGCCAACAAATTGGTTCACACTTTTCAAGGGAAAGGGAATGACCCTAGTCACATATTTCATTGAGAAATACATGACCAAGACTCAAAATAGGGGAAAAAATCATCATGGTTGTGGGAAAAAGCTAAGGGTTTTTTCCTAGGATGCTCACTAGCAAACAGAGGACAACAACCAATGAGAAAATATAGCCAAAACCACCATAAAAACCTAAGAATTAGGATGGAAACAATGATCTAAAAACAACCAAGGATGGACAATGGATCCATCCCCAATATGGTTTCTAAATCCATAGTGTATGATTTCTCACACACATGTGCAAAAAACACCTACCAATGGGTTGTGCGATCCTTGGTAGCAGATTAGAATGAGAAGTGAAATAAATATAATCTAAATTATCAATATTCATTCTCAAACATGCATGCAAACATAGATCATAAAACATCCATCAAAAGAAATGTGCATCATGAGAAAGAATGTGGTTGTATTATTATATAAAGAACCGAGTCATGAATACACACCTTGGTACTGTATGTTGAGAGTAGTGGGCCTCTACAACTAATCCAAGGGAAGGTTCATTTGTATCCCTATAGCCCCAATATCCAACCAAATGTCATGTCAGAATTCCCTATGTGGTGAAAGATGAAAGGAGAGTATGGTTTCTTTCTCTTTCTAGCAAGAATTTAATAGTACGGATGACGCTTTTGCAAATGGAAGAATGTATGTGAAATGGTGACCATGAGGGCTTCTTTACAAGAACGAGAGTGGTCAAAAATAAGATATAGATCTAATGTGTATGCTCTCCATTCCATTGATTGCTTAGTGAGGAGGTTAGGCTTTTGGAAGTTATCCATCGTTAATTTTGACCATTCCAATGTATGTGTCCACTTTTAGCCACTACTTCCCTTGGGGAAGCATGAACTGATGAATTCTAACCAAAAACACGTTTTTGGGACCAATTCGTGGGTTTTTTCGCAAAAGGTGTGACTAGGGTAACACTTTTCGAAGGAAAAATCATGACCCTTTATTTATGGTCAATTATTGGGTTTGATTTTCAATTTTTTTGTCATTTGGTCATTTCCTCGGGTCAGATGGATGAGATGGGATGGAAAATGGTGCTAATACTACCAATTATGATGTATAATGGTGATGAAACTGATTGCAAAGTAGGTGAGTAAATTTCGGTTGTTAACGCCTACATAAATACATGTTTGTAGACATTATGAACCTTTGGGAGTTGGATTGAAGAGATATTTGAGCTCAAGTATCAATAATTGGATGTCTTACTTGATAGAATTCACTAAGAAATCAGACATTTTTAGAAGGCCAAAAATTTCATCTCATGAAACACAAATGCCAAGGCTCATTTCTAAGGGAAATATGCTTTCAGTAGTAGGGCCTATCATTAATCAACACATGCCAAAAAATTAAGTGATTGACTAGGGAAATGGGGATTTGAGTTGTTTTAAAAATCGATATTACAAGTAAATTGATCTATTTTTGTATGATGATGAACTGTTTTTCCCCTCTATAGGTATGGAAGGTGTTGAGACCCTCCGAAAATTGGCCCATTGAGCTCTAAATTCTTGTTTATGTCTCTAAGATCATTGTGGAAATCGTAGTCATACACTTTTTCCCACTCCTTCCTCTCAATCTATGTTATTACATCGTATTCACCTCTTAGAATTATCAGCTCCACCTTCTTCAGGTTTATGAGTGTGGGATGACAATTCATAGAGTGATATCTCTATAGATTACAGTAAAAACATAGTTATTAGCACATAATTTGGTTATTTCCCTTTCAAAGCACTATACCCTAGCTCATAGATGAGATCAATCAAGGATTGTTCAAAATTTTACATATTGATTCTACCCCTTTGCATAATCAATTATATGAAAATTGGGAGAATCCATGAAATCAATAAAAACTGGAGAAAAATCTCAAGGATTGAATTTATTATGAATATTAAGGAAAACGACACCAGCTGGTATTGATTTGAGATGTGCTCCCCTCCCAAATTGGGAGACTCCTCTCCCAATAAGATCGCTAAGATCGTCTAGCAAGTCTGCATCTTGAAAAAATTTACTTTGTAGCACCCCAAATCCTTTAATCTTATTGTGATGTCAAAATACCCAATGGTTTCTACCATAGCTATGTATGTGGAGTGGGATATCACAGGTGAGACAGCATCATTTTTGTGAAGACCAACTAATGAAGTGTTGTATGAATTATGTGTATATACTCTAATTAATGGATGGTCATATAATCTCATACATGATATCGTATGTCTTTGTTTAATCATTTCTAACTCATGAGATAGGTTGTGTCACATCCCCTCCCATCGATCCAGCGCAAGGAAGGGAACATGACTACAAATCTTGGGCTTTTACAAAAACTCAACTGCATTCATCCAATTCATACAAATAAAAACACATGTCTGCAGATGCAAATCAAAATAAACATGCACAACAAAATTAAACTATCCACACACATTTTACATGCATACTTCATAATCAAAACAATCCATAATTAAAACATTGCAGAGTGTAATATGTTGATGTATATGTAACTTCGGAATGTATTTCAGTTATATATTTATTGTACCCTTATAGAGATGTGTTATTGCTCTATAAGGAAGTGTCGTCATTTGTATTGACAAGTGTCGCAAGTGTATTAACTTGCCGATGGGTTATTAGACCACCTTGTAAGGGGTCGGCATGGATTTATTTAATATGTGGTTATTGTACCTAGCTAGACAAGTTGGCCCCATAAGGTTATTGGGCAAACAGAACAAGTATAAATAGAGATCAGGAGATCTCTATTTGGATCACTCAGAAACTCATTCTTCTTTCACTCGGAAAGTGGGGCACTTGTGAGGAGGAGGATTAGCTGCTAAGAGGAGTCTATCTCTTGTACTTTGGTTGTACTTTTGTTGTGCTATTGCTCTATCTATCTCTAAAGAAGTTGTGGGGTTTTTCACCTTAGGGTTTTCCCCACGGAAACTCTGTGTGTCTATTGTCTCTCATGCTTTTGATTCTTGTGATGATTGACATGCTTGTTATGATTGATATGCATTGATATACTGTACATGTTATTCTCTCAGTAAAGATCCTAGATTTTTGTGAATTAATGCTCAAATTTTAACATGGTATCAGAGCTAACCTGAGAAGAAGACATTGTGCAGTGACAGAAACTAGGGTTTCTTGTTTATTGGGTTTCTCTCCACAGATTTTGGGAAAGAAGTATAGTAGATTGACTCTACTCATCAAGGAGAATCTATCTGTCCAACCAGAATTCAATTCTGAGCATTTTCATATTTGGCCCTAAAAATTAGGGTTTCCACAAAAATAGGAATCTTTGAAATCTGAAGACATAGCTGAAAGCTCCTTGGAAAAATCGAAGTTTAGAGCTTTAGATCGAGATTTTTGGCTGAGTAAATCTCCGGGAAACTCAAACCCTCATTCAGGCTCCTCCCGAGTGAACCCGGGAAGACTAAAAGACATTTCTGAAGGGTGAAGCTTTGTAGATCTCAAATTCTGAATACACCAGGCTGGTCAGATCATCAAGGCACATCTTTATATCCTTTCAAAAAGTTGAAATTCACATTTTGAATTTTTAGGATTTTTTCGACAAACCCTAATCCAAGACCAGATCCAGTTTTCAGCAAAGCAAGTGGTAAGACCTAAATCTTTTCTATTTCCATTTGAAGTACTCTTTAAGATGTCTCACCACACCAAGCTTGAGGATAAGCTTGAAGGGGCTGATAACTTCCGAGCCTAGAAGTATAGGATTGGGTTAATCCTGGAAGAAAATGAATTGGACTCCTACATCAACTCTGAGGTCCCTATCCCAAAGGATGAAGAGGCTAAGGTTTTGCATAAGAAGAAATTGGTCAAGGCAAAGAGAATCATTGTTGATTCTATCAAAGACCATCTTATACCACATGTGTCATCTCTAAAGACACCCAAGGAGATGTTTGACTCCCCGACCAAGCTATTTGAAGGGAAGAACATAAATCGGAAGATGACTCTGCGGAATCAATTGAAAGGGGTCAAGATGTTGAATGGAGAGACCATTCAATATTACTTCTCCATGGTCTCTCAGATCAAGAAACAACTTGAAGCTGTGGATGAAGTAGTGGAGAATGGAGAAATTGTGATGACCACTCTGAATGGCCTACCTAGGTCATGGGACTCCTTTATTCAAGGAATCTATGCAAGAAAGAAATTGATCTCTTTCAGTAGACTGTGGGAGGAATGCTCTCAAGAAGAAGCTAGGATTGTAGCTCAAGAATAAAAGATGGGAGGTGAAGATCAATCTCTCACAGCTCACACCAAAAGAAGCAATCCCAAGAAGGAGCACTCTCATTACAAGAGATCCTATCACAACCAACAAAAGAATAAGAAGGATCTAAGATGCTTCACATGCAATGAGAAAGGTCACTTTGCTTCAGATTGTCCCAAGAACAAAAGGGATAAAAACAACAACTTCAACAAGAAGAAGAAGGGAAACAAAAGAAGGTACCATGCTCATGCTATCGAGGATGATGAACCTCCAAAGAAGAAGGCTAGGACGGACAGTGATGATGACTCATCAAGTCAAGAAGAGTATGTTCTAATCTCTGCTCTCACAGGTACTATCTCTCATGGTTGTAATGATTGGCTTATTGACAATGGGGATTCCAAACACATGACTGGGTTTAAAGAATCTTTTGTAAACCTATTTGAACATGAATCACCCCATAAGGTGAAACTTGGGGATGATTATCAATACCCTATCAAAGGAAGTGGTGAAGCCTCCTACAACCTAGATTTTGGAAAGTCTTTGAAGATGAAAGAAGTTCTTTATGTACCTGGGCTCAAGAAGAATCTTCTCTCCATCTCTGCTTTGGATGCAAAAGGCACGAGGGTTTCATTTGTAGATGGCCAAGTCCTAATGTGGCCAAAGGGTAAAACTATTGATGATGCAGTGGTGATTGGAGAGCAAGAGGGAGGTTTGTATAAATTGAAGGGACAACTTGAACATGCCATGGTACATGATTCCATGGAGCCAAGTGAACTTTGGCATAGAAGACTTGCACATATGCACTACAGAGCATTACCAATTGCAAGTAAGGCTGTAGAAGGTCTTCCTGAACTTAAGACCAAGCATGAAGGTGTTTGCAAAGGATGTGCAAAAGGAAAGAACATTAAGAAGGCATTTCCAAGCAGTGAAAGCAAGGCAAAAGGTATCTTGGAAATCATCCACTCCGATGTATGCGGTCCTATGTCATCCAGTTCTCTGAGTGGGTATGTTTACTATGTCTCTTTCATTGATGACTTCTCTAGGAATACTTGGGTTTACTTCTTGTAGAACAAAGATGAAGTATTTGATAAGTTCAAGGAATTCAAAACCTTGATGGAGAACCAAACTGATAAGAAGATCAAAACATTCAGATCCGACAATGGTGGAAAATTCACCTCAGGTGACTTCAAGAAGCTATGCAGTGATTTAGGGATTAAGAGGGAGTTGACTGCTCCTTACAATCCACAACAGAATGGAGTTGCAGAAAGAAAGAACAGAACAATCATGGAAGTAGCAAGGGCAATGCTGCATGACTAGGATCTACCTATGCATCTATGGGCAGAAGCAGCTAGGACAGGTAATCCAGGAAGAAAAGATCAAGAGGGAGCACACTCCAGCAATTCATGCAAGGAAGCAAATATTGAGAGGGAGTCCACCCGACAACAAACAAACAAAGATAAGTATTTGAATTGTCATTTCTTGTATATTTGATTGTTTAAATAATACTATTCAATGATGTATATACTTATGTTCCTAGACTTAGGTTGTGTATTTTGCTTTTTTGCATTAATGAACAGTATACTACTAATATGCATGGGTAAGTGGCCTATGGTACTGTACAACATTCCATTGCTACTTATCTAGAATGAAACCTCTTTGCTGACATGTTGGGAGTTGTGCACACTCTTAACAATCTGGTAGAGATTGGAAGGCATCTAGAAAGTTACAGGATATGGATAAATGTTGTATTGAAGCATTGGCTAACTTTAATTGCATGACTGTATGACATATATTCTTATGTGTAAGATTTTGTTATGAAACTATGAGATGTTTCTAATCATGCAATTTAACTTGTCTTGCAGGAAAGATCGTATACCATCACCTACAAAAGAAGGACTACAACATTTGTTCCAGCAACAAAGTTATCTTTTGAAGATATTGAAGTTCCCAGGATCTGGGATGAAGTAATGGAAGAATGCCATGATCCGTCGATCATGAAGAATGATGTTTGGGATGTTGTCCCAAGACCTGAAGGGAAGTCTGTTGTGACTTCCAAATGGATCTACAAGATCAAGCATGCTCCAGATGGCAGCATAGAGAAATACAAGGCAAGGTTCGTAGCTCATGGCTTCTATCAGAAAGAGGGAATAGATTATGAAGAAACCTTTGCTCCTGTAGCCAAGTACACTTCCATCAGATCAGTACTTTCCTTAGCTGCAGCGATGAAATGGAAGATACACCAGATGGATGTCAAGACTTCCTTCTTGAATGGTGTAGTTGAAGAGGAAGTATATGTGGAGTAGCCACTCGGTTTTGAAACACATGACAGGGAGTCATATGTGTGCAGATTGAAGAAAGCCTTCTATGGCTTAAAACAAGCTCCTAGAACTTGGTATGGTAGGATGGATAGTTTTCTATCTAGTTTGGGCTTTACTAAGAGTAAAGCAGATTCCAACCTTTCCTACAAGGTTGAGGAAGGAAATATTGTGATTCTACTCCTGTATGTAGATGACCTATTTGTGACAAGAGATGATAGATTGATTGCCGATACAAAGAGGAAGCTTGCTGCCGAGTTTGATATTAAGGACTTGGGGATGATGCACTATTTTCTAGGTATGGAGGTGTGGAAGAGTGCAGATGGGATCTTCCTTGGACAAGGGAAGTATACATTAGATATCCTGAAGAGGTTCGGGATGATGGATTGCAAGGCCATGGCCACACCTATGGCATCGAATCTAAAGCTTCTATGTGATGCTTCATCTAAGCCGATTGATATCTCTATGTATCGTCAGATGATTGGGTCCTTGATGTACCTTACGAACACGAGACCAGATATTTTCTTTGCGGTGAACACATTGAGCCAGTTCCTGACGGATCCGAGGAGCGTTCACTTGGTTGCTGTAAAGCATATTCTGAGGTACCTGAAGGGTACAGTTGATTATGGGCTCAAGTATGAAGCGAATCAAAAGTTTAACCTACAGGGTTATGTTGATTCAAATTGGGTAGGAAGTGATGCAGATAGGAAGAGCACATCTGGGTGCTACTTCAGTATGGGATCAGGTGTGATCTCTTGGTTTAGCAGGAAGCAGTCCTGCGTAGCACTGAGTACAGCCGAGGCAGAGTATGTTGCAACCTATTCGGCTAGTTGTCAAGCAGTATGGCTTCGGAAGCTACTGTCTGAGTTATTTGATCTCCCATTGGATGCTACTGGTATCTTCTGTGATAACCAGAGTTGTGTGAAGTTGTCTGAGAACCCAATGTTTCACGACAGGTCGAAACACATAGAGATCAAATATCACTATATCAGGGATATGGTGCAGAGAGGAGCAGTGAAGCTCCTGTATGTTGCGACAGACGAGTAGATTGCAGATGTGCTGACGAAACCACTAGCCAGAGTGAAGTTCGAGTATTTCAGAGAGAGGCTTGGTGTTCTTCATATTGATGACACTTCGAGGAAGAAGTGATGGACACATTTGCAGAAGCCATTCCAAGCATGTTGGAAGGAGGATCCTTCACATGGTTGTGGATGTAAGCGTTGGATGATGAGCATCAGGACGATGCTCCAGTTACTGCTCTGTATATGTATGTACGCATCATGTTGGATGCTGGATATGATCAGTTGGATCATTTATATGTATATACACATCATGTTGGATGTTGGATATGATTAGTTGGATCATTTATATGTATATGTATATACGCATCATGTTGGATGTTGGATATGATCAGTTGGATCATTTATTTGTATATGTATGTACGCATCATGTTGGATGTTGGATATGATCAGTTGGATCATTTATAAGTATTTGTATATGCATCATGTTGGATGCTTGGACCATGTATCTGTATATGTATTAGGTGGATACTATCTATGATCAGGTAGATCATGTATGTTGATATATATCAGGTGGATACATTGTGCGGATCATGTATCTATGTATGTATCAGGTGGATCATGTATGATGATATGTATCAGGTAGATACTTGGTATGCATCAGGTAGATGCATTGTATGATCAGGATGATTATGGATGACGAGCTTCAAGATGTTGCTCCAGATGACATGCATCAGGACGATGCAGTGATGATGAGCAGGATGATCATGTGTACATCAGGATGATGTATGGTGAGTATCAGGTTGATACTCTATGGCCGTGGAACAGGTTGTGTAGATAAGCATATAATTTGGCCCTAGGAGATTTGCACATAGTCTTTCGAGGTTTTTCCTATGGCATGTAATCTGGCCCTGGGATATCTGGCAAATGCTCTTTCGAGGTTTTGCTTTGGGAGGACATAGAATTTGGCCCTGGGAGATCTGCAGATAGTCTTTCGAGGTTTTTCCTATTGTTAGGATATTTAGACACTTAGGAGTTAGTTAAGATCAACTTGTGTAATATATCCGTTAGGGATAGTGTGTTTATTTAGTATGCATTTGTAAATACTTAATCCGACGGTCACGATATGTTCCCGACATAGAGTGATCCGACGGCTCAGCTTCTCTTAGATCAAACCTAACCTTGATTCGTGGCTTAACACCTGATTGGTCCATGATCTCTATTTAAAGAGAATGGAGGGTCATTGTTTAGTTGATCGATTATGAGAAGCTCATTTGTAACTTTCTTTCTTTGCATAATAAATTGTCCCGTAGAAGCTATTTGGCCGGGACCGTGGAGTGTTTCCCTCAAGAGGGTTGAAACCACGTCAAAACATCGGTGTGTTGATCTGTGATCTGTTTGTGTGAAGTGGTTTCTCTTGGTGTTCGGTCCTTTGGTAGTACCCTGTGTAGCCGAACATGGTATCAGAACGACATGTCTCGAGTTCGAAACTCACCTGGGTAACTCTGGGGGGAGATTGTTGGCATTTGCGTCCATCGCTCCCTGTGAGTTTCATGACATGGGTTAACCCCATTGTATCTACATTTTACTCCATGAAAGCATCCTTGAATGCAGCTAGCTATCAAGAGCCTAGTCTTGAATCCTTTTGTGATTCCTTGATTAGAGAACAAGATAAACTCATTCATCTTGGAATAATCAACAATGCAGATACATCTGGGAAAGCCTTATTATCCCAACAGAAAGAAAAGTCCAAGCCTCCCAAGAAACAAAATTTTCGCAATAATAAGTCAAACAAGGGTCCAAAACCCTCTCAGTCAGCTCCTTCTTTAAAAAATGAAAAAGGATCCAATCCAAAAGGCAAGAAGACTGAGCGTCATTGCAACTATTGCGGGAAAGATAATCATGATGAATCTAAGTGTTTCAAGAAGATGGCAGCCTTGGAAGCAGCACTGAAGAAGCACCACATCAGCCTAGATTCGTCTTCAGAATCTGCCTCTCATGGACATGCACTTTGTGCTTCTGGTTATTCTTATAATGCATCTTCTTCTTCTACTTCAAATGAATGGCTTATTGATTCTGGAGCATCTTATCATATGGATAAGGATCAAGCCATCTTTTATACTATGCATGAATGTAACACCAAACAAAGATTTGTTGGTGATGATAGATCTCTAAGTGTTGTAGGAGCTGGAACAGTTCCAGTAGATAATGGTCATTTTAGTGATGTACTATGTGTTCCAAGAATTTCTTGCAATTTGTCATCAGTCTATCAGATCACTCATTCTAGTGAAGGTAAAACTGTGACCTTTACACCTCACCAAGTTGTAATCAAGGATTTTAAAGATCCTCAACGGGTCCTAGCTACCGGAATTGTTGATGATATTACCAAGTTGTACAAGTTTAACAACTTTGGGTCATCACCTTTCCCTTCAGTTTTTGTTGCTCATAGTGATAACTTGAGCAAACTTTGGCATGAGCGATTTGGTCACTTAAATTATCGCTCATTGCAACAACTATGTAAATAAAATATGGTGACAGGTCTTCCGATGGTATCTTGCAGGGATGGTATTTGCTCTAGTTGTGTACTCGGAAAACATCATCGGGACAGTTTTGACAAACGTGCCTCTTGGCACGCCTCGGTTCCCTTGGAGCTTGTGCATAGTGACTTGTGTGGTCCTCTTCCATCTGCTTCCTTTTCTGGTTTCAAATATTTCTTAACTTTCATTGATGATTACACCAGACGCACTTGGGTTTATTTCCTAAAACTTAAGAGCGAAGTATTTAACATGTTCTTGGCCTACAAGGCCCTTGTTGAAAAACAATCTAGTCATCAAATTATTAAGTTAAGATATGACAATGGAGGAGAATATGTTAACAATAAGTTCACTACTTTCTGCACTGAACAAGGCATCCAACAACAGCACACTATTCCATATACACCACAACAAAATGGTGTAGCTGAGTGGAAGAACTGCACCTTAAAAGAAATGGCTAATTGTATGATCCAATCTAAGGGACTAAGTCTTCAATTTTGGGCTGAAGCCATTAATTGTACAAATTACATAGTTAATCGCACCCCCACTAAAGCATTACAAGGTATAACACTGGAAGAAGCATGGAGTAAAACTAAACCTGATGTAAGTCACTTCCGTGTGTTTGGTAGTGAAGCATGGGCTCACATTCCGGATGAAAAACGGAAAGCATTGCAGCCTAAAAGTGAAAAGTGCATATTTGTTGGATATTCTGAAGATGAAAAAGGTTATAGACTTGTTCAACCACATTCTCATGATATAATCATTAGAAGAGATGTTAAATTTGATGAAAATATCTTGGCCTGCGAGCCTAACTCAGCGATTGTGCCATCTTTGGCCTGCGAGCCTGATTCGGTGTTTGTGCCTTCTTCTTCTTCTTCCAACTTCCTTGACAGGTTTCCAACTCCAGTTTCTGATGATGATAGTGAGGATGAAAATACACCTCCACCTGCTCATGTTCCTCCAGTTGCACCAGCACAAGTGCTTCCTCGATGGGTCCGTTCAACATGTGAAGCAGCTGGTGATCTTGCCGGTGATCCTAGAGATCAACGTCGAACACGTTCTCAGTTTCAGCGAGCCTCTTCTCTTTTGGCTCAAGTTTCCGAGAATCATGATCCAGAAACCTTTGCAGAAGCTTCAGGGAATCCAGATTGGGATGCAGCCATGGATGAAGAATATCGTTCCTTAATGGCGAACGATACTTGGGATCTTGTACCTCTTCCAAAAGGAAGAAAACTTGTCAGATGTAAATGGGTCTACAGAACTAAGTATGCATCAGATGGAAGTGTTGAAAGACTTAAGGCAAGGTTAGTTTCCAAAGGTTTTTCCCACGTTGAAGGGATTGACTTTAATGAAACCTTTGCTCCCATCGCAAAAATGAACTCCATCCGCCTTGTTCTTTCCCTTGTAGCCTTACACAACTGGGAAGTCCATCAAATGGATGTCAAGTTTACCTTCTTACATGGTGATTTACAGGAGGAAATTTACATGGAACAACCTCCTGGCTATGTTCAAAATAACTCTAGCCTTGTCTGCCACCTTAAGAAATGTTTATATGGCCTTAAGCAAGCTCCTAGAGCTTGGTATGACAAAATGGATAACTTTCTCCTTGACACTGGTTTTCCTAGATGCCATTCTGACCCCAATGTCTATACCAAGAAAGTAGGAAACCATCTCATCATACTTGTTCTATATGTTGATGACCTTATTCTTACTAGTAGTGACCCTAAGCTTATAACCCATGTGAAATCCAGTCTTAAACAAAATTTTGAAATGTCAGACTTAGGACATTTGCATTGTTTTCTTGGTCTCCAAGTCCTGCAAACCAAAGAAGGAATCTTTCTTTCTCAGTCTAAGTATGCTTGTGACTTTCTTCGTCGCTTTCACATGGAAGATTGTACACCAGCCCCTTCTCCCTTCCAATCTGGAGTCAAACTTTCTACCACTTGTACTTCACCTGAAGTCGATGCCACCTTGTATCGTCAGCTTGTTGGTAGTCTCTTATACTTGACTCATTCCCGTCCTGACCTTTCCTTTGCCATTGGTCGTGTTCCCGTTATATGCAGACACCTCATGAAAGTCACTAGAAAGCAGCTAAAATAATATTTCGATATATTCGAGGTACAGTTCAGTTTGGGATTCATTATAGTACAGGGGGGAAACCTTTGTTGGTTGGTTTCACTGATTCAGATTGGGCCGGCGATCCTGATGATCGAAAGTATACTGCAGGTTATGTTTTCAGTTTGGGATCTAGACCTATTACTTGGGCTTGTAAGAAACAACAAGCTCTTGCTCTTTCTTCAGCAGAGGCAGAATATCGAGCAGCAGTTAATGCCAGTCAGGAAGCTTTATGTCTTCAACAGATCCTTTCAGAGTTTGGATTCGAGCAGCAGCAGCCTACTCCACTTTGGTGCGACAATCAAAGTGCCATCAAGCTTGCCAAAGATCCAGTTCTACATCAACGCAGCAAACACATTGAGCTACATATGCATTTCATCAGAAATCTTGTTCATGATCGTGTTCTTGAAGTGCTCTTTTTCCCTACATATGATCAAGTTGTAGACATCTTCACCAAGTCTCTTACATAAGCGAAGTTTTTTAAACTTCGATCTATGTTAGGAGTTCAGGAACTTGTCATTAAGGGGGGATAGGCTCTAATGCCTCCTTCCTTCTCCTAATAGTGTCACTTTTGTAAATCCTTCAATCCTATCCCAAGTTGTTCTTAAGGGGGGATGTTAGGATATTTAGACACTTAGGAGTTAGTTAAGATCAACTTGTGTAATATATCCGTTAGGGATAGCGTGTTTCTTTAGTATGCATTAGTATGCATTTGTAAATACTTAATCCGACGGTCACGATATGTTCCCGACATAGAGTGATCCGACGGCTCAACTTCTCTTAGATCAAACCTAACCTTGATCCGTGGCTTAACACCCGATTGGTCCATGATCTCTATTTAAAGAGCATGGAGGGTCATTATTTAGTTGATCGATTATGAGAAGCTCATTTGTAACTTTCTTTCTTTGCATAATAAATTGTCCCGTAGAAGCTATTTGGCCGGGGCCGTGGAGTGTTTCCCTCAAGAGGGTTGAAACCACGTCAAAACATCGGTGTGTTGATCTGTGATCTGTTTGTGTGAAGTGGTTGATCTTGGTGTTCGGTCCTTTGGCAGTACCCTGTGTACCCGAACACCTATGGCATATAATTTGGCCCTGGGATATCTGGCAGATGCTCTTTCAAGGTTTTGTCCTATGGCATATAATATGTCCCTGGGAGATCTGATAGGTTGGGCTGTGTGCCCGTAATAAGTCCTGGGATGCTCTTGTGAGGTTTTTCCATGACCACATGTAATTTGGCCCTGGGAGATCTTATAGGTAGAGCTGTGTGCTCGTAACAACCTGGGATTCTCTTGCGAGGTTTTGTGGTGAGGTCACATATAATATGGCCCTAGGAGATCCTACAGGTAGAGCTGTGTGCTCATAACAGCCTGGGATTATCTTGCGAGGTTTTGTGACGCACGTAATAAGTCATGAGGATTCCACAGTATGGCCAGTGATGAAGACCTGCAGGTGGTGGGCCTACATCCAGTATGAAAAAGGACTGGCTCTGTAGAACTTCCTATGACGAGTAGATTCATAGATTGGTTGAGATAGCAGCAGCAGTGACGATGACGATGATCCAGAGAAGAAGACTTGTGTTAGCAGATCTGTGTCGAGAAATACCTTCCTAGTTAAGAGGGAGTATTGATGTATATGTAACTTCGGAATGTATTCCATTTATATATTTATTGCACCCTTATAGATATGTGTTATTCCTCTATAAGGAAGTGTCGTCATTTGTATTGACAAGTGTCGCAAGTGTATTAACTTGTCGATGGGTTATTAGACCACCTTGTAAGGGGTCGGCCCGGATTTATGTAATATGTGGTTATTGTACCTAGCTAGACAAGTCAGCCCCATAATATTATTGGGCAAACAGAACAAGTATAAATAGAGATCGGGATATCTCTATTTGGATCACTCAGAAACTCATTCTTCCTTCACTCGGAAAGTGGTGCACTTGTGAGGAGGAGGATCAATTGCTAAGAGGAGTCTATCTCTTGTACTTTGGTTGTACTTTGGTTGTGCTATTGCTCTATCTATCTCTGAGGAAGTTGTGGGGTTTTTCACCTTAGGGTTTTCTCCACGGAAACTCTGTGTGTCTATTGTCTCTCATGCTTTTGATTCTTGTGATGATTGACATGCTTGTTATGATTGATATGCATTGATATACTGTACATGTTATTCTCTCAGTAAAGATCCTAGAGTATTGTGAATTAATGCTCAAATTTTAACATAATACACATAGAGAATACTTATCTTGATTGTGAAATTGCCCCAAGAAACTAGCTATGCAACTGCAACATTCCACCCATCAATAGGCCAGTTGTGTTCATCAATCTCTCAACACAACAGCCACCCCCGACCTGGGCATGATTTCTACAAGGAAAGGGAATACTCAAGCCCATGCACAGCCAAAGCAATGGATACCCATAACCCATACCCCAACATACTCTTTCCACGCACAACAAGCACAATTGTTGGCATGGGTAAACGTTTTCAACTATGGGATGCATAACACATGGTGTCCATGGTTTTCCCATATTGTGGCAGACCCAAAAACGAATTATGGGAAGGGAAATTGACCCCAGGGAGAAAAAATAATTTCCCCAACATGTATGTGGGCATTCAGAGGGAAAAAGCGACCTCCCAAGACCTGCAAAACGGATTCCTCTTCTTCCCCACTATTCTATATCACAAAAACGCCCTTCTCCCAACTGAGAATGAAGGAAAACACAGAAATTTCATGGAGAAAAACGCCCAGGTAGCTTCAAACTCGTGAGAGATCCAAACTGATTGATGGATAATGGCTTGGGGAGCAAATTCGTGGCTCTTTTCTTGCCCAGAATCCAAACATGAATTTCCACACCTGGTGGCTTTACCATACCCGAATTTGGACAGCCATACCTCACTATTTCCCAAAAAAAAAACTATTTCAACCAACTCTTGGGAGAAATAAATGATTGGGTACAAAAGTCAACATGGGTAGTTGATGGTTCATGGGTTCTCTCATTGACACTTGGCTTGACTTGATTGGCTCTAAGGGTTTGAATACTTCCCTCCCAATTCCTTGTAAAAATCATGCCCCTATACTCTTGTTGCATTGCATTGCATAGCTAGTTGTGGGTATTTTATTAAAATGCATGTTGACATCTTATTTATGATTTCTATCGCGCCAAGCTAGCACGCGATCCACATGCATCAATTTTCAATTGATGCTACGAGAATAGTAAATCGATGGTGGGGCCTTGGCCTTGAGCTCCTCACCGTGATTTTTATAACGATATTACATTATTTACATTTTAATGTGATGGGGTCAAAATCGAGATATTACAGGTTGGGCAATAATCTTGTTTAGGTTAATATGATTGCTTGAGGCACCGCACGTGTTTCTGCTTCAATCATCGGACATGAACAATATGCATAAAAAACATTTAGGAGGAGTTATTTTTAGATATTGGGGGATTACTTGGGTTACTGAGTTGGGTCCTGGGTAGTGTATATATTAGGATTTAGAAAGAACATCCGACCACTAGAAATTCACCAATGCATTTTCAGGAAAGGCCAAAAGTATACACATGCATAAAATTCATACCATATAAATTATTTATTATTAATATAACCATATGTGAGCTCGAAGATTTTAAATCATACCCCTACAATTTTGACTATCAAAACCCCGACCATATATTTGACTCTCCTTATAAAATTTGTATCTTTATTTTAAATATTACTACTTTCTATGACTTAATTTTGAGGTTATATATCATTCTATTTCCTTTTATATCTTGTGTGAACCCACCCTAAATGACTCTCGAGGATTTATTATTAGTCCCTGCCCTAGGTAGTACGGACTCTAGTAATCGGTGTGCCATTTTTTCCATTACCTTGGACTCAAACCAAAACATATATTAACCATTTCCACAAAGTTTTGTAAAGTTTTTGGATGAGGATATAGGATAGCATTATCTCCGCCAATGAAAAAAATTAGTCTTATTTGGCCTCATCCCAAGGCTAGGCCAAATTAGACATGTAATTTCCTATGTTTACTATTCAAAAACATAGAAATTGCAATAAAAAATTAATGCCAAAGGCAATAAAGTGAAGTAATGCTACTAAGTGTTAACATTAGTTTTCTATTCTCCTTTAAAAAATTTGTAGCTACTTATGTTTGTTACATTTTAGTACCTATCTATGTTTGTTTTGGACCAAATCAACAATGATATAAGCCATGCTCGAGCACTTGTCATCCACTGTTGGAACTCTGCAGTGCATTTTTACGTGGCACTTAACATGCAAAAGGAAACTGGCCATGCTTCACGCTCCACTTATGGTAAGCACCATATTGATAGATCTACATGGTTGGCACCATCTTGGGACATGTTCAAGACCTTTGTGTATGCCGTATGCAATCCTAGATACTAGCATCCCACTAAAACTCTCTCTAAAGAATAAAAACTAAAGATGCACATGTACCTTTTCTTTAGCAAGTTTTCCACCGCTTCTGTGTCTTATGTGTTGGATTTCTTTCCAACGCTTCTATGCCGACTTGCTCTAATATGTACCTTGTCTCGAATAAGTTTTCTACTACTATCTTTTTTTTTTTCTGAGAAAGGGATCACAATCACTATGTTTCCTCTTTTCCACTGTTGATGTACCATAGTCCTCATTCATTATGTGTGTTGAATATAGAGGTAGTGGTGGTTTTCCAACATGAGACTTGGAATTTTTGGTATCATTGCATTATGATTGTTGCAATAAACAATTTCAACAGGATGTGTTCTCATGTTATAACTTCCTCTATTTATCCTATTGGGGGATCTGGTACCGCAAGAAGGGAAGTTGTAGCTCATGTCATATGTCATGCATACCTTATTGTAATTGGGAGTTGAATACTTTCCCTGCTTTGTTTCAACCTTGATTGTATGCAATGTCCTTTACCATATAAGGAAGCCATCAACGACTTTGAACAATAGTAGTTGGTGAAAAGACTAACACCATGCTATTATATTCTTTAGATGCTTTTCTTCCCTCAATACTTACTTACTTGGCTTTCAATACGTTACGCTCCCTCATATTTCTTCCCATTAAAGGTAGATGGTACGTCTATTTTATTCCCTCAATACAGAACTTGCTTTAGGTTTTCCAAATGCACTTGTACCATTTCTAGCTCATTCTCTGTCTCCTGCCTAGCTTCTAGCTGCAAGTCCCTATTTGAAGTCACCTCATCAAGCTCGATGTGCAACTATTATTGTGCTTGCTACAAATCCTTTTAGTTGTGTTATGTCCGTGTTACTCTTTGCACTGCTCCTTCGATGGTCAATAAGCCATGTGCAATAAGTCTAAAGTAGACTAGGTCCTCACAACTACTTTTATCCTCTAGGCGAGCACCATTTCAACTAGAGTCCACTGGAAATCGATTGCTCATATCACATGCAATCTTTTTGAACTATGAATTACTTTTTCCTGTGTAGCTTCCATCAATAGGGGGGTATATTATTGTACTCCTGGAAAATGCGCAACATCACCTGACAACAATGTGGATCTTGATCAAGTTATTCCAACTATGCCATGGTAGATAGTTGATCCAGGGGAGACTTGGGCATAGATCTATAAGGGTTCTCAATTTGTCTAGTCGAGGACCCATGCTGGGTCATTTCAGCTTCGGCTTCTTCCATATGTGCATCCTCTTGTAGCGGTGAATCATTTATACATTCACGAAAATATGGGGAATGGTAGTTGAGATCTTTGTAACCACTTGAGTTTTGCATTGTTGCAATCCGAATCTAAGGTGTTGTTGCCTTGCTTAGAGTCACAAGCACCCAACGCTTTCTTACCATTTGTTAGCAAAACATATCCATCTATTCCAAGGCTGAAAATACAATGACGTGTGTTATCAAATGGAAATAAAATGGCATGTATAGGCACGTGTATGTCTTTAACTGTGTATTCGGTGCAACAAGCTTTTCTTTCTATTATAATAAGGAAAGTCTATTATTTTCCACTAGTACATTTTTATAGGCTCTCCATTAACTGAGATTTCTCCATCCAAACCTTGGTTGAATGGGATAGCTTTATATACCACACATATTATATCATCTACTATGGCCACTCAACAACTTTTGTCTTACATGGGAAGATTAAAAAAATTGTAAATGATATTCCCTATCATTATTTGGTAGTTTCTCCTTTTCCTTTTTGTATTAGCTCTAGCATCCTCGGGCTTATGGCAATATTACAAACTATTTGGTTGTTGAATTCTTAAAATTTTCATAACTATATATCCTCTTTCACTCTCAATCACCAATGGTACAACAACAAAAAACTTCTAACCATGGTTTTGATTTATATCGTATTTTAAAACTCACATATTGTTTTGATTTATATTATCATATTTGAAAATTCACATATATAAAAAACTTAACTTGAAACGTTTGGTCTTCTCATAACTATGTAATCCTTACATATCCTTCCTCGGGTAATTCAACTTCTTCACCAACAAGGAATTTTTCACTTAAATCAAATTGTTGAGCATACCGCCACCACTCTTTGGGGACAGGGATGGAAAAATGCAGATAGCCTAAACCTTCCAGCTGCTCATAGGGAAACCTGGAACTTTTTTATGAACGCTCTACACCTCTCACACCAGGCTCATAGACAGGGATGACGAACTTATATGGAGTAAAGCGACTAGTGGCTTCTACAGTCCAAAACTTGGGTACTAGGAACTACTTTCTCCATATCTACCTGCAGCTCCAAAATGGTGGTGGAAAAGCATATGGAAAGCAAAATGTCCTCAGAAAGCTAAAATTTTCCTGTGGTGCACTGTGGAAAATAAAGTCCCGACTTGGGATAAGATGTACAAAAGATCGATTGAAGGGACTGGATGGTGCTCTCTTTGCAGAAATGACTCTGAAACAATTTCTCATATGTTCTTAACCTATCCATTCTCAAAAAAAACTTGGATGGAAGCTAAAAGAAGGTTAAATATGGATATGGTGTGGGGTGGTGATGATGTTCAAATGGCTTGGAGAAATTGGACTTCACAACATATTACAAAAAGCATTAGAGCACTGCCTCTTATTATCATTTGGGGCCTTTGGATAGCTCGAAATCAAAATATATTCATGGAGAAACCATCAATCCCTGAACTTATTTCCTCCCGCAGCCTTGATATTCTCTCCCATTTTCCCCATCACAAGGACTCCCTTACTATCTGAATTGTCAAAGAGGAACCCATAAACAAAACTCTCCCCTGGTATTTTTTTATGGGGCCTCACAAAATGATCTATGTGGGGGCGGTGTTGTCCTATATCTTTCTGAGACATTTTATTTCAAAATCATTATGGGTCTGGGAACTGGCACAAACATCTTCGCGGAACTTTTGGATTTGAAACTGCTTCTTTGTTTTTCCATTGAAAAAGCTTGCACTAGCCTTCAAATCTTTGGAGACTCCTTGAATGTTATCAACTGGATAAGCAAAGCTTGGAATTGCCAAATTATCCTCTTAAACACTTAGATTGAAGACGCTCATCGATTGTTAGAAAATTTTACTTCTTATACATGTCGTCATGTATACAGGGAAAGGAATGCTCTAGCAGATCAGCTTTCCAAGGATGGTCTTCTTTTGGCTCAAGGACAATGGAAAATTGTTGAACTACAAAACGAGGTTTTATTTGAATATTTCCATCGTCCCTTTATTGATGGACTGGCTCTTCCTCCTCAACCATATCTCGGCTCTGAATAATTTCTTGTGGTTGTTTAGACTAGCATTTACAAGCGGATTATAAGCTCATTACACTTGATATGTCTCATAGACAGTTGTTTGTTTGGATAGTGTTTTCTTTGAACATTTAGTTTTTTATATTACTACTCAGTTTTTGCCAGCAGCCCTAGGGATTCAGATTTATGAAATGCAATTCACAATTGCATTATGCAGATGTAATTTTGTTAAAACTTCTTTAATAAAATTATGCTTTTCCCAAGGAAATATATATATATATATATATATATATATATATATATATATATATATATATATATATATATATATATACACACTATTGTCATCTTTATTTTGATTTATTATAACATAGTATGAAATAATAGAAATTTTAATTTTAAATTTGTTGTTTTTTATTTCTTTGTAATTTCGTAAAATCAATTATATAATTAAGATGGTTTCATTTCAAATCGAGATTTAGCATGGAAAGGAATCTATTTTTTGAAGTGTAAATTTTTTAATTGATCTATATTTTTAAAAATAATACCTCTCGATGCTTGATAAATCCATATTTAAAATGGATCTATGTTGATTTTAATTTTTATTTTTTTTTAATTTAAAATTAGACCCAAGATATATTTCTAAATAAATTTCTCTATTTTTTTTTGTGTTCCCACATCCACAACATTACTTAGCTATTCTCAATTTAAAATTTTTTATTTTAAATAACCCATCTCAAAAAAACATACTCTTATTTTTCTATATAAAAATGTTCAATAATAATATGTGCATTCTAAAATTTTACATGGTTGGTTTATTAATAAAAACATATTGATATTTTGATGTAAGTTTAAATGTATATCAATTGAATGTTAAAAACAATATTATGTTTATTGGGATAATTATTTAGTTGATTGATTTATTAATCAATAGAGATTTATTTTACATCCAATCTATCAAGCATCGAGAGGAATCCAATTTTTTGAGGTGTAATTATTTTTTAATCTTAAATTTTTTACACAAAAAATTTACACTTGGATAAATTTGATCCCTCTCAATACTTGATAGATCCAGGCTAAAGATGGATATATGTTCGATTTAATTTTTTTTTATAGACCAACATGAATTTTTTTTAATTACTTTTCATTTGGTTTTTTTTTATGAATCGACATGAATTTTTTAATTACTTTTTATTTATGTAATGTTATATTACATTACGTTACATTATGTTACATTACGTTGTAGAGCGCCTCACTCTTTTTAATACAATAAGTATAATTAATTGATTTATTAATAAATATATTCTTATAATAATTTACAATAACAAATTATAAAACTTACTTTAATAATCCTTATCACATCTAACTATGTTTAATAATTTAAATATAAATTAATTAAAATGAAAATAGAATTGACAGGATTTCATACTCAAGAATAACAAATACTTTGCATCTCACTTATGATTAAATTTCACATAAATAAATAATTTAAATTTGTTTATGTTTATATTTTTTTATTATATTTTTTTTAAATATAGCTAACACAAAATTATTTGAAATAAGAATATAATTTGAATTTATTTAGGTTTCATATAATTAACATAATTTTATTTTAATATCATATTTTTACAAACATTATAATAGAAAATGTAGTTGTAATATATAATTTGATGGTTTGGTATATTTGTATATTTATGTATAATATACATGATTTCAATCAATTATGATTGAAAGTTGATTATGTTTCATTTAAATATAATTAATATAACATTAATTGAGATAAGAACATAATATTTTATTATGATTAAAATGTTGATTGTATTTTGCTTTTCAAAGTCAAAGGGATTCTCGTCTTCATTTCTAGTTTTCTGGTTTTTGAATTTTCTCTACGTCTTTTGGATATGTAACCAGCATAGATCCATCTTAAACCTGTATCTATCAAGCACCGAGAGGGATCCAATTTCTTGAGGTGTATTTCTTTTTTTTAAATTTAAACTCAAGAAATTCAATCTCTCTTGATTGATAGATCCGGTTTTAGGTTTTAATTTTTTATTTTATAAACAAACATCTATTTTTTAATTACTTTTCATAATATTTTATTTTATAAGCCGATGGATTTTTTTTAAATACTTTCCATAATTTTACCTTTTTTTTTACATTTTAATTAATGGTCGACAATACATTTTACTTTTTTACTTTTCATTAAATACTTTCCATTACATTTTACTTTTTTTCACATTTTAATTAATGACCGACAATAATAAAAACAAACGTTTATAGCCTAGGATTTAATTCAAACGAAAATACACGTCCATGTATTATATAGCCTACGATTTAATTCAAACGAAATTACACGTCATTTTATTAATCGCCAACATAATATTAATTTTTTTTAATTATTATGTTAAAGACAAACTTTATTTATTGTGGCCGACTATAATGACAAACATGGACAAACGTTACATGATCTCCCCCATACTGGACTGTAAAGCACCTCGTTTCACTCGGTGCAATGATTTTTTTTGGCAAATTTTGATAGTTTATTTCAGCCTAGTCTTATGGATAAAGGTTCAAGTTTTAAGAAAGTCTTGCACAGGGTTTTTTTGTGTTGCTCTGTCGAAAGCAATTACAAGTCTGAACTCTTCTTGGACAGAAAGATAAGCCACCTTTCAAAGCTATGTATTGTTTATGTATCCTTCTTCTTGGACAGTTTGTAAGGAGCTATAGTCTCCATAGACTAGGAAAGTTTCATGATAGTTATAGGATAGCGAAGGATGAACAATGAGTGGTGGATGCAGTACTACTTTGGGAACAATCCTTCCTCAGAAAAATGTAATTTTTGGTTTTTTATATAATCAAAAACTCTTCAACCGTTTCTGTTAAAAAAAAATTGTTTATTATATTTCATTTATATATAATTAATATAACATTATTTCAAATAAAAACATAATTTTTTATTATATCTCATTTAAATATAGATAACATAACTTTATTTGAGATAAGAACGTAATTTGAATTTATTTATATTTATTTAAATATATTTAACATTAAAAAAAATATTATATTTTTACAAGATATTTTAATAGAAAATGTAGTTATTTATATTCATTTAAATATATTTAACATAAAAAATATTATATTTTTACAAGACATCTTAAAAGAAAATGTAGTTCTAATATATTATTTGATGGCTTGATGTATTTATATATTTATGTACATTATATAGTATAATATGCATAATTATCTATTAAGATTGGAAGTTGATAGATTATATGAGTGATTTAACTAAAAAATAAAATGAAAATAGAATTGTTATTTTTATTTTACAAAAGTTTATATGTGTTTAAATGTGGTTATAGCGGGTTTTTATTCTCTTCAAGAGTATTTGGATGGCTTAGAAATTGATGGCTAGATTGGTTCGTTGGCAATGGGAAGGCAGCAAGGCTAGGTGGGACATTATCGCTTGTCCAATATGGAGCTAGCGAGGTCAAGGAGTTTGTATTGCAGAGTTGTCACGATTATAGCCACATCGACTAAGTTGGAAGGGTATCTTCCATTGGCGATACCTTAGGGACTCTAAGGCCTGCTCATGGAAGGAGTGGAGACCACTTGCTTAGGAGTTCAGGTTGTTGGCCTCACATCGCCCCTTGATCATGGAGTTGCAATCCTTCCTTCCAAAGTAGGATTTGTTTAATATGAAAATTAGAATGCTAGGCCCTTCTGGAGGGATTGGCAATAGAGCTTTGGTGCACTAGTGTTACAATATGATTCCCAATGTATGTATTCAATTCTTCAATAGAGACACACCCTCTCGCTAGTACTCAATGTGAGATGGGTATCATCAGATATAAAGGATCAGTGGGTTTGTAGGTTGCACAGTGTTTGGTTGGTGTGGATTTCCTACAATTTGCATGTGTTTGCTTGGTCGGTGGTTTATCGGGGACTCCCATCCAAGGCTAGGTTGACTAGGTATGGCCTTTCGAATAGTCTGTGCCTAGGGTGTTAAAGACTAGAGATGGCCAAGCACATTTTTTGGGACTGTAGATTTGCTAGAGATTGTTGGAGATTTATGGAGGAGCAACATCCTAATCTACTCTTGAACAAGCTCTATTGGAGAGATGATTTATTTAGAGATGGTTATTTCCTCGTGCGGGAATCACTTTCTAGTTTGTGGCATTGTTTGTGTATTTCTGCTTTATTTGTGCTTTGGAAACTTAAGCATAAGTCTGTATTTGACCAAGAAAGTAACTCTATTTCTGTCTTTATTTCCCTTTGGAAAGATGAGGTTCGCCATCAATAATTAGCAAAGGGCTCTCTATTAATCAAGGATGCCAAGGAGTTGGATCCTATTGTATATTTCGATTTTATTTCTGATTTAGCAAGCTTCATGAAGAGGACAGGGTAAGCATTGTATATACACGTCCACTGTTAGCCCTTTGATTGTAAATAATTTTATTTGAATATAAGTATTTAAAAAAAAAATGTAAGGAAATATAAGTTTTAATTGTGTTGTTGCAAGTGGCTATAGCTCACCTGCACAACAATATAGGTTTTAGTTGTGTTGTTTCAATCTGTTATAACTCACTTACAAAGAGTTAAAACACAATATGATTTTTAAAGATTAAATTACTTGAACTTTTGAAATTCACAAAAATGATTACCTCATCCACAAAAATGCTTGAGTTATGTGGTTTAATAGATTGTTTAAAAATATGTTATATCACCCACATTTATGACTATGTTTTGGTTTTAGTAGTGAATGACAACTAGTATGATCTCTTAAAATTGTCCATTGTATCCACGTGACTTTTCACCTTCTTGGGGCAATTGCTAGTTTAATAATATAAAATATTGTTATTCTAGGATATATACATAAAACACCATTTGAAAATAGTATACCATGCTTTAAACTACTATTTTAAATTATGCAAATGTTTAATACATTGCAAAAAAATTGTTATTGGTTTTCAAGAAGAATTTCATAGTAAACAATAAATATATGACCAATAGAAAATTCCTCTTTTGAAATTACATTATCGGCCAATTAAGATTACTTCTGAGTTTTCAGAGACATTGAGTAAGTTTTTAATGCTAGTCAATGCAATCATTATTAAGGCCTTGCATCAATAGGAACTCTCCTAGTTGTCAAAATATTTTTAACTATGCTACCCACAATAGAGAGTTAAGACTACATTTGGAACTGTATCCAAAAGAAAACCCAATTTGCATCCAAGCTAACATCAATTATACAATTTCTAGTGGACTTGGAAGCACATTGCCAAATAACATACCTTGAACCAACATCTTCTTTTAGTTTATTTTTCTCTGGGTTGTTATGATTTTCTTTTGGAGTAACATGCACAAGATGTTCAATGTGAATTTGATGACTCCTACTTTGTACCATATATTGCAATTGATTTGTGGTTGTTAGTAGATTTTCTTATGTTTTGGATATTGTTGTTGTTGAAATTTTATTTGAGCATATGCTTGGCACTGTTATTGTTGAGATTTTTTTTCAAATGGTTGAAATGAGATTCTTGCAGTGCCATTGATGTGGATTATAAAGAGAACAAATTAAAGGAATAAATACAAATGGAATCACGTAGAGAGATATTATATAGAGCACAAAAGTATAATAAAAACCAAATTCTATTAATGAATGAAATGGAAAAAGACTATATATACAAAGCAATACAAACTAGCTAGAATGGTGGTAATTTATCTCTGAAGAGAGATGTTCCATCTATGCTCATTTACAATAAGACATTACAAGAGGGAAAAGTGCATTTTAACATAGAGTATGATGTCCTAGGATTAAAAAACCCTAATATCCAAAATATTACCCGTAAGAAATGATGTGGCAAAAGGAATTCAAGACCCAAGGAAGCTAGTTGATATGCCAACTTCTCAGTGGTAGAAATTTTGCATACAAACTCCATTTATGATGTTTCTCGAACTATTACAAAGCTTAATTCAAGCTCTATGAATTTGGTAGGACATGAAATCAATGTTTTGTGGCTTACGTCAACTACCAAAAATGCAAGGAAATGCCTAAAAAACTCATCAAAATTTTGGGACCTAAAAAACTATAGAAAAAATGCCAAGATGTGAAGCCATTCTAAATAAGTGGAAATGGTGGGTGGCCACTAGTATCCACCTATCTCAGGCATCCTTACTTATGAAGCAATGGTCCCCATTGCATCAAATTCCTCCATCAAATGGGGAAACTATTACTCCTAGTGAGCCACTTTCCCTAGTGAAGAATTTGCCCTGCTTTGATGATGATCTAGGTGGATATTGGTGGCCACCCACTTATTCCACTGATTCAAAATGGTTCCTCATCTTGGTTGTTTTACGTAATTTTTTAGGTCTCAAACTTTTGATGTATTTTTTAGCATTTACCTTGTGTTTTTAGCAATGGACGTAGGCTACAAAATATTTTATTACATGGCCAACCAAACCCAGATCATGAGTTAATCGTTGTAATGGTCCAAGAAATTTCCTAAAAATAATTTGAGTGCAAAATTTTTACACCAAGAAATTGACATAAAAACCGGCCTCCTTGGGCCCATGTTCCTTTTGCCACACAATTTCCTAGAGTTAGGGTTTTGATCTTTAGGATTTTTGCATCTTAAGGCATCACACTTTACGTTAAAAGAAATATTTGGTCTCTGGTAATGTCTTCTTATGAATGAGTGTATCCAACACATCATTCTTTAGAGATAATCTACCACTATTCTATCTAGTTTGGATTTCTTTGTAGTTTACAATCTTTTTCCATTTCATTCATTAATAGAATTTGGGTTCTATTATGCTCTCTACAATATCTTTGTGTATATGTTTCCATTTTATATTTATACCTTCATTTCATGCTCTAAATAATCCAAATAAATGGTGTTAGCTCTCTAGGAAACTCTTCTAGGTTGCAAATTGAAGACGCCTAGTAACTCTAGTATTTTCTTAATTGTGATCAAGTCAGATGACTAACAGAGATTTTACTCAGTCAAGAACATGCATAATATATCAATTGACAAGGCTTTTAGCAATCTCTATTCAGGAATTTTGAATTAGATATAAGAGTGGGCAATTCTCATAACATCAACAGAAACATATACAGACTGTGCATATGAATGGTTAATGTCATAATAGGATGATACTTGTACAGCCTAATCAACTGGTGAAGTGAAAAGATGACAATTTCAAGGCACCGAATTAAGCTTTAATGAAATGAGACAGTCATTCAAAATACAAGCACAGAAAAATGATAAGTGGAACTGAACATTAAAGGCAAAAGAAGCTTGAAGGCTAATATATTATGAGAAGTTTGAAAGACACAATATAAATGTTAATCTCCAAAAATCGATCTTTTCTTCATCTGAATCTTTGGGATTTATAGCCTTTACAATGACCGTTTCAGATCCTAAAAGATAGGTCTGATTTACCTAAAATAGATTTTTACAAACAGCTTTCATAATAACCTAAGAAAACTCCTATTTTCTTGATTGAGAAATACAATTCGCTAACTCCATTAGAGTCTTCCATAGCCTACAGAAGTATTCGCTGGAGGGATCGATGCTGCTATCTGGCAGATGGTACATCTGTCTGTTTGAAAAAAGTGAGAAGGTTTGCTTCTTCTTTTTGTTGCCATTTCCAAAACTTAGCTAGACCTTAAGTATTTATTTCTGCTACTTCCATCTTGCTATGGAGAATAGTTTCAGAGCATAGATCTTCAGGAATCTTTGTTTTGTGTAAAAATGACAATTTGTTGTGATTTTTATGGTTTTGGTAGCTAAAATATCTGAGCTTGATTTCTGTTAGCTACCGGAAGCTCTGTTTTGGTGGCTAATGAACAATCTGATATGTTCTCCTAAGCCAACAAAACTACAAAAAAATAATCTTCCCTTTTGGTAGTTTTTGAAGGATTTATTCTTATGAGATAAGTTGCCGAAAAACTAGGTTTTTGGTAGCTAATGAACAATCAACATGTTTGCCCAAGCTACCGAAAATATCAACCTGCAAAATTTAACAAAACTATGTTTTATGGCTTCTGTTTAATCCTCCTTCTGCTACTTGGAACCTCCCTTGTCTTGGATTGAATCCAGACTGTTAGCCATGCTAATTGTTGTTGCTGCCCTGATTTCGAGCTTGGACTATTTCTGAGGCTTAGGAGAAGTACTCCTGTCTTTTAGCATCTTAACCTGTCTAGCTAACTTGATGTTTTTTCTCACTAATCTGATATTTCTTCCTTTCATTTTAGCATGCTTTTTAATCAGCCCTTGAAAAGATGTATATAACTCAATATTTTTTTCAGACAATCTTTCATTTCTACCTTTAATCACTCTTTGCAGAATTTCAAGCTCATATACATGTTTAAGCAGATGATTTATCTTCTGTGATGAGGATCTCCTTGGCTTGCTAGTTGATGCTTCAGCCACATGCTGATTTTTCTCTTCCTTAGGTGTAGGAGAAGGAAAATTTTCGTATCCTGTGATCTGCTCTCCAAATAGGGCTGCTTTTTTAGGATCTTGTTCAGTTGGAGCTTCTTCATGTTCTGTTGTGACTTCTAGTTGTTCATCATCCTCAGAGTCTGTGTAAGGGAGATTCAAGATGTTTTTAGCCTTTGGAGACACTTCTCCCTCAGTAGCCTTGCTGAAAACTGACTTCTTAATCCTCTCAGGTTTAGAATGGGAAAAAGGTACTGCTGGAAATGGAGAGATGGCTCTTCTTTTTCTCCTTTCGCTTCTGGGGATGGAAAAATTCCTAGATGAAGTCTTATCCTTATCTTCAGGCTGCAATTCTGTTTTAAATTCATTCTAGAAAAGAAAAGAATCCCATTTTTTATCTTTCTTTTGCAGCTACTCTACTATTAAAAGTTTAATGAGGCCATGGTGAGCTAGCCTGCCTTGAATCTTACTTGGCTTTGCCTGGACTTGGTGAGCCATCCTTATTAGAATTTTATGCAAATAGAAGGACAGATTTAAAGGGCTTCTGCCAGTGAAGTGGTTCAATAATTTGAAATGATAGATCATAAACCTGGAATATCTACCTTCACATGTAAAATAAACCAAGATGGCTCTCAGTAAGTGCTGCCAATTCTCTTCTAGTAAATTCATGGGGATTTCTCTATTCCGGGTGATGTCTTTGTGTGAAGGTTTTAGATATGATCCAAACTCGATATCTTTAGTGGTGGTGGTTTTGAACCATCTTTCTCCTGTCCCTGGAATTTCAATGGCTGCTGTGATGAGGGTTTCATTCACTTGGAATTCTTTTGTTCCAATTCGAGCTTTGTTTCCATCAAATGATAATGCAAATGCCTCTGCAATTTGCTGATGAGAGCTTTGAAGCTTTTGACAGTATTTGTAGCATCCCGCGTTTTGAAAATACCGACATACTTCAGGATGTGATTCGAGGTAGCTAATATTATTTAGCTCCTTCCTGAGCGTAGCTCCTCCTGTCTTCATTTTGGAGATTATCTCTTGACACTTGCTGCTTTGAGAACTTGAGCTTGGGATACAAGGTCGACACGACTTTAGGAAAAGATAAGCTTGGCAGCAGGTAAGATTGAAAAATGAAGAACGTTTTTGAGAAAGGAAAACCCGATTTTGAAAGATGTGGAAAAACTAATCATGAGGGCTTGCTGATCTGTCGAACTTGATAAATGCAGGTTTCATGCAAACATGTGGGAAAATTTAAAATGAACACTTCTCATAATTACGAGGGATGTGTGGTCTAAAACTCGGATCGGTGGGATAGGTGCAGGGTTCAATCAAACTAGGTCCAAATCATAACAGCAACCGATTGCAGCATGTTTGGATCATTTAGATCGTGTCCGACTGGTTTTCAGTTATTTTCGGTGGCTAAGGGACAGGCGAGCTACCATTATTTGTATGGGATTGGACCTTTTGACTTGACACTTAACTGCTTTGAAACTGACTTAATTTCAGTGACCGAGGATTTCACTTTTGACCACATAAGCTGCTCGAAGAGTGTTGAAAAATGTCTCTGCTTTCGGTCGTTGTGGGCATTTTTGCTTTTGAGCTGTAAGCTACCAAAAACCTACTTTTTGGTGGCTAACGAACAACTGTCATATCCTCCTAAGCCACCGAAAAGCGTTCCACGATACATGACACATGCCTTTCCTTTCGGTAGCTTGAAGAGCTTTGTCTTGCATACTGTGAGCTGCTGAAAGCTGGGTTTTCGGTAGCTAATGAACCATCGCCAGGTCCACCTAAGCTGCCGAAACCAGAAATTGATTTTGAAGGAAAAATGATATCCAATGTTGTTGCAAACGTTTATTACATACTTCAAATTTATTGAAATCGAACCTCAAATGTTTATGAAAATGAAGAATTTAAAGACTTCCTATCATTACATAGAATAGACTTGACTAATTTTATTTGGGAGATAACAAATGGCATCAAAGAAATCTACTCTTTGTTGTTACTCATTGCATGTCCCCGACGAGATCCAAATATTAGGAGTTAGGTTTTGAACTAATTCAGCTTAGGGAGAGACACCCTCAGTAACCTAAGAAGCCTCACATAGTGGAAGAAAAGAGAGATGATAGAGAAGGAGATCCTATCAATTTGTTTCTTGAGGAATCCCTTGCACAATAGAGGAATGAGAGGATGGATAATTTTTCCCATATCCTTCAACGAATTCCAATGACAAGAGAGACATCTTTAAAAAAACGGCCATTTTAGAGGCAAAACTCCCTTCAAGGTATAAGTTAAATTTGGTATGCATTTATTTGAAGGCTATATAGATGCATATGCTTTGGAAAAATGGTTAAATATGTTAGAGGGTTATTACTCTGTTAAAAAAAATTATTATGAAAAGATCACTTTCACCCTCCTTAAGTATGTCTGTAATGTCCCTTGTTAGGAATTTTATTAAAATTGCAATTTTCCACTTTTTTTCCCTTGTTCGACCTTTGACTAGTTTTGATCTCTAGGTCCCAAATTTGCCCCAAATGATTTCAAATCTTCTGAGAAGGTATATGAATGAGATTAGAACATAAATATGTGTTTTAAGGATGCCTTTGGACCTTTAAAATACTTCTGCAAATACTCTTTCAATTCTGGCCAATGTAGGGAACTTTACTAGTAATTTGCCTTTGACTAGTATTGGTCTCTATGTCTCGAATTGACTCCAAATGCCTTCAAATATTCAAGAAAGGTGTATGAATGATATTAAGACTTGAATATGATGTTCAGGGATGATATATGGCCACCAAAATACCTCTGCAAACTCTCTTAAGATTCTGGACCAAGTATGCAATTTTACTAGTAATTTGGGGTTCAAATCCCCCTAGGGTAAGTATTGAAAATGGCTTCCCAAATGCCTCCAAAGCCACTCAAATTTCTGAACAGAGGTAGGGAATGTATTAAGGATGTTATTAATGTCTCATGTGCACCATTAATTGATTATTATATCTGTTCCAACCCTCTCCCATTCAACTGCAAAAATCACCAATTCGACCCTTGGGGAAATGGCACTATTTCTTCTCCCAGTGCAATTAAACTAAGTAAAAATACTTCAAATGCTCAAGTACAGTACATGAAACTTGTAAAATACATCCATGGAAGTCCATTAATCACAAATTCATCATAGAATCATCCATTCATTCGAAATCATCATCAATACATTGGTTCACAACAAGGTAGTGGGGAAATGGCATTGTTCTTCCATTAAAAATGACATTTATACATTTCTACTTGGAATTTCGACCTGAAACTTTTTGGAGATGAAGAAAAGAGTATTTACTTCATATTACAAAAGAAATGGGGCATTAAAATCTTTCCCAAAGAGTACAATAGCTCACCAAAAACGCCCTCCCTCAAGGATCAAGAATATGCCATCAAAACCGGAAATGGTTGAAGGAGTGAGCTGCAATAGAAGAAACCATGAGCTGCCCTGTAGCTTACACCTGCAAATAAAGACTCCATTAAATCTCCAAATGAAAGGTCTGAATGGCCTTTCCAATTACCAACTTGGATGGGAATCTTTCACCCTCGAAATTGGCTAAGGCAAGAAACTAGTCATCCACTAGCTCTCCCTCTTCACAAATGCAATTGCAAATTCTACAAATGATCAAAAGCTGGTTTCATTCTTTATTATTGACATTTATAAACTTCTAATGTCCTCCATGGGTCGAATTCCTTCCAAGAGACTCATGCCAACTCAAGTTGGGAAGAGATTCCAAAGAACGCCACTTGTACAACAATTCCTAGTCTCCCACTTCCACCAAATCACATGTGGAAGCATCTTAGCTGCCCTAACACCCTTGAGCGCCCTCTTGGAGTCTATTTTTAGCCATGACATGTCATATATGTCATATTTCATCCTTCAGGTCTGATTTGTGTCATAGGTGTCATAGCATCTTCATCATTGTTGTCATAGAGCTAGGGAATCTAGCCCAAGTGTCTCACTAGCTCCAAATTGCCTCTTCCTCTTCCATGGGAGTTACTCTTCCTCTATATTTCGACCTTGGATGAGTCATGCAATGAATAATACCTTTTGGACTCCCCCAATTATGTTACCATTCACCTTGAATTCGAATTGGTGAGAGAATGATGCCAAATGTAGTGGGGAAATCTAGCCATATGTGGGTCCCACTTCCTCCATGTGTCTTCATCATGAAATGCCACTTTGATTTTCACTTGTATATATTTATTTATCTCCTTTATTAAATATTTATTCCATTCTAATGTTCAAACATCATTTATTATCCCCATTATTCCAAATCCCAAAGCTTCCACCCCAAACCTAGGAAACTAGTAATTTTCCTCCTTGGCAATTATTTGACCTTTAGCATCAATTTGACAAACTCTAATGAATAGAGCCAATGTGATTAGGCCATTGTGACCCAATACCAAATTTGGGACATGACAATGTCCCCCATGTCAAATACTAGTGTGACAATTAATGGGAGAGACGTGTTAGAGATGATTCTACAACATATAGGATAGAACCCACTTGGACAAAAAATTCCAATTCCCTCAAGGAGGAGTTCTACCTTAGTGGAAACTATAACAATAGGTACACGAGATGGACAACTTTGTGCCAAGAGAGAGAATATACAATGCCAAATTTCACCAATATCTTCCATATCTTACACTCAAAGCTAGATATCATATACTTTGAACAACACTCGGTCCTAAAGTACAATAATAGAATACATAGGTACATCCAAATAGAGATAGATTTTTTGAACATCTCCTCAATAGGATCTGCCTATAAATATGATTTCAAAACAGAGAAAAAAATTTAACTAGAAGAATAAGCAGGATTATGGGTCTACAAATCAACCTCAATAGAAACACAGTAAAGGTGGGCCTAACTCATAGAACAAAATACAAAGCAAGGATATCCAATCTCGGGACAACCAATCCAAGCTATAGAAAATAATGGAAGTGGGGAGTCAAATAAGGACAATGGAATGTGATGTGAGTTACATAAAATCCCCTAGCACAACAATGATGAATGCCACTTGAAAAAATCATTGCTGGTTGAGTTGAAATCTTCAGACTTGGAAACTAGCTTAGACTCTAAATTAGAACCAGATAAGGGAAAGAGGATCACTGATGCAGAACCTAGTGCTACCATTTCAATCATAAATATCCAACCATAAGAGTTAGAGGAGATGAAGGAAGGTGAGCACCTCTTCCATTCATAAATGTGGATAAAGGGGACTCCACTACATTTCATTATTGATAGCAATGGCCAGAAGAACCCAATATTGCATGACGCCATCAGAAGGTTGCAACTTCTAACAAAACTACACCCCCAGTCATACACCATCAATTGTTTGATCCAGGGATGAGGCATCCACATTAGTCAACAATGTCACCTACCCTATGACAACAAACCCTTCAAATATTAGGTATTATGTGATGTTTCACTACTTGCAATTTGTGATGTTATTTTAGGATAACCTTATATGTGGAAATGTCATGTTCTTTACGATTCTAGGCCCCATAGCATCATTGTTACTTTAGGATATCATCTCTACAGGATACCAAAGGTAAATCCAACTATAATATTTTATTTGATCTCAACAAAATAGTGTATGAAGGTGAGCTCTCAAACCAACAAATTTGTCGTCTTCATTATTCTATTGATAGGTGAATTAAATATCATTGTAACCACCATAACCTTTGCATGGGATCCCTCTACATAACAAAAGTATGTGGATAGGATAGTGGAAGAATACAAAGACATATTCACTTCACCTGCCAGGGTGCCCCTACACTGCTAGGTCAAGCATTCAATTGATTTGATACCTGGAGATCCTCTTTCTAATGTCCCAGCATACAAACATTCTCTTCTCAAGAATGAATAAATCAAATGTCAAATTCAAGATCTCATCCAAAAGGGACACATTCAACCAAGCTCCTCACCTTGTGGGTGCCTAATTGTGTTGTTGTAGAAAAGGGATGGGATATGGAGATTATGTATTGATTATAAATCTATGAACACAATGAAAATCAAGAATGGATATCCAATCCCTCATATTGGCAATATTCCTCATCAACACAGTTCGAAACTGCAGGATGCCCTCACAGTTCAAAACTGGAGGATTTCCTCTCTGGTAGAGTTCATGGAATCTCTAACTCGGGAGCAAGATAATTTGGTCTTGATGGGAGCCATAAAGCCATCAAAACATCATGCTTTGGCTGTTGGAGATTCAAAGAAATCAAAAGGCAAGAAGGAGGCTAATCCTAAAAATCCACTAGATCAAAAGAAAGAGAAACAAAATCCACAAGAGTACCCCTCGATCTCCAAGAAGAATCAATAAAAAGAGAAGAAGAGAAAGTGTGCATAGCGCAATAGGTGATTTCATCCTGAGAGTTCTTGTATGAAGAAGACCATTGACATGATGGCTCAACTTCTTGAGAAGAACAACATCCCTCTTCCATATGGCGCAAGGAGGAAGGAAGGAGGTTCAAACTCAGAAGACAAGGAGAGATTTCATGCTTTGATGGCCATCACATCAAAATATTCCTCTTTCACCATTGATTATGGGGCATCCATACATATGGTTTCCACAAGAGAGTCTTTTTCCTCTCTTGATTCCTCTAGTGGTCCTATAATTGTGATATGACTCTGAAATTGCATCCAAAGGGAATGGTAGAATAGATCTAGACCATGGTTCCTTCACAAATGTCTTGTTTTTCCCTGGTCTTGCTTCCAATCTCCTTTCATTTTATCAAATGACTCATAATGTCTCTCCTACGAAGGTCATATTTAGCCACAATGATGTGGAAAGTTTTGAAAATTCTATCAGTAGAGTTGTTTCCATAAGTGTTGTTGATCATAGCTCAAAATTCTAAAGTTTTCCCATTTTTTTCCTTTATCATCACCTTTTGCACTCCTCACTCATGTCAATTAAGTAAGCAAATTGTTGCGTGAGATATTTGGCCACCTTAACTACAAGTAATTATCTGATTTGCATGAGAAGAACATGGTTATAGGGCTTCCAAACATCAAGTTTTCCAAAGGAATTTGTCAGGGTTGCATCCGTGGCAAACACCCTGAGCACAAGTATGAGGGATCTAGAACTGAGAGAACCTTTGCACCCTTTGAGTTAATCCATAGTGATATATCAGGTCCATTCCCCAATTTTTCCTTGAATAATTCCAAATATGTCCTAACCTTCATTGATTAATTTTCAAGATTTTGTTGGGTCTTCTTTCTCCAATTCAAGTCAGAAGTATTTAGTTTTTTCAAGATTTTTAAAGCCTCTGTAGAGAATCTATCTAGTAGGAATATCAAATCCCTTAGAACATACAATGGGGGGTATTATGTCAAGTCTTATTTTTAGCAACTCTGTTTTGATGCCGGAATTCAAATGTAGCATACATTTCCCTACACACCTCAGTAGTATGGTGTGGCTGAGCGGAAGAATAGATCTCTCAAAGAGATGGCTACTTGCATGTTGGAGTCCAAGTCTTTTCCTCGAAGAATTTGGGATGAAGCCATTAAATGTGCATCCTATATTTGGAATAGGGTGCCACATAAATCCTTGAAAGGAATCACTCATTTTGAAGCTTGGAGTGGACGCAAGCCTGATGTTTCTCATTTCAGAATTTTTGGCTCGAAGGCATGGGATAGAATATATCCTAAGAAGAGAAGGGATTTGCAGCCCCAAAGCCAACCATGCATATTTGTTGGATATCTAAAAGAATCCAAGGCTTACAAGTTTCTCAATCTGACCACTCAAAAATATTTCATTGTAAGCAGTGTCTAATTTGAAGAAGAACCCTTGCATGTAGTTGAAATCGGAGAATCCTCACAACCACCACCTGTTGAAGTAAGTGAAAATTATAATGAACTTTCTGATTCTTATTTTGATTATGATTAATGACACATGAATGTATATCCAATTTCACCTACAAGTCCTAAGTGGGATACAAAAACAATTGAAGCAGCTAGAGAACTTGCGGGTGATCCTCAAGATCCTAGGAGGACTAGATCTCAGTTTGAGAATGCCCTTTCTGTCAAAGATCATTTTCTTCCTTATAAGTGTTTTTTGATGGTTGAATATGATTCTCAATCATATTAAGAAGCCTCACATGACCCTAGACGACAAGCTTACATGGATGAGGAGTTTCAGTCTCTTCAAAAGAATGGAACTTGGGAGCTAGTCTCACTCCCACCTGGTAGAAATCTAGTCAAGTGTAACTGGATCTTTAGAAAAAAGAGGGATGCTGATTATGATGCAATAAAGTACAAATAAATTTTTGTGGCTAAGGTATGGTCACAATTCCAAGTCCTTGAATACATTGAGACCTGTGTACCAGTTGCAAAGATGGATTCAATAAGACTAGTTCTAGCAAATGCAACATCCAAGCATTGGGAAGTGCATCACATGGATGTAAAAAGTGCTTTCATCCATGGATACATTGAGGAGGATATCTATATGCAGCATCTAGAATTTTATTTTACTGGCCCCTCTATTGTGTGCAGGTTGAAGAAGTCGCTATATGGGCTTAATCAATCTCCTAGAGCTTGGTATGCCAAAATGGACAGTTTTCTCTTGTCACAAAGTTTCAGCCGATGCAAATCTGATCTGAATGTTTACATGAAGCTTATAAATGGTTATATCTTGATTATTGTGTTATATTTTGATTACCTTTTGATCACAAGAAGATCCATTGATGAGATTGCTTCATTGAAGACTGCTTTGCATCATGCCTTTTTCTGTGATTGACTTGTGAATACTTAGACAATTTCTGGGACTTGAGATCTCTCAGTCCACCTTAGGAATTAAATTATCTCAATAAAAATATGCATCATATCTGCTAAATAAATTCAGAATGGAATAATGTAAGCCATCCAAGACTCCCTTTCTCTCAAGAGTAAGACTTGAAGATGCAGAATATTCCCCTTTGGTGAACACCACTCTGTATAGACAACTAGTTGGGAGTTTGTGGTATCTTATTCACACTCAGCCAAATATTGCGTATGAAGTGAGTGTTGCATCAAGGTATATGGATAAGCCACATGAGATTCATTGGAAGGATACCAAAAGGATATTGCATTGTGTGAAAGGAACCAAGTCTCATGGGATTCATTATGATGTTGATTCTTCTTTGGATCTTCATGGTTTTTGATATTTTGATTGGGCTAGAGATAGATAAGACCGGAAATCAACTTCCGGATTTGTTTTCATGCTTAGAGGAGGTCCAATTTGCTTCTCAAGTAAAAATCAAAGTGCCATTTCACTATCTTCAGTAGAGGCCCGAGAAAGAGGAGCTGTGAATGCAACCACTCAGTGTGTATGGTTGCAAGGTATACTTTCAGAGATTGAGATTGACTTTAGAACTCCTGCAGACATTTTTTGTGACAATAAAAGTGATATAAGGATCTCAAATAATATATTACAAAGACAAAGAACCAATCATATAGAGATACATATGCACTACATTCGAGGACTAGTGCATGATCAAATCATTTCTCTGCATTTTTTTCCATCCCCTGAGCAAGTTGCAGACATATTCACCAAAGAATTATCAGAGAATACTTTCAGCATCTCATATCTATTCTTGGGATGGGTGAACACATGGTGAAGAAGGATTGAAAAGCAAGTTTTTTTAATTTTTTTCATGTCCATGTTTTGAGGGGAGGTTTTTCCCCCTAAGGTTTTCCTTCTTTCCTTGTTTTGTGGACGGTAGTATGTAAAAAGGGTGACCAAGCCTAGTTGTTGGGCCCTATATTTATGCTTTTTACTCACATACAATCAGGCTTAAGGGGGAGTGTTAGAATGTTGGAAACCCACTTTAGACTTAGGATATAAAGTATTAATCATTTATGATACTTTCCCAGGTGTTTGACTAGGTAGTCGACCACATATTTCCTTTTTAGGCTCACACTTGCCATAATTATCCATAAGTGCGCCCCCAGATTGATTATTATTTGATTCTATTTGCTTTTTATGACATTCCAATATTAGTAAGAGTGCATTCATGCTTTTACATTGTTTTGTCCTGCTTTTTCTGCTTTTAAGTGGATACGGATAAAGCTAGGCGCCCACTTTGACTTGGCAAGATGACTATTATGAGTCCAAAACATCCTCCATCTTTTTCTCTCCAAAATACATGATCTTATTGATTTTCCATCACTCATTAGCCTCCATAACTTATTTTTCTAATTCGTGATGTCCTTGACTGATTTGGAAAGTGTTTTTCCACCTTGGGGTTTTTTGCATTATTAGTAAGCCTGATTTTGTGAGGATTTCGAATGCCTTCTTTGGGTTTCAAATATCTGATGTAATTATATATTTGGACAGCCATAACATTTCCTAAGTTTGGTTGATGTACTATCATTCAATAAAATTTTATTGTGTGCATCAATTCAGTGCCATTTTTTGAGTGATCTATGCAAGTTTTTTATTAAACATTTTGTGAGGATAATGTTTGCTTTGCAAGATATTCTTGTGAATTTATTTTCACAGTTCCATCCATGGAAAATTTACTTGAACACCACCAAACACCAACATTCATTATTTTATCTTTGATCAGCCTAGATCACCAATATGAGACCAACCAAAAATACCAATCATTTGCACCATAGCATAAACCAATCTGGGAGCTTCAAGACATACTATATACACATTTGTTTTGAAAATATCCAGTGTATCAAATAACATGGAGAACCCATGGGGAAAGAAAAGTTTGCATTTTACCCAAGTAGCAACTAACATATTGACAAAGGAGGTGTCGATATGCTTTATGAAGCATTGACATAATTCATATAATTTTTAGGGGATTTATAAAGAATATAAAATGGTTACAAACATATCCAAATTCATATTAATGCAACATACCTTGAAAATGGGTTGATGAAGATATCTCATATCAACCAAAATATTATCACACTTTAACTAAAGTGGACAAAGTTATTTACATGCAAATATTGCATACCACATGAAATCTCATGGGCTATAAAGAGTCTTTTGCATTGATCAATTGTTCTACATGATCTTAAATGGTTTTTTTAGCAAATTGTTAGTAGTAGGAATGCAATTAGACATTATTTTAGAAAACTATTGTAAAACATTTTTGATAATCACATATCAATTTATTTTCATGATGAAGACATTGCAAAGAGATTTCCTAAAGTAGAAGAGTCCTTATTTATCTTTATTGTTTAGAACTTGCATGAGAGATACATTGACAATATACTATGTGAAAATCACAAGAGTCTTGTATGGTCCGTCTACACCTATACCATATAGAAAGCCACAAACTTGGGATGGTGCAATTGACTAAAAATAATTGCTTCTTTCCAGAGGTTTGTTCTTTGTAAGAGACAAAACATAGTGTTAACCTGTTGAACCTAAATATCAAGATAATCAAATTGAATGAAGGTGCTTTACTAAAATAGTTTCAATTAAAAATGCCAAAGCAATAGAAATTTAGAAGCTTGTATTCTTCATAGGCGATCAAAGATTAAATCTGCACCACTTCTAGAAACTCATTCTTGCTTAGGTGCATGAACTTCAAACTGAAAAAGAATTAATTGCAATACAAAACCATTCATAGAGAAATATATCCTCCGTCCCATCTTGCTTTGATTGGATTCCTCTAACTAGCTTTGATATGCTAAATATCAACATCCAGTCCTCTTCATTTCCATATAAACAATTGCATTTGTACATGAACCCAACTCTTGTATTAGTTCTAAATCATGATTTCTAATTGTTTTGAGTAAAAAGATCAAACAACAAATGAGGTGCAAGTGAAGATAAATATGTGTTTCAATTTCAATAGACCACTACTGATGAAAAAAAATCTTCTTTACATACAACCCTTGGACAAGAGCCATCAAAGTTTTTCCCATAAATTAGCAAAGAAACATGGTAAAAAAAAACATGGGCTTCCACCTTCAATTCACCTCCACGACCAATTCTTTCTTCTCTATCCACCTTTCCACACTAGGATCTACCCCAATAGCAAGTCAACAAAAAACAATAGTGTAAATACATGTGGGAAAACAAATACAGATGTGGAACAATTCCCTTCACAAGGTAATAAAACAAAGAGAGTTTAAACTACACCCTTTTACATGGACTATATATTGCAAGATACTTACTGTTGACACAGTTCTGTCGACAAGGGTTCACTTCGCACTGCTGTCAACAAACACCATTAAGCACCAGCCCAGAAAGGTTTTACCCTTTCCAGCAACACCCGCAAAGCGAGTGAAGTCTCACCCGAGATGATTAAGGGGCTGTAGGAACCATGTTTCGGCAGTGGGGGTAGGACTTGCATCTATTCTTACTATATCGCTACATGAAACAAAGATTCATCTTCGCATTATTCATATCAAATTAAACACACAATCATCATTCACATATTCAATATGTACTAGACATCAACAGGAATAACAACACTTGAGCATATCACAATATTCATCATTCAAGACAAACAGAGATGCAAAAGAGACATAGCTGAACATCTTCATGCATTAAATAATCAAAAACCTGTGGTACAACCTTCACAAGGATAGTTCAAAACACTTATCATGGATCCATACAAAACTTGTCGAAAGCATAGCAAAACACCACACAAATCATCCGCTCGTTTATTGATCAACTTATGATCTCATTCTAGGATGCCCTTAGGATTACAATTGTAGTCCTATTTATAGGTAATTATGGCGGTTACAAAATGGTCTAAATGACCCATTCTAACTAACTAACTAATCTTGCGCTTCCGTCGACTCCTTGTTCTGCGTGAATGGTCCTTCTTCACTGCTGTCAGCTTTCGCACTTCATGCGGTCGAACCCCGTGCCAACCCGCCCCCAACACAAACTTATGGCTCGCCCTCGAGCCACCTCAGCTGGACACGTCTGGTGCATTCACCTGCTGTGTAAAGTCACCATATGAATTTTTTATCTGGTCAACCCCTTCCTTCAATGATGATCTGATTTGTTTACATTCTTCTACATGTTGTTATGTTGGGTGTTCGCAACTTCTCTGTTGTGCTTCCTCTAGTTGTTGCTTGACCCGTTTCATTGCATCCATTGCCTTTACTGCGAGGACTTCTCCTTTTGTTTGTAGCTCATCCAAGTGTGTGGCCCTTCTTTGCTGCCTTTCACGTGCCTTAGTTACGTGTTGTTGCATTCCTTTTAGCTCTGCAGCCCTCGTAATATGTATGATTGAGGGAATTACTTTAAGGGATCCCTTTAAGGATTCCAACCATGTTTCTGCTTCGCTGAGTTGCACCTTTAGCTTGCTTAGTTGTTCCTCTTGAACTACGCTTCCCCAAAACTTCGTGACACCCTCTATGATTGTCTGGGTTATCTTTTCCATATCCTTGATCTCTGTCACGGCTTCCTCTATCGCAATCTGTCGACCCTAAATCTGTTCTGGTGGTGTGTTGGGTATCGCTCTAGCCTGTAGGTCTGCATTTTCTTTCCTCGGTTCAGTGATAGTTACACCTAACAAGATAGCTTGCGCTTCCGGTAGGATATCCTAATCTACCTACGATGCTTCACATGCCTTGGATAGTGCCTTCTCTAATGGGCCTCTGCCTTGGATAGTGCCTTCTCTAATGGGCCTCTGCCTTGGATAGTGTGACCAACATCAGGAGCCATGAATAGGTGAATGCCTTCCCTTTCTCCTGTGCGTCAAATGCATCTTCAATTAATTGGTTTCACAGAAATTTTGACCAGTTCATCTGCACTCCTACAACACATTGTTCCATGGAGGCGATGATGCCCGAAGTGCATTCTTTTGGCATGTTCTTCCGCGCCACCTTAACTGCTAATATATTTGCTCTGAAACTAACGGCATAGTTCTTAATCATGTCAATTAGGTATCCTCTGGAGTTTTTCTCCAATCCGTACTTCGTATTCAGGCTTACTGCGAGCTTCTTATCATTGTCTTTCCCTTGGAAAAATTGGGAAGGGTCGTCTCCATCCTTGGGTAGCCCAGTGATTCTTGCGATTAGGTCAACTTTGACCAGAATAATTTCATGCGTCCATAGGTATCTGCCATGAAATAAATCCAATAAATGAATGACGCATGCTTAACCTGTGCCAATCTTCCGAAGTGCGGTATCTAGGCGAGGCCTAGTAGCCCCGATTGCTCCAATCCTAATGCCCACTCTACGGGTTCCTTTGTGGTTGAGCCTCCTTCACCATGGCTGACATTGATGTATGCTTCTGCACATTCTTGGAATTTCGTGAGGTTGTGGTCGCTATATTGTAGCTTATGTAAATTTGCCTCAATGTTTCCGGCTTCAGGAACTCCTTTCGGTATCGGCGACATTTTAATGGCATACCGTTCGTTCTTGTTGGTCTGAACCACTGGTGTCCCTTTCTTGATTGGTGGTACATACCCTAGTATTTTTGGGCTAGGGTACCCTCCTTGCGATGTTGTTGCCTTGCCTATTTCTCCTTCTTCCAGTCGGGCTGAGTTATGGGTCCCTTTCTTCGACTCTCAGCCGGTGTCTACAGGCTGAGTGGCGCTCTGCTTCTTTCTGAATGATATTCTAGACATTGTTTTTGGTTGCTCCTGCATAACCGGCATTGGCTATGGCCGCTCGGTGCTTATGCTCGAAATGTAAACTTCCATGCGCTTCTCGGCAAGTTCTTGCTTAACACACAGTGCGTTAGACTGTGCCCTTTCCCTGCATTTATAGTTTTAAATTGTCGCGTCCCACTGATTTTGGACGATGATTACCAAATCCAATGCTGATTTACCAAATCCGCCGCATGCGTCAGGTATTAATTGTGTCATTTCTCATTTTTTTCGTCGTCCATCTTGGTTTAACTGCTTCATTTATGATCGGATTTGACCCTTCCGCACCTTAGCAGCTTTCGACACACTGGATCTTGCCTCTTCGTTTTGTAGTCTGCGATTACCTTATCGAAAAATGTTGATCTTTCTTTTTTATTCTTTTTTTTTCATAGTGTCGTAATTGATTCTGCAACACCAATCCTTCACTTGAGTTTCTCCCGTTCGCTTCCTTTGCGCTCTTGGGACCTTAGGTTCAACTGATGCGGTTGTTGCGTTCTTAGATCAACATGGATCCTGACTTCACCATTTTTCTTATCTTGGACCACCGTCAGGATGATCCACTCTGATTACTCGACTGGTTCTATAATTCCTACTTCCAGCATTCTCTCAGGTTCGGCCTTCACCTGCTCCTTATACCTCGGATTCAACCTATAAGGCCGTTGCTTGACTGGCTTCGTATAGGGTTTCATTGTAATTTTCATCTCGCCTAGGTCCCCAAAAATCCCTTTCATTTCCAAAAATTTTGTCAGGAACAAGTCTTGAAATTCGTGCAATAGGTCGGTCATCTTGGCAATGGTGGAGTCATCCCAATAATCTCCGATGCTTGCGAACTTGGGATTGTCTTCCAACCCAATGTTCACTTTATTGATTCGCAATGGCTGCTGAAACTTGTTGGATGGCATATTTGGTGCCTCGACACCGTGACTACCTTATGACTTTGATATATACATAGCCCTCGGATCATCCACATCATCTGGTTCTTATGTTATGTTGTAGCACTCCATCAACATTTTCGTCATTGCAGTCCACTAAATTTCCATGGGTTTCTCTGTCAGAACTACTTCGAGTAATTTCTCACGTACATCCTGTAATGCATTGTGGATGAAGGGGTTTTCATCGGAGAAACTGAATGTTTCGCTAAAGCCAATAGTTAGCTGTTCCTATGAGGTTGTTCTGTGTCGCAGTTCTGCTACGATATACCAACTTTGTGGTACTTCATCCAATGTGTGAATGAATGCGTGGACCATTCATGTTTCGCTCGTAGTCCCCATTGGATTTGACATTCATTCAAATGCTCCTTTGGATCTCCTCTACCATCATACTTCCTTTTGCAGTATCCTTTAGTGTCGCCGAACCTAACCTCGATTAGGTGTCGACATAATGGCCAGTTGGTTATTGTTGACTTGTGCGCCGCCCACCATCGCGCCAGTGTAGCCTTCGAGGCTTCTTCAAAGGCTAGTAGGCGTTGTGGTTCTGCCACTTTTTCTTCGAACTCAGTCATAAATGCATCCAAGTTGGGCAACCCGTCATATGTTGGCATCTTGCACTCTTCTGTAGCTACCTATCTCCGCGACTGGGTGATCCAGGCACACCTCCTAAACGATACTTCATGCAGCCGATTCTACCAATTTTCAAGTGCCTCATCTGAATCTGATGATGCTGAGCTGCTACTGCGCCATCCTAACTCTCCATCTGCAGTCGGATTGATGTAGTCTTTGGATATGTTGTATAGATTGTCCCATCCCTCAGTGAATCCATCCCTCGTTGGCTCAACATATCTCTGCCCTTCTACGAGATCAAGAGGTGCAACTACCCTCATCTTGCGGTTTTCAAATGACATGGTTTGTTTCTTGAAATTGATGATGGCCTGATTCTCCATCGCCCAGTGTATCCCTAGCAGCACTGGATAGGGGCTTGTGTTGGCGATAATCTCTATCACATCAAAATATGTGTATGTTTTGAGTCCTTCTATCTCAAGTGGGACTTGGCACAATCGACCAATCGGAGTGACCTTACTTTGATTCGCTAGTCGCAGTTGTACAGGGGACCATGCCAACTATGGTTTCCCCATCGTTTCCTAGGTATGTTTTGTCAGAATTTTTACATCTGACCCCAAGTCTAAGATAATGGAGTCGACATCAAATGCTCCAATTTGCGCAGACATTCTCATCTCTCTTCCTATCTTCCTCTTATGTATGCGATTGATCGTTCGCTCCTATCGTACCCCCCTCCCTTCGATGCAACAAGCTGGATATCTCTGCTAATGTGTCCTGATATTTTTCCAACTCCAGGAAGGCTCGTAAGGTGTTAGCCTTTTTCTACGAATTCGTCGTTTCGAATGTCGACGACATTTCATAAGTGACTTCTTTTTGGTGAAGATGTGGTTGCCTCATATGCCTCATTGCATCCTATGCTTTCAAGAAGATATCCTTTTTTGCTTCTATGTCGAATGTGACTTGTTTTCTTGCTATCGGTCGGACACTAGCCTATGACCTGTCGGCCCCTATCACAGCTCCTCCTCGGGTCACTATTCCAACAGTCGCATTTTGACTTCTAACCTTTGTTGATATATTTTGTACTGCTGGTGGTGGATTCTGATTCTGATTTTTATTTGGTGGAGGCGGGGGTAGGTTTTTAGTTTGCCACTTCGCGACGAGTTGAGGGCAATCTTCGACACCATGGTCTGTAGTGCTACAATAAGTGCACTATGGTGTTGGATTCAGGAAATCCCTTTGGTAAGGCCCCTGCTAACCTCTATTGTAACATATGATTGGTCCTCGACCTCGTCCAGAAGCTCCTCCTCAACCGGCACCGACACATCGGCCTCCGCAAAACCCCCCTCTGAAACCTCCTCGCAGTGGCTTGTATGGCGGGTACTGCAGTTGACCATACTGCGGTTGTGGATATTGCGGTTAACCATACTAGCTTGTTGATATTACGGTTGTGGATATTGTGGTTGACCATATTGTGCTTGATCATATTGTGGTTGCGGATGATAGTGAGGATGTTGTTGATTGTACTATTGTTGCTACTGTACTAGCGGTTTCTCTTCTCCCTTCATGAAAAATGTATCTGCAATCCTTTCTCGGAGTAGGTCATAAGCCCTGCAGTCATTTTCATCATGGCCAACCGATCGACAGAATTTGCAATACAAGTTAACCGGTTTTGACACCATCTTCTGTAGGTATACGCATTCTTTTGGTCGATGTCCTCTCTTCTGATAGACGCGACACCAAGGCATCCCTCCCTGAATGAGGGGATTTGGTGCACCTGATTGTAAATACTCTCGAAATTCTGGGCACTGATCCTTGTGATGTCCTTCTATTTTGCATCTAGTGTGCCATACATCTTCGCGGACCTCTTTTCCCTTCTTCATATCTTGTAATTGGATCGTCAAATTTTCCAACTGCGCTTGTATTTGATCCATGCCTACGCCTGTTTCGTCGATCGGTAAATCCTCCATCTTCATTGTGATTTCCAGTGCTTCTTCCTGATTCGCTACCTTCTGTTGCATCAGCGGCCCACGAATGTGTGGCACCAACTTGATGATAAACCACTCTTTATGTTGCATGTCTCTCATCCTGAAACTCACTTTTTCCATTAGCGTTTTATACCGCTGGTCAAATTCCCATACTGATTTGTTTGGAAACAGATTGATTTCCTTGAGCTCTATAATGTACTATGACTCAGATTTTGGTTTTCAAAATTCATCAATCATCCTTTCCTTGATCTGTGGCAGTGTTTTATCTGGAGTTCCTGTCGGTACCTTGGTAAATTTCATATACCAGTCTAGCGCACGGCCCCTGAGGGTCGTCGCTAGCTGTCACTTTTTTATATTTCCATCTTGGACTTGTTTCACAATCCATACCGCCTCACACAAAAACCAATATTTTTCAAGATCCTCAGTCCCGTTACCCTGGAAAGTTGGCATTTTTGCGTCATATCCTACCATTCTTGCGCTTCTACTATCATTATTTACTGTTCTGCTACTCTTACTACTATTCTGGAACATAGGACAGCTTTGTGAATAACTTGTATTTATTCCTATCAAGTTCTGAGTAGTGCACGGAGTTGAAGGTATGTTGTAGCTTAGGGCTCATCCTTCTTATGTTCCTGGGGTATCCTATTCACCTTCTTCTTCGTCGTAATAAGGTCGCTTCATCCCTTGTGGTATTGTTTCGCAGTCTCTCATTCCGGTCCCCTCAGGAGACTCTCTCTCAGTCCTCCTCTTCTTCTCTAGTCACCGGAATATTTCCCCACTTCTCAAGGTACCACAATCTTCCTCAACCTCCCTTAAAAATTCGTCGTCCCTCATGTCCATCTACCTGCATCTACCCCGCATATTTCTATCGGACCCACATTCACGTGGTACCCAAAACCTCTGCACACTGATCTTCTACTCGTCAGAATTCATCCTCAGTATACCCTTTTCGCAGACGAGCATCTTAATCCACAACTTCAGCGACAGTAGCAATCTCCCTCTAGGTCCTTTGAAAAATTTCCTTTCTGCGTCGTTGTATGATTTGATTGTATCAATGGAAAACTCAGTGATGTATCCCTCTAGGATACTATCTACCCAGAATTCAACAGCCCTTGAAACCCTATTGTTGACCCGTTTTAGTTGTTGGATCAGTTATGGAGTCTAGTGGTTAGGTTCACCTCCTTGGAAATGGTTCTTCTAAAATGTCAGCTGCACCAACCACTCATGCAACAATACTGGGAATTATCAGGAGAATACCTCGTGGATATCAGAATAAATATGATTTTCCAACCAACTGCTTGTTGTCTGCACAGGGTTTCGATTTTCTCCTTCCTCAAATTCTTCTATCTTCTTGTCGAACCAATCCTGAATCTCCAGCTTTGTCGGGTTCCACAGCATGTCCTCTTCTTTCTTCTTCAAGGTCCCAACAATGGAACCATTTGTTGACACGTTTATGTCAACAAGGGTTCACTTTGAACTGTTGTCAACAAACACCAACCAAACACCCTTAAGCATCGGCCCAGAAAGGTTTTACCCTTTCCAGCAACACTCGCAAAACGAGTGAAGTCTCACCTGAGATGATTAAGGGGGCTGCAGGAACCATGTTTCCGCAGTAGGGGTAGGACATGCATCTATTCTTACTATATCGCTACAGGAACCAGAGATTCATCTTCGCATTATTCATATCAAATTAAACACACAATCATCATTCACATATTCAATATGTACTAGACATTCACATCAATAGGAATAACAACACTTGAGCATATCACAATATTCATCATTCAAGACAAACAGAGATGCAAAAGAGACATAGTCGAACATCTTCATGCATTAAATCATCAAAAACCTGTGGTACAACCTTCGCAAGGATAGTTCAAAACATTTATCGCGGATCCATACAAAACTTGCCGAAAGCATAGAAAAACACCACACAAATCATCTGCTCGTTTATTGATCAACTTATGATCTCATTCTAGGATTCCCTTAGGCTTACAATCGTAGTCCTATTTATAGGTAATTATGGCGGTTACAAAACGGTCTAAATGACCCATTCTAACTAACTAACTAATCTTGCACTTCTGTTGGCTCCTTGCTCTTCGCGAATGGTCCTTTCTTCAGTGGATGGTCCTTCTTCACTGCTGTCGGCTTTCGCACTTCATGCGGTCGAACCCCGTGCCAACACTTACTATTTCATGCAATTCAAATAGCTCAAAATTTTTATGGGGTATATATATAGAAGATATATACCAGTATGAGAATATTTTATTTTCTTACAAAAATTTCTCCCTCGAGTGCTTCTAAAGTAGAATCCCAAGTTGGAAAATGTGGAATTATATGGTGGTTAGCACAACCCGCAAGAAGCAAAAGTGTAAAACACACTAACCTATAATTTGTACCATGTGATTATTTGAATATTTTCAAATAAAATCTTACCTAAATGAAAAATTGTTCAATATCCCTTCATGTATCCAATGGATTTTTTTGTCTTCCTTAAATCCTATATTTGACATTAGGAACCCATACCCAAAGACCCAGGTCACCATCCTTGAGAATATATCCAAACACTGACCTAAGTCTTAGAATTTGTTCTAGAGAGTAACTGCTAGTTTGTTAAATTTGTCTTTCAATGCACATGTACATACACCCAAATAAGCATATCTACAATTTACACAAAGTTCAAATTTAGGGGTTGGTAATTCAACCATTGAGATATAATAAAAACAAAACTCAACATAATCAAATCATGAAACTATACAACATAATTATTACAGGGCAACTAATTATAGGAGAACAGGGAAAAGCAACATAAGATTATGCCATCTCAATTTCTCTACGAGAAATAAGGAATCCTTGAAATCAAGTGCTCCATTTGACATACTATAAATCTTGTGAAAACATAAGCTTTCCAAATAGATCTTACCTCTAGATTTGCTTTTCCACATGGTTTTGATGTAAGTGGCCCCAAACACAATGTTATAAGATATCGATTATGAAGCAAAAAGATATATACAAAAAAGATAACACAATATTGATTAAAAACTTGAGTGAGCATACAACAACATTGATCTATTTTATAGAGATTCTAGGATGTTGTGAAATCTAACTAATTCTTATTAGGTAGGAAGATGTTGAGATATTCTCTCAACTATCATCAAACAACTTTAATTAATAACATTTTATTGACATCTATTAAACTAGTCATTTATACAACATGACTTTATTACATAACTAAACCTTATATTATGACATCCCCTCTCAAATATTACACTATTGAAAACAAAATCCATTGAAAGAAAACACATGGTGACTAAACAATATAGAAATAACATTCTTCAAAAGCTACTCTTTGAAAACAGTTCTTGGACTAGTAAAATTCCTTCAAGTTGTTCCATATTCCTTCGAAAGGTATAGTCTCCTAGCTATAATTTGAGTTCCATGTATCATTGGAAACCATTTGCACATGAAGTGTCTCATCACCCTCGTAAGGTATGATATTCAACTCCCTATCCCAAATCTCCCTTGAACTATTGGACAACACTATCCACATGCATGTTTGATGACCCCAATGAGTTAAAGTTTCTCCACTACAAGGAAAAGGCCCTTTAGTGGAGGTTATAGCGGATGCTCCTTTAAAAAGATCCCAAATATCCGTTTATAGCGGAGGTCACTAGAGAATGTGAGTGGGTGAAGGTTTTAACAGATACTTTTTTTGGTGTGTTTATACATTTTCAATGCCCCAGTGCGTATACAACCCAAACACACTAGTACTGACAATAAATCATGTGGTACTGCGACCTAAAACAACGAAATAGGGTAAACGGATAGTGGAGAACACTGGATTACTATAATTTTTTCATTTTTTCCATCACTAGTGCGCTATGTCTAACTTACCACACTAGGGCGGTAAAGACAACACCACTCCGCGTTAGGGTTAAAATTTTCCAAATTAAAAAGACACAACTGTATTTTGTTCAAATTTATGTTTGTTGTGCATTTGATATTATCAATTTCACCGGTGTTTCATGGAATTGGGCGCACCGCATTAGGGTTAAATCATTACAATTTTTTTTTTAAAAACACAATTTTTTATTTCAAATTTCTATTTGTGGTACATTTTGTATTATCCATCGCATCGCTGCGTCAATGAAAAGGGGGAAGTGCATTAGGGTTAAAACTTTTCAAAAAAAAAACACAATTATCTTTAGTTCAAATTTTTTTAATGGTGTGTTTATATTATCAATTGCACTGGGGTGTCCTGGAATTGGGCACAATGATACAAGGTTTAATAAAAAAATTATCACACTAAAAAAATCATTTTTACTATTCTATAGTGCTTCTAAGCCCAACAACACCTATCTTGTACATCACATACTTAGATGCCCTAACATCTGTGTTCCACGTGGTGGAATTGCTTGCTCCCATTGGTTGTTGACTGGATTTTGAATTTTTCCAAACAGTGGGAAAATTTTCAAATTTTACATACATCGCCACAATTCCCCCCCAATGCACAAGGGACTAGGTAAATTGATTGTTACTTCACTATTTAATTTTTTAGTGGATTAAATTTGAGAATTCATATTTATTTTGCCTAAAAATATATATATATAAAAATTTGCACGATGCATTTGAGTCGTTCGGCTCGCACCACAAGACGATGCACCCTTTTAATTTACAGGGTGCATCGTTAGTTCTGCATTTACTACATAGGCACACCTTAGGCATAGTGCACTATAATATTTAGCGCATCAATTCACATTTTTTTTTTAAACTATGAATGTAGTCCCGGTGCGTAATATGAATACCGCCACATTGCCTGTCAGTGCACTGATGTGTTCTAATCGCACCAATTAAATGAACATAATTTATTTAAAAATGATAACATTAAGAAATGCAGTTAATATGACCAGCTACACCGCTATCATGATGCACTTGTGTGTTCCTCGCGCACCGCTAAATTTTAAAAAAATTAAAAAACAAAAACAAAATGTTCACGATGCGCTTAGATACATGATGTGCACCGAGTACTCAGTGTGCTCTCATGTAACAAACACACTGTAAAATGTAAAAAAATCATAATTAGATGATGCGCTATATGAACGTTTGCGCATCATTTACCGGAGCACTTACGTGACTGAGGCATGCGTTCAACCCCATTTTAAAATTACAAAATAAATAAATAGATGCCCATACAATAGTGCACTATGTTATTTAGATATTTAGATATTTAAAATATAACAAAATTTATCGATGTGTTTGTTTTATAGTAGCGCACTGTTAGTGGTGCACTTGTGGTTCAAGTGCACCGGTGGTGGTGCATTACTGTAGTTAAGATGCACCACTTGTAAAAAAGATAGAAAAAATAATTTTATTTGATGTTAGTAAATAGAGTGCTCATTTAATGCTTTTACATGTATATATATGAGAGTGATTGATGTTATATATGAAACAAAGACATCAACGTCGAGAGGAAACTCAACAACAGTAGGCACAGGTTGAACAGTACAACTTTGTGTGAGAGTGGGATGCAAGGGAGAAGGAGAGATATGCATACCCTCACTTGATTAATCATTAGAATCGAGACCTCTTTATGGTTTGCAGCCTCCTGGAGTTCTATAAGGAGGCTACATCCCTTAAGGGGAACTCAAAATTGCTAGTTCATTTGATCCTACATTTGGATCATCGAACGTAGGTATTTTGTGTTGGTCTTGATCAATGCTTCCATCCCATTAAGGACGAAATATATTTCATCACTGGGTTATCTAGGAGACGGGATCATTTTCCCCATTTCCCTAAGTTCCCAGCGAGTGTTGCGGCAGAGATTCAGCTAGCCTACTAAGAGAGATATATCAATGACCACATCATCAATCATGTTGTTTTTCAACTGAGCGGTAGACAACTCTACATTTCCTCTTTCGATGCAAAGCATGTGAGGTGCCTCTCATTGTTGGTGATTACCATCGTGCACCACACCTCTAATGGGAAGTGCATTATTTTCCCTCTATTATTTATGTATATTTTTTGGTGCAGATGCCTAGATGCATCAGGAGGTCCGCCATTTGTTTAGGGCATTTTTGTTATGATTTGGATTGATGCCATGCATACATTGATGAGAGGGTCAAGTCCCCTTTGGGTCCAGATATTTTTTGCCTATTTTTTTAGAGGTTTTCGGCCACCAAGCCATAATTTGACCTACGCCCTCCTAAGCCGATGATGGAGGTGCATATGTGCATGTGGGGGCAGATGATTCCCAAGGGGGGAAGCCCATGTTCCCAAACGGGATCACAACAGAGGTGCTCGAGATGCTAGGCAGTGAGGACAACCCTTCATTAGACCTAGTTCCATATCCATATGTGGTCTTGTATTGGAGAGCATGCCACAACATCTTCTTCAGCTAAGATGAGCCATCGGATGAGAGAGGTAATATTAGCATTATGTTTAAATTAATCTAGTTGCATTTTATTATCTTTATGCTTAATGCAAATGAAATATATTCTAAATTGTTATATGAAATTGTTTTATTATTGTTGTGTACTATATATTTTGTAGACATGAGCATGTTCGATGGGGAGGAGCTGCCTCTTCCCACTCAAGATGATGAGGAGATGCAACATATAGAGGTTCCATTGTTTCAAAGACCTGGCCTCCGACGCAGGCCTGATGATAGGTATTGAATGGATGTGGTGGATAGGTTATCAACATTGTTGGCATGGAAAGGGGTTCTACCTATACGGATGCAAGACATTATGTGACGGCCTAACCTTGAAGAGATATGGAGGATGGTTCCTCGTGATATGAATAAATTGATGCAACATATTGTAGGTGCATCCATTCATTTAGCTGCTAGGATGGATGACCATTCCTCATCTGATGAGGGAAGATATCCTCCACCTCCTCCTCCATCGGCTTCTTTTGATTGTCAAGAGGACGTATCCTCGACATATAATCCACCTCCTCCTCCATCAACCGTTAACATTTCATCCACCTCCTCCTCCTCCACCTCCCCCTCCATCATCTTTGACATATCATCCACCTCCTCCTCCATCAACTTCTTGATCTCACCATCTACCCCCACTTGGCCCTCCACATCCATCTCCTCAGCTACTCCTCCTTGAATAACCATCATATCCTCATCATTGTCCTGACGATCCATCATTTCCTTATCCAGATTCTTCTATTCTAGATATGATGCTTATAGGGCATACAATTCAGCTTGATGGACCTATTCATGCTTCTCTCCGAGATCATTTTTTTCCTGACAGAGGTACGGATGCCTATGGCTCTACTGGTGGTGGTGTCCATTCCTTTGGATCTATTGGCATATGTGTTGATGACTTTGGCTCTGGTGGGAGAGATATCGATATATTTGGCTCCAGAGGTGGACCATATATGTTATAGCAGTTATTGGACTTGAGATATATATTTGGTATGTATCATCAGTTTGATGTTATTATTCATATATATATATATATATATATATATATATACATATATATATGTTGATGTTTATTTATATGTTGATGGTGATGTGTATGTTAGGTTAGGTTAGATGATGTTTGTTAGATGTGTGTCATGGTTATGTTATATAATGCAACTTGTGTTTTGTTAGATGTTATTATTAGATTAATTGTGTGTTAGAAGATGTTTAAATCTATTAGATGTATATGTTAGATGATGTACGGTAATGTTTATGATGGTACGTTCATGTTTATGTTCATTTTTATGTTTATGATGGTATGATAATGTTTATGTTTATGTTTGTTTGAAGGTGAAAATGATGATGATGGTATGATTATGTTTATGATGATATGATGATGTTTATGTTTATGTTTGTTAGGTGGTGAAAATGATGATGATGGTACATCTATGTTTATGTTTATGGTTAAGTTCATGTTGGTATGATGATATTTATGTTTATGTTTTTTAGGTGGTGAAAATGTTGATGATGCTACGCTAGATGATGTTAATTGTTTATAAATGTAATTACTAGATGTTTATCTTATATGATGTTAGGTGATATTAGATGTGATTGTTCATGTTTTCTTATAGATGTGATTGTTCATGTTTTCTTATAGATGTGATTGTTAGATGTGTATTATCAAAAAACAATCACTCCAATTTAATATTGTGTATAAACATCATACATTTTAAATCATCAAACAACATCATGCATATTTATTTTGAAAAATTGTGAGAGGTGCTTAATAAAAAACATCAAAAATATCTTCTTCCTTACAAGGAAGTTACTAACATATTATTACAATAAATGTTAACAATTTTATTAACTTATATTATAAAATATAATAGGTTCGAAATATTTCACATGCAATTATATCTTAATTATATTTAAATTAATTAATTTTAAAAATTATTTTAATAATACGTGCATTTCATTCCCCTATAACAAATATTTGTTTATACTAACCCCTAGTCACAACACAGCTGGGACAACGACGGGTTCTCTGTCCTTGCAGGGGATGGAGCGACAAAAGTATTTAGAATCCAAGATAAGGTCATGGTGAGACGATTCGTTTATCATTAGGATAGGTGTCAAGTGGAAGTGCAGTGATGTATGCAGCTGAGGCATCATAACAGACTAAGAGATTTGAACCTTGTTCCTACATGACCCAATCGATCTGATCGGGCACTAGCCATCTATTTTCTTTGTTAAATTGTTTGACAACATGAAACTATGTGAACTTATAATTTGCATTTAATGCATCTTAATGTTACATGTAATTAAACGAAAATCATAGTTAATCATATGAATAATATATGAAATTGAAGTGATGCAACTATTATACATTTGATCTTGTAAGAATTATGCCTAAATCGACACATTTCATCATCCTGATTTACCCATAAATGGATTGTACATGCAGACATAAATTCCTAATTTAAGTATGATTTAATACTTATGCCATGGTTTTATTTTTAAGGGTATTTCCACATTTTTTACAGGGTGTAATTACCTTCATATTTGGGGAATAATGCTTACAATATTTGAAATCAAATTGCCTCTTTATTTTCCTATTTTCTAACACGATTTAATTAGCAAGCTTTAATATCCATAATATGATAGATCAACATATAAGTGTCATAGTTTAAAATATTGTTTTCAAGGATTTTCTGTCTTAACAATTTCAATTTCATATGCATACTCAATTACTAAACATGTGACTAATATGAAAATTCACAGGTAAGTGCATTCTATTCAACATTATTTTCATCGATAACAATATATATTTGGTGAACGTACCATTAAACCATTCTTTCTAATGGGTATTGTCGTTGATTTATTGCTTTCACGTAATACATAGTAGGTAATGAATGAACTAACAAAAATCCACATTGAATAAAAATTGAATTAGTTAAACCAAAGGAATCAAGAGCAACAATTCTAAAAAGAAAAAATCTCAAGCTAACTTCCATGACAAACTTCCAATAAAAAATCTCATTTGAAAAATAAGAAAATGAACTATTATCCTTCAAATACCACACTAATGCAAAGTATAAGTGTCTAAGTATAATATATTCATGAAATCCACCTTGTTATCCAAATGAGAGTATTTGAAATTACAACAAACAATAAATATGGTTAACATCAATGATAATTTGCAATTTAATTAGCTAATTTTGATCCAGTTGTAATTATAATACAATAAATTAAATGATAAAAACCACACTAGCATTAATTAAATGGAAAGCAAGAAATATCATCTCTAACTATGGACTATCACATACAATCATTCCATACAGTCACAAACATCTTGATAGACAAACACATTTCACAACAGATTGATTGTTACCAACTAAAATTGTTTAAAAGCATCCGGTAATCAAATTTCCATTTCCACCATCATAATGCTAAAATTAACAATGTAATTCAAGAATTAAAGATAACATTAATAAAATGATATATCAAAACTGTAAATCCTGAAATAAAACATGTACATATCACTCTCTATTGCCATCACCCTCATTATCTTCCTCGCTTGGTATGACATAACTGTTTTTTCTCAAAAATATGTTTAGATCTAGGTTCGTATCTTAATATGAACCACCAATCCCTATCCAACACATTCGAGTAAAAAAAACACTTGGTTGCAGTGTTTTGGGAAAACATAAGGCTCCTTAGTTTCATCCCACATCCTTCTAGAGTTGATATATATCATCCCATTGTCACGATCTTCCTTTATATTATTCTTGTCAAATGTGTCCCACTACTTGCACCTAAAAATAACACACTAGAAATATCAGAAGTCCACTTGAATGATCTCTTATATCCTTTTGACATAACCCAACTTCCCCCCTTTTAGGTTTTGATTGGGATGGCTAGCACAACTAGATTGGCCAAACTTGACTTCCTCTCCACAATCTTGTATAAGACATCCATCGTTAGCATCCTCTGTGCGAAAATTATGCCCATATGCCTACATAGATGGGAAGAAATGCACCTATAAAAATGTGAACAAATGACGGTGTCATATGTCTAATAACCCAACCATTAATATATCAAATATAGATGTTATAATTTAAAGGTGCACTATAAAGTTATAAATGTATAACAGAAAGAGATTATTACCGAGTTGTTGCACCCGATCCTTATGTTTAGCACATACTCCTCAGCATGTGGGTAATGATAAGATGCACCATATTTCTCTCTGACTTGGTCAGTAACCCAACTATTGGGATAGATCACTGGCATATTTTTTTTAAATGATTTGGATAAGACATGCTTCTATCATTCAACCATCTAAATTATTTCCAATCAATTTCCCATTTCCACCTCTTCTCTTCGTACAATCTGACCCACGGTTGTGTTGCCTCCGCATTGTAAATAATGATTTATTGATGGAATCAATTTATGAATTCACTATTGTATTCATTAAATCAAATCGACATATAGTACATATGAGATCAAATATAGATTATGAAGTTCATTGTGAATATAAGTGTCGAAAGATAACTGACTTACTCTTTATCATGTGACTTTTTCCATTCATTTGGAGTAGCTCTCTGTCCCTTTTGTCCTCATCATGTTCATCATCCCAAATCATTGCACCTGGTGTATGGTCAATTTGCTTGTTGTACTCATTGGCATAATAGAACGACTCATATAATATGTACCCCTCTGCCATGGACCCCGGGTTTTTCTTTTTGTCGAACAAATCTCTTCAATTTTTTCATGTACCTCTCCAAGAAGAACATCCAATGATATGATACCACCCTGACTAATTCAACCTAATCAACTAGGTGAATTAGAAGATGAACCTACAGGTCCATGAAACTCATCGGCAATTCCTTCTCGAACATACAAACAATCTCAACTATCTGATTATGCCACCATGGAATGTTAGTGATGTCAATATCCTTTTATGTGATCCACCATACAAATGTAGATAGTTTAGATATGGTACTCCATAGGTCCTCGGGAAAGTCATGGTTCACACACCCATGCACGAGAAATGGATAATGACACTACAAAGTGAACACAAAAATTTAATTGTATTTTAACTTGTGTGGCAAAATATATAATTAAAAAATAAAAACATTTTTTTGACATTATACGTACCCTTAGAAGGTTGAGATGGTTGTGTGATTTCAAACCAAACAAATTTTCATCTGCAATGAAGTAGCGTCATAGAGTAGACCCATATAAAGAAGGTGCCTTCACACCCAATATAACTTCCTTTTCCAAAGAAATATCACCTTTCTTCAAAACCCATGAGACGTCGCCTTCTTTAAATGACCAAGAGGGGCCAACCTCTCCTCTATTTTTGTGTCTTTGGCAATGCTTCTTTTTATTATTTGAAGAAATAAGATCTCTCTTGATACCCAATGAGGTATTGGCCAAAGATTCATAGAAGGTACACAACATTTACACCCATGATACCATTTTGTTACAAGAACTACGGTGTTATGGTATACATAGCACATTAGTGTTTAAGGTCAATATATTTGCACCGAATTAAAAATGCCAAAAAATATTGCTACGAATATAAACAAAACAAACAACATATTTACCTGAGAAAAATCCTAATCGTGGATAATCATGTGTGGTGTAAACACATCATACAACATAAAACTCCTCTTTGTTGGGATGGGCTTTGATACATTGTACACTTGTATCCCTTCCCATAATTCCTTCAATCCATCGATCAATGGTTGCAGGTAAACATCCATATTCTTCATTTGTCTTCTACCAGGGACTATAAGAGCCAACATGAGATGTTCATTCTTCATGGAAAACCATGGGGGGATATTGTTATTGATCACTACTATAGGCCAAACATAATAGTTTGTGTTTTGGAGGGAATATGGGTTGACGCCATCCATGTCTATGCTCAATCAAAGTTTTTGTACTTCATACTTGAATTTATCGGGCCATGTATCCTCTATATGATTCATGGCTATTGAATATTTTGGGATTCACATAACTCTTGATTCACTTCGGTGCAAGGCATTCCATCCCTACAACATAGCTAATTCTTTGCAACGAAAGAGCCTTTGAATCCTTGGGATTGTAGGCATGTGCCTCAATATCTTATGAAGAGGACCATGTACTTTAGCCTTATTTCTTGATTTATAGTACATGTCACACCCACATTTTAAACATATCTCTTTGTTTACATATTCCCCTCTATATAGAATACAATCATTCAAGCATTCATGATATGATATGTACTCAACACCCAACATTTTCAACATTTGATTTGCCTCTTCGCAGCTTCCAAGCAAGACATTATCACTCAGAAGTACCTTATCTTTGAATAAGCTACAATTAGTGGGAAATATAAATATACAGTTTCATTTAATGTTCATAAAATCAACCATTTTCAATGTTGATTTTGTGACAAGATTCCTCAAAATATAAGGGATTTGATGGTCATTTACCTCAAAAGTGTCGATAAACACACATCTAACATGTCATACATTGATTTCGAGTTGTATAGTAACATTGTTGTCCCTAACTAGTTATACTTTGATCGGCTAGGTCCAAAGAGAGGGGTGGTGTAATTTGATTTAAGGCTTTGGAAGAAGGTATCGGTGATATGAGCATCATCACCTAGCTCATTGTCCTGGAATGCATGTAACAATATTGCGTCCATGGAACTTGTATGTCATAATAACTCATCCATACCAACCTCAATTTCATTGCCTTCATTTCCAACATGTGAAGAACTACCATTGTTGTAGGAATTCCTAATTGGTGAGTCTGGACGTAGTGGGAATTGAATAGGTGGTTGATTCAACCATGCTTGATATGCTTCTTCTCCGATTTGCGCTCTTTTTGCAGCCTTCTAACAATTTTACATTGTAGTGGGGTGCAATGGAAGATGGTAGACAACTCGCTCATAATCAGAATCCTAATTTCAAAAATATTGAACATTACATCAATGATATTAGTAGGCACAACACAATTGGTTTGTTCCAACATTATACCAAACAAATATTATAGAAACATGCGAATTTTTTTCAATAGTAAATGTTCAACTGCAAACAATTTATAAAACCAAAGTTCAATTTGAGAAATGCATTAACATCAATCCCATTGAAAATTAAAATATATAATTAATCAATGTTGTTTGTCTTACGCCCCAAGGAGACGTCTAAAGGTAGTACCAACGTAAGGCATCTTTGACGAGCGGTTGGTGGTCTATGAAAGTTATAGTTTATTAACAACTTGTCACTAGGATACAAACTACGTATTGCATGCATAACAACAAATTTGGGCACTTCCTTTTCATAAATAGCTCCTGGTCATTGAAGTGTTCCTCAAATGAACAATTTTCGTAAAATAAAGAGCACCTAGAACTATTTATGAAAAATGTCACTAAAGATAGGAGCTTTTTATGGGAATCACAATACCTTCGGAAGTTTATATATTCCTTTTTGGTTTTGGTCGCACCTCCCCTTTCCATAACAACCAACAACAAGGGGTTCTAGTGGGGAAAGAATCAATATAAATCTTTTGAAGAGCTCAAGTGAAATACCACTTAGGCACCAATTCTCACATTGCCTAGCTTGTAGAAGCCTTTCAAATTGGAGACAGATGCAAGTAGGTATGCCATGGGAATCATTTTGATGCAAGGAGGGAGGCCAGTATGCTATCATTCTAAAATGTTCCATGCCGGAGTCTTGAACTAACCTACATACAACAATGAACTCTCTGCCCCAGTTCAAGTTGTTAAGAAGTGGAAGAGATATCTGATGGGAAAGGAGACCATCATTAGCACTGATCACTAATTGTTGCAGTATTTGTAGGCCCATAGTAAGCTACAACAAAGACAAAACTACAATTGGATGGTATTTTTACAACAATCCCATCTAATCATCAAATATAAGAAGGGAAGTACAAATAAGTTGGAATACATGCTCTCAAGGCCACTTATATCCAAGATCGTAGCTTTGGGTACTTGTATGCATATGGATCCTTTCAACCATGATGCATACAAGTAGGAATACACAGAAGATGAGAACTTCAAGGAGGTATTTCATCAACTACGAGGCCAATTCCATGTAGAAGAAGGTGACAACAAGGCTAACTATCATCTCCAAGATGGGTTACTCTACAATCTAGAGAAGCTTTGTGTTCCTAAAGGTGAGAGGTTGCAACTCATGAGAGAGGCTCACACCTCTAAGGTTGCACGGCATTTTAGTGCTAGGAAGATAGTTTCCAGCTTACAAAGGTGTGTTTATTGGCCTAGAATGTAAGAATATGTAGCTTGATTTATTAGAGGATGCATACTTTATTGTACAAGCAAGCATAGTAATAGGAAGCAAGCTCTATACCATCCCTTACATGTTCTTATAAAACCATGGGAGAGCATCTCCATGGATTTTGTGGGTGGTAATCCAACCACTGGGAAAGGACGCGACTATTTATTTGTGGTAGTTGATGGATTTAGCAAGACGTGCTTTCTTATGCCTTGTAAAAATACCATCAAAGGACAAGAAGCAACAAACCTTTTCTTTGAGCAGGTATGGGTGCACTTTGGAATACCAAGGAACACCATCTCAAACATGGATACTAGATTTCTCAATGTCTTTTGGACTACACTTTGGGAGAAAATGGAGACTAAGTTGAAGAGATATACAACATTCCATCCATAGATAGATGGGTAGATAGAAGTAGTCAACAGGACTTTGGTGCAACTTTTGGGGGGTTAAAATCAAAAGCATCCAAAGACTTGGGATGAAAATGTGCTCTAAATTCAACACTCTTATAACAGATAATTCCACACTTCCATTGGAAAGTCCCCTTTTAAAACTTGTTTTGGATATCTTCCAACTTCACCTCTAAATGTTGTTTATGGACAAAAAGGGGGAAGAAACCATCGGTGAAGTAGTAAGAGTTGAAAAAATCATTGATCAGATTAGGAAAATCCATTTGCAAGTACAAGATACATTGAAGGAGTTGCATGAAAAGTACAAGGCAAGACATGACCAACACGAGGTTGAGAAAACATTCAAGGTGGGAGACAAAGTATGGTTGCACTTGAATAAGGAAAGACTACAAGGTAATTGTAAGAATATCAAGGCATTACAATATGGTCCCTTTGAAGTGTTGGAGAAGGTAGGAGATAATTCCTATAGACTCATCCTACCCCTATATATGCACATTTAATCAATAGTGAATGTGGAAAAACTAAAATTCTATGAACCTTCCATGCTTGACCAAGAACCTAAGAAGGTCTTACCTTATATAGAGGACTTAGCACCAGAGTCTGATGTAGATTTAGCAAAAGACACAATGTTGCAAAAGAGCTCAAGAACAACTAGACGAGGACAATATGAACTTTGGCAGGTGGGGTTGAAAGGGAAACTTTCAAGCAAGGCTAAATGGTACTCCAAGAAGAAGGTAGATGAAAATTTTCCTCACCCCATTTAGTAAAAGCTTTTGAGGACAAAAAGCCTCCCTAAATGGGGAGGCATGATCTGAAATGGATCAATATATAATTTGTCATCCATTTTTTTGCTTTTTGGGAAGAAATATTGGATGAATTGGCTTGCAAGTCCCATTTTAGGGGCATGTCTCACTTTGCATATTTGGGGTCTAGAGACTTTTGGGACCTGTTTTAGGGTCTAAACTTTTTTTTTTGCGGGGGGGGGGGGGAGTTCATCGCTTATCTCATACTCCTTGATGTTATTATACACTTTGATACTTTTCCAATAGTCCAATAATTGCCTCAAATGGAATTCGTATGAAGAAGTTATTCCTCCTGTAAGTTGACCTATCCAGTTGACCACCATGGTACCTAATGGATTCCATGTCAGCTCTCATTTCTCACACATGCAAAGCTATTCATGTGTGGACTTTCAAGAACATTTTAGAAGGTCCAAAACCATAACTTTAATTGGGATTTGGGGCATGAAAAAACCCTAAAACTAACCCTAGATGAATATCGGTATATGTTAAATACTAATCCATTAGGAAAAGAATGGGTTCCATTATTTTCATGTCATGGTTTTGTTCCATAGTTGAGAAATAGCACAAGAGTGGATACTAGAGCATAACATAGGAGATAGGAGATAATGTAATAGCCAATATGGCTAAATATTCATAAGTAACTCCATAGAGAGTACCATTTCCTTTGTATTTGCATTTTATATAAAAGGGCAAGGCATAGTCCTCATTATTGACTAGGTTTTTCTCAATAGTGGGTTTCCCCAGGGTGTATCTTGTGTTATTTGTGTGTATTGTGTATTTCTTTGCTCTAGTTATCTTTCTTACAGTTCCAGTTATTTAGCATTCAATGGAAATAAGCTAATAAAAAGAAATAAGTTGTAAGATCCATTTTGATGAACTATTCCACTGGAATATCCATGGAAATTTAGGGATTAAAGAAACAACTAAAAACGAATTTCTATTGGAGAAGAGAAACATACATAATGCAACTTTCCAATACATAGATTCAACTTACGTAGGAAACACACATATGTCTAGAGATTCACATGCCTTGAATTCTTTATAGATGCCACATATGGATAGATCTATTTGATATCTAATAGATCTAATTTTGCGAAGTGATGGATGATTTCCTAGTTGCATGGTCTCTTATTGCTTACCTAAGAATGTAGAGCATAACATAGCAAAGTTTGGTGTCTTAAATTTTGCATAGATCCACCAGATATGATATAGCAAAAGACTCTCTTATTATAATGGCGTATCTACAATATACATCATATCTCAATATTGAATGTCTTCAAATCACTTTCCATAGGGATTTATAACATTCTCTCAACTTTCGAGTGGCATGAACAACCAACCTCTATATAACCATGGTTATCGACTTGCCCTTATACTAGATAAGATATTGATTATCAAGCACACAGATATATACACAAGAGATAACATACGAAGTCTTCACTCATTGAACCTATTGCATAGCATGTAGGTTCGTAATATATTAAAGAATACCCCTAATTTCACTATATATTAATAAATACCTGCCAAAATCCTTTTGTTGAGCCCCCCTCCCAATACATATTTCCAATTTTAAAAACCCTGTTTTTACTAGATACCCCTTTATATACCCCCATGATACCTAAAAGCCCCCCCAATACCTATAAACCCCCCATACTTACGTCATGCCCCCAATACCTACAATATATTGACCTTATTTTTCACAGTTAAAAAACCCCCCTTTATGAATGAAAGTGATAAGATATTGGTCAACAAGGTGAAGCCATTGTGAGATAACAAAATAATGATTAAAATCCTAAGTGAACATACAATAGCATTGATCTCTTTTATAAAGGTTCTAGGTTGTTGTAATATCCAACTAATTCTTATTAGGGAGGAAGAGGTTGAGGGATTATCTCAACCATCATCTAACAACTTCTATTAATAACATTTTAATGCATCTATTGAACTAGTCATTTATACAACATAAATTTATTACATATGTAAGCCTTATATTTACATTGATAGGAATTAGAGTAACACCTATAAATGTTATTCTCTCAACATTTATGGAATGGAGGTCGATCTCCAAAATTCCTAAATTAATAGAGATTCTTCGTTGTCGTTTTTATTGTGTGTTTTTATTCGTTGCACTTTGGGTATTGTTGTAGGCTAGAAGAATGGGAATGATGATGCGAGATGAGGATGACGACCTTTGAGTCCTGTATTTCGGCTCAAGAAGAGGGGTGAAGGGATGGAATTGAAGGTTACGTTGATCAACAACAAGAAACATGAGCCCCAATTGCACCATGGTTGTAGGGGGGTTTGAATTTCTGACCTCGACGAATGAAATCAAGAAGATTTCTAATGTGGGTGCAACACAGATGATTGCGAGGATTCGAAGTGTGGACCTATAACCTCTCAGAGGAAAAAAATACAAATCAAATGGAAATTGGGAAACTTGATATTAAGGGTTTTAGATTGGAGTAGATATACAGGAAAATATTTAAAGGGGTTTTGAGTAACTAGCAACATGATTCAAAGAGCAATTGGATTGCATCAAATTTGGATCTTTTTTCAATGGATTTATTTGTGATAGTGATGAACTACAATGTTGGTAGCACAATTCACAATTTTTTATACGATTTTTTTAATAGAGGATCTCAAATTTTTAAGTTAATTATTCTCGAGCATGTTACAATTATTTTTATTTTATTTTATTTCTTAATGATTAAGGTTGTTTTTAGTTTATGGTTATGAGAATTTAAACTTATGAAATATTTAAACGATCTAGGAATTTCTCTTTTAGTGCCACCTACCATTTGATCCCAATCAACATTCATCGACCACAAGTTATGCGATGTGCTAGTCTAACAAATGTCATCGAGAACCCAAAGAGAAAATTTCAGACTATAACCATTTTCTTCCTTTAGAGTAAATGAGGAAACCATTTATTTAGAAGTGAACAAAACATGGAGAATTAAGTTGGGTCATTCTAGGGAAAATATTGAAGGGGTTGGGATCTTTACATCCAACTCTAGGACTTTAAAATCCCATTTTACTGCGTCTTTTTTGTATTATAATTTCAAGAGGGTCTTTCCATGTATGTTGATTAGTTGCACAATGATGATGCTTGTTTACTTGACCTTTTATTATTCTTTATGTGGCATGTATGTATGAATATAATCCACATAATAATTACAATTACATACCCGTGTGTTGTATTGAAACAACTTTCAAAACTATACCTTATCCTTCCCTGTTATACCATATTGATTGCGAGGATTGGCTCGTGATAAAATAAGTGTTAATATATTATGATCCTAATAATGCTAACTAAGGTATCCATTGGGACAACAACCCTCCCTATCAAATTATAGTTAATCAGGAAGATCATGTTTAATTTTTTCTGGTCTGGATCCACAAAACATAGAAAGATGGTATGGATAAAATGGCAGGAACTTGTCATACCAAAAAAGCAAGGCGGATGGGATCTGAAATTCCCACTGGTGTTTTCTAAAGCTTTATCAGCGAAGACTATTTGGAGGTTAATCACAGGTACGAGCCTTTGGCGAGAGATAGTAACTAAAAATATATATCAAACCATTAAGTTTAATGGAGTGGATCAGGAGTAATAAAAAAACAAGTCAGAATGTTTCGAATACTTGGAAAGCAGCAGTATTGTCCTTTAATGTTATTGGGGACTATCTTTCGTGGAAAATTGGAAACGGGAAAAGTGTAAGAATTGGTGAAGATTCCTTGGTGGAAAGTGGAGATCAATGTTTCGAATACTTACAATTGATCTTACAATTAAGATTCAAGAGAGTTTTTACACTTAACTAGATAGTAGATAACAGGCTTACAACCCCATTCAAACAACAATGGAAAATTGCTAACAGTTTGGGATTTAGAGGAGACGAGACAACAATCCGGAAGGGATATGCCAAACAATTAAAAATTTATCATATTCATCTTTCTCCAGCCGTAGATCAATTGATTTGTTCCTACAACCCTCGTGGTAAATACTCCCCTAAAAAGGGTCATGAAAGTATATAGGAAGTGGATAAATCATTCCCTATTTGGTGATGGTGTCCATTGTGGAAGCTAAACTGCCCACCGAAATCAAAATTGATCACATGGTTTCTTCTATGTGATAAAGCACTAACATGGGACCAATTATAGAGAAGGGGATGGGAGGGACCAAGTAGGTGCGTACTGTGCAACATTTTATAAGAAACAAATCTACATCTTATGGTCCCGTGTAAATTCCTGCTACAAATATGGAAAGAACTTAAGGTCCTTTTGAAACACAGTTTCAGCTGGACGGGAAACTCAACACAGGGTTGTCTGAAAACTTGGTTATTAAATCATGATAACAACAATTACAAAATTCTTCTGCTAATCATCTTCTGGCAGGTATGGATAGCAAGGAACCTTTTATTATTTGAAGATTATACAACATGACCACTTCATTATGCAAGAATTGTAGTTGCTACCTTAAATAGCTACTCACAGGTATAAAAAGTTCTAAAAATTAAATCGGTGGAGACATAAAAAATAAGAGAGGACACGCCTTGGTCCTATTTCGATGGGGCAGTACAACTTAATCCTAACATATTAAGTGTTGGAGGATTGACCTACATCGACAAGAAGACTATTCTAAGATACCAATCATGCTTAGGAGTCGGAACCAACAATTATGCAGAACTATGTACATTAAATCTTCTTCTCAAATTGGCTAAAAAGGAAGGATTAAAAGTACTTCAGGTATTTGGAGATGCACAACTGGTTATAGATTGGTTAAATGATAAAAAACAATGTCATAATTTAGCACTATAATCGATCCTAGAGGAGATAAGCAGACTAAAGGAAGAAATGGATGACTGTTCCTTCCAGCACATCTTCAGGGAAATAAATACTAACACAGATTCTCAATCAAAAGCAGGACTGGAACTCAAAAGTGGGGAGTGGCATGTTCAAAAGGAAATAGAAGGAAATATTTTGGAAGATCACATATCCTTCCTATGGGATCCACATTAATGGATTTCATTCCAGATGGAAAAGTTCATATGAGACACGAAACTTTTTTTTGACTAAATGGATTTTAAAAGACTTGTAGAAGATTTTGGAAAGAACTTTGAATGTTGTATTTTTATGATTATGTACTTGTTTTTGATATGATCGAAGTTTTTAAGTTTGACATAGCATTTACTGCTGTGCAATACTAAATGTAAATGTTAAAAGAACTTTATCGAAACACTTAATCTTTGTTGAGTGATAAGTGAACTTAAGAACGTAACTTTTTTCTCAATAAAAATATGATTTTGTTCAAGGAAAAAAATATTATTTAAAAAAAAATATCCAGCACGCTGAAAACCCTTGCGTTATGGCATGCTCAACGTGAACCCTAGGCCTTGCATCCGTCCTTCCCACGGGCTCCTCCTGCATTGGACGCCATGGATCTGCCGCCCCCTTCTCCTGAGGAATGCAGGCATTTGCTAGACGCTGCATTCTGCTCTTTGGTGGAATCCAACCCCCCTCTTTCTGCCTCCTCGGATCCGTCGAATGACAATTTTATCAAGCGCACTGCTTCACCCCGTATCCAGATCATGTCGGCAGCTTCCAAGTTGAAGGCCCTCGCCCTGAGTGAATGTGGTCTAATCGAAAAAATTAGCGAAATTTGGTCATCCCCAAAGTCCATGGGCACCTGGATTAACAAAAATTGGATGCCCCTGATCACCGGGGGTCTACAGCACTATTTTTGCGGTAAGGGTTTCTTCACTTTTCTGTTTGAAAACAAGTCTTATAGGGATCTCATCTTCAGAAATGGCCCGTATTTCATGGGCCCTCGTGGCATTTACTTAAATTGTTGGACCTTATCCTTTGACCCCGAGAAATATGTCCCCTCTGTTGTTCCTGTCTGGGTTCGCCTACCCCATTTTCCATTGCACTGCTGGAATGATGAAACCTTACAAGCCATTGGAAACTCCCTTGGGAAGTATATTGACAAAGCTAAGCTGAAAGGGCCCTTTTTTTCTTCTGCCAGAATCTGTGTTGAGGTAGATCTGGAGAAAGGACTACCAGAGGAAGTAAACTTGCTAATGGATGGATGGGATCATATGCAAAAGGTTGATTACGAACAGTTACCCTTCAAATGAAAAAAATGTCATGAATACAGACATTTTGTCAAAAATTGTCCCAAGACAGTCCAAGAAGCCCCAGAGAAAGCTCAAGAAGAAGGATGGCGGTAGGTAAAAAAGGAAAAAAAACTGCATCAGCTCCTCAACCCACCAAAGGAACCAAAACCCACATTACCAAAGGAACTGCTACTGAAACTAAGGAGGTTTCAACCATTAACATCATTCAGGACCTGCCTATAGAAGAAGGAAAAATCACCATACTTGAGGAAACCACAGTGGAATCATACAAGGAAGGAACCATCATCCCTCCCTCTAATCCCGGAGAAGAGTTGAATGATGCGAACATTAATGGATCTCTCACCCCTGGGGGCTCATGGGAAGACAAGGTAAAAAGCAAGTTCGTGTCGCTATCCTTGTCTTTGGATGTCTCCTTGGATTCTCTCGATGATATGGATATGGTGCAACCACAAAATACCAGAGGCAGGAAATCGCTAAGGTATCACAGAGAACTTGAGGTGGAAAGAGAAATTGAGCTGGGTAGGAAAAAGAGTCTGGAAGATATAAAACTACTTTAGCAATCCAAATCGCAGGGTGGAGCTAAAGACGGTAAGTCTCGAGCAGGACCTTCTCCAGCCAAGAAGTAATGTTAGCTATCTCTTGGAACTACAGGGGTCTAAGCAATGTGAATAAAGTAGACGCAATCAAGAATATGATTAAAACTTAAAAGTCGGATCTCATGCTTCTCCAAGAGACTAAAATGAAGGACAAGGAGGTCATGGCCCTCTTTCGTTCCATCTGGAAGGATAGTCATGGCAATGCTATCAACACCCACGGGGCTTCGGGGGGAATTGCTACTCTGATCTCCTCGAAGTTTTCTCTTCTATCTTCCATCAAGAATAGCCACCGGTTGCTCACGAAAATAAAATCCAAGGAGAGCAACAATTCTATCTTCATCTGCAATGTATATGGTCCCAATCACCACATGGACAAGATCAAATTTTGGGAAGATCTTAGCAATTTCAAGGACATCATGCAGGGTGAAAATCTCATCATTGTGGGAGACTTTAATGTCACCAAATCACCTCAGGAGAATCGAGGAGGTAACATTATCCGAAATCCCTTTGGTGAAAATATTGAGGACCTTCTCGTTGATCTGGATCTTATGGATATTCCTTTAAAAAATGAAAAATACACCTGGAACAATAGGAGATCTAGAATAGGGCATATCACGGCTAGACTAGATCGGTTTCTAGTTAGTTCCTCCTTCTTTCGTTCAGATCTGTTAGCCTGTTCCTTCACTATTCCTTGTGCTTCTTCTGATCATAATCCTATCGCCCTCTCCCTCGTCCCTCCTGAAAACCTCGGACCAATACCCTTCTGCTTCAATCCTCTTTGGCTTCAGAACCACGGTTTCTATGACCTTGTCAACCAAGCCTGGAACTCAAGTTTTTACGGATCCCCTAGCTTCGTTTGGGAATCCAAGCTTAGAGCAGTTAAATTTGCACTCAATCAATGGGCTAAGACCTCCTACAAAAATCCCTGCCACACTAAAATCACTCTCCAAGCTAAAATTGGAAATCTGCACCAAAGGATGGAGTCGGAGGAGGTAACGCTGTTCACTCTAAATCAAGAAAAAAATTTAGATCTCGAAATCCTTAGTGTGGCCAAACAAGAAGAGGAAATTTGGAGAATCAAATCTCGACAATTATGGCTTAAAGGTGGCAACAACAATACTAAATATTTCCATAATCATGCTAAGGCTCGTCGTTGAAGAGCCGCAATGGAGAAAGGATTATCGGCCAGGAGGAAATAAAACTTCATGCTTTTAACCACTTCATGGAGCTCTTTAAGGACAGTGGAGAAACTAACCCTAAAGCTCGGGCTGACCTTTTAGATGACATCCCTGGTCTTGTCTCGGACAGTGCTAACAGAAAGCTATCCAAACCGATCATGGAGCATGAAATTGTGAATGCCATTTGGTCTCTTCAAGTCGACAAGGCTCCTAGCCTCGACGGTTTCACCATCAACTTTTACCAGGATTCCTGGGATATTATTAAAGAAGATCTGAAACATATGTTGCATTGAACCAGAAAGAAAGACAAAATAGGAGGGGCCACCAACTCCTCCTTTCTTTCCTTAATCCCCAAAGAGAAATCTCTCAGTTCTATCAATCGCTTCAAACCGATTTCTCTCTGCAATACTTCATATAAAATCCTTTCCAAAATCCTTGCCACCAAAATGAAAAAATTCATGGGGAAACTCATCTCTGAATCCCAAGGGGGCTTTATTGTTGGTCGTCAAATTCTAGACAACATCATCATCGTGCAAGAAGCCATTCACTCCTGTATCAGGAAAAATAATCAAGGTATGGCCATCAAGCTCGATATGGCAAATGATTTTGATAGAGTGAATCATAACTTTCTCTTTGCAATCATGGATAAATTTGGCTTCTCTAAAAGGTTTGTGCGATGGATTAAATCCTGCATCAACAGTCCCTGGATTTCCCTTTTAGTCAATGGAAAACCAACTAATTTCTTCCCGGCTACTAGAGGTTTGCCTCAAGGATTCCCTTTGTCCCCTTTCCTTTACCTGTTAGTTGTTGAATCTATGAGTAGGAAATTTCACTCCCTGCAAGCCTCGGGAGAGTTAAAAGGCATAAAAATTGTCATAGGTGTTAAGCCTGTTAATCATTCTCAGTTTGTTGATGATACCATTTTACTTGGAGGAGCCTCCACCATTTTTGCTGACAAATTCAACCATGTCCTCACCACCTTCCTTAAGGCCTCTTATGGTAAAGTGAACTCTGAAAAGTCAAAAATTTACAGCTGGAATTGCACTCATGGAACTCTCACAAGAATTGCAAGAATTCTGGAATTTGAAGGAATTAGAGATTGGAGCTCTTTTAACTACCTTGGTATTCCTATCTTCAAAGGTAAGAAAAGGGTTGCAGATTGGCAAGGGTTGATTGTCAAAATAAAAAACAAAATCAACTCCTGGGGCTCTAGATGGCTAAATCCTGCTGGCAAATTGGTCCTAATAAACTATGTTCTTTCGTCCTATCCTCTCTATGCATGTTCCATCTCTCTTGCTCCCAAAACAGTGATGTTGGAAATTACCAAAGAACTCAGGAAATTCCTTTGGCAAGGAACGAAATCTAATAATACAAAGAAATTTCATTTGATTAATTGGGATACAGTGTGCAAACCAAAAGTTTATGGAGGGGCGGGGATCAAAGATCCCACAAATATGAACCTTTCCCTAGGTGCTAAAATTTTCTGGAGGATCATCTCTGGGAAGAAGGTGTGGCAGAAGGAGATCTTCTACAAAAAATATATGTCTGGATGTAAAAAAAGATGTGTGGAAAATATCGATCAGGAGAAAAAAGGGACTTCTATTTGGAACCTTTGCAAGAGAGTAGCTTTTATCATCCAAAGCAAACTTTCTTGGACTCCAGGAAACGGTAAGCAAATTCAAATTTGGAGGATAGCTTTTTCCACTTCCCTCCTGATAACTCTCTTCATGCTTTCCGCGACTTAAGATGCTAGATGATGCAAGCAAATATTCATACTCTTTTCGATTTATCCTCTTGGTCCTCTCAAGGAAGATGGACAAGCTAGCTCAAGCTTGATCTTCCTGAGCACCTTCGTCAAGACTATAAAATTCTTCTCTCCATGTTTCATGGAGCTATTACCGTCCATCTTTCTATGAGAGACAAGTGTGGATGGGGAAAAAGGGGCTCATACTCTGTTAAGGAAGGACATGGTTTTTTGGACGCCCTCAACAACCAGGGCAGCAAGGATAATAAATGGAACTGATTGTGGGACAAGGATGGGCTTCCAAAAGTTAACGTTTTCAACTGGACTCTTGCTCACAGAAAGACACTCACTGCAGAGAATCTTAGGAAAAGAGGGATTGAAGGACCGGCTAGATGCACTCTCTGCAAAGATGTTGAGGAGTCAATCGATCATCTTTTTCTGGAGTGCAAGTTTTCCCAAGAGGTTTGGCACAGGGCATACCATGATATTCAACCAAATATTATCCTCCCCACCAATTGGGAAGATCTATTTGCTAACTAGCATCTCTACTATCAAAACTCACTTTCCAGAAAGCCAAAATTTAAAAGAGCCCGAGTCGCCTTCCCAAAATTCCTTTGTTGGAAGCTTTGGACCGCTAGGAACAAAGAAATTTTTGAAGATATCAGGGCCACCCCAAGTAAATTCATTTCCTCTACAAAATCCCTTTGGATTGACTCCCTCACCTCGAGAGGCATGAAAAATTTCAGCAAAGAACCTTTAAGTGTTGAAGAGAAAATCTAGGTGGCTGGCCTATTGACTCCTCCCCTCTTCTCTCTGTCTCCCACTCTCAAGATTCAGAAGCCCCAGAACTGGCACATCAAAATGGAACCAAAAGAACTCCAAATATGGATTCAGACACTTGGAAGTCACATTCTTTTTTTTGATGGGGCCTCGAAAGGAAATCCTGGGTTGGTAGGTGCGGGGGGGTCCTCTTGGACTCCGATTGAAACAAAGTGAATGACTTTGCCTGGGGTATCGGCAGAAGGACCAACAACGAGGTGGAATGTCTCACTCTAATCAAAGGTATGGATGTTGCAAGGAAGGAAGAGGTTAAGGATCTAGGAGCCTTTGGCGATTCTATGCTGGTAATCAAGGAAGCCAGGGCCTTAGCTAAAAATCGTCGAAAACGGGTCTCCAAGATTCATCACCACTTCATCTATATGCTCAAATAATTTCACTATATCTCTTTCTTCCACATCCTAAGGCATAACAATAAGAGAGATGACGTAATGGCTAACATTGGTGCTAGCCTTGATTGTGGCCTTGCTATCAGTAATGAACATCACCTAGTCGACGTTTGGGTCCCTTAACCTTCTACATCTCCTTGTTGAACTCCATGACCTCGTTACCCAAGCCCCCTCTTAACTTTGGTCTAAACTTATTTCTGAATTTTCTTAAATGCAAAATCTTCTTAGGATCCTCTCGAACAGTGTCCACGTACTCTCGGCTCATTTGGAGGCCTCCCCTAGCAGACACCATCTGTCTCACATGCGGGAGTTCAATGTGGATAGAACCCAAGGAAATATTTGTTTATATCTTGCTTGAAGGTGGCATTTTGAGTATACAGCAAGCTTCACACTGCGACATTCTTCGGGTCGGTTGTCTCTGGTTTAACATGGAGGATTGCAATGTCGATCGATGTCATCCTGCGCTTCAATGTCGAACATGCAAAAAGTAGATCCAGACCCACTCCGAGGGGGTTTGCATGAAACGCTATCTCTCTAATTTAGTCCAGGGGCAGGGTAATGGCGGTTCTGAGCTTCAGATTTCTCATGGTGGCCTGACGAAGCGCACCTGTTGTGGACACTCCAAACCTAATGAACATGGTAAGGGTAAAAGCTAGACTCCCCTTGACTTGGGGCAGGGTCAAAACAAAGGCTCTGCTCAGCTTTCTATCTGTGGACATGAACCAGGCAATGGCAGGGGTTGGTTGACTATGGACGTTGGTTTGGGAAAGGTTTGTTGTGTTTCTCTGCAGCAAGTTCGCGGCAGCCCTGACGAACTAGGAACTGGCAGGAATTGGCAGCATAACAAGGGTGACAATTGTGGGATCGTCAACTTGGATTCCCCTCATCGTCAGGACAACCCATCCTCTGAAGTTCTTACACACGTCCAGGATTTGGAATCTCAAGTCCACTGGCTCCGGGGGGAGAACTCAGACCATACTTTCATCCAAATTTTGAACTCTAAAGTTAGGAGAAACAGCTACAATATGAAGGACTTCTTCGACACGTTGGCTAGCAAGATTGATTCCCTCCACAACTACCTCAAAATTGTTGAAGCCAAGGTAGACTGCATCAGAACCAGTAGCAGGAATAGCCACTCAGTCCTCCTCGGCATGGATGATGAAAACACAGGTGTAGCGGTTGGGAGCAAGGAGAAAAACGCTCGTCAGCATCATGCCAATTGACTCTTTCTCTGACATCTCGTCCCTATTTATTCTCGGGACTTTTTTGGTTCGGATAGTCTACTGTTTCTCCTTTTATTATGTATTTCCTTTGTAATTTCCTCCTAGGGCAGTTTGTCAAATTCTACAGTTATTGCAGAATAGGAGTCAAGTTTGAAATTCAAAGACTGGATCGTGAAGAGCCTGTCTTGACAGCTCTCCTTTTTTTGGGATCGGTCTTCCCTTCTCGTATGTAATCTCTTCTTTTTAATATACATGTTCGTTACTCGTTACTGTTAATATATATATATATATAATTTAAAAATAACTTTTATAACTATAAAATATTCTCTATTATTTAAAAAGAGTATTAATCATCAATGTGATTATCTAATTTATGTAATTATATTGCATATTTAAATTTAAACATTTGAAATTATGACAAATTTTTCACATCATTATTAATATAAAAGTTTTCATATTTTTATTGAAAAAAAATTACACATTTCTACATACATATGTATTTATATTTTTTTTTATTTATATATTATAAAATAACTATATATTTTCACATTTTATTAACCATTTTTTAAACTATTTTAACATTTTACAATTTATTTTTCTTTTAATAATCAAAAAATAAAAACTATTTCCATTACCCACATTTTGTAAACAATTGTACAATGTAATATTTTAATAAAAAACAAAAATTATGTAAAGTGAAGATATATTGTGTAAGCCAACCGTCATAATGATTAAAAACAAAATCTTTATAACTAGCATTTGCTCCTTGAGGGGCAAAAATGAACGCCGGTAGGAAAAGAGGAAAATTAGAAGGAACAAAAACATAGGCACAGGCAGCGCAGGATACTGGTAGGAAAAGAGCAAAGTTTGTAACAATCTCATATTACAAAGGCATAGGCACTCAACCCATAACAAAAAATAATGTTAAGTTCATCAACACAGTGAGCCAACTACAATTGTTTTTCTCACAATCTCTGTAGTAGTAATCTCAACACTATAGATTACTACTATATCTGGAATATATAAGCAATTTGAAAAAATATTTTTGCAATAATATCAATGAAAACAATGATTATAATAGCTCCTAAATTGCAGAAACTACTTGTGAACAAAAGTTTTCTTTCATGCCATGTGCTATAGCAATAAATTTAGGAATCTACATATACAAGTATATAACTCTTTCATGGACCAGCTCTTGATAGTGCCACAATCTAAGTTGTAAATTAATCTTCGTTATGCTTGCTTCAAGAATGAAAAATACAGTGGGAAACCCAAATATGTTTCTTTCTTCTCATTGAGGATTTCAAGTTCACAATAAAAACTTTACATTCTTCTCAACCATGTAAAGGCGAACAGACCTGTCACTACATGAACTAATCTTCTGAAAATTACTAATAAACCAAGAAAAGTAACTGGTTATCAATGAATCTCACCGCATCAAGGATTCACACGTCTTCTGACAATATAGAGAGTTCACAACAAAGCACAATAAAAATTCAAACTTACAACACAATAGGAGTGGTGAATCTTCGTTATGTTTGCTTCAAGAATGGAAGATACAGTGGGAAACCCAGATATGTTTCTTTCTTCTCATTGAGGATTTCAAGTCCACAATAAAAACTTTACATGCTTCTCAACCATGTAAAGGCGAATAGACTTGTCACTATGAATTAATCTTCTGAAAATCAGTAATAAACCAAGGAAAGTAAATGGTTACCAATGACTCTCACCGCATCAAGGATTCACACGTCTTCTGACAATATAGATAGTTCACAACAAAGCACAATAAAATGCAGACTTACAACACAATAGGAGTGGTCGTAGCTCTCAATATAAAGGTTGTATTTATTCAACGTGGAGGTAGATGAGGAGAGGTCTCTTTGCTTGGCTCCTTTGTTTTTATGAATGTAAAAGATAGTACACAATTTACAAATCAGTTGAGATTAATATTTATATCACTACTGCTTGGGATAATCCATTATGAGCTTAGCTTGAAAAGTCATTGCCAACAAGGAAACTGAAGAGCATTGAACTAAAAAAGTAGTAAAATATAGCACTATTACAAAAATATGAACAAGCATTTAGGTTTTTTAGAGAAAAGGAATCCCAATAATATCCATTGAAAAGTACACATTACATATAAATATTTCTACAATAGTTTCTCAAGAAGGGAAATTTGTTTTTATTGACAAAGAAGAATAGATGAACGGCAAAAAGGGTTGGTTCACCACTATATAGCCTTGGAAGAGTTTGTTATCTGGTGAAATTGCAAAAATGAGAATAGTAGGCAAAGTTTTCATTTGAGTGTTGTACATATGAGAAGATACAAATGATATTAACAATTAAAATTAGTTGGACGCTTCTAAATTGAAAATATAGGTTGCCCATGCAGTAGCTTCTTCAGTTATGATATTATATTCGTCAGGCTTTAATAGTTTTAAAGACACTTCATGATAAGACAGTTATGTTTCTATATTTGCAACTTCTGTTGGTGCAGCCTTGTAGGTATCCTCAAGGAAAATGAGATGTGTAGAGGTTTGCCTCACATAGAAGTCGATGTCTTCTTCTGTTAGAGCATCAATTTTCTTGATGTAGTCCAGGTTTGATTGCAACACTTGTTGGAGTTTGTGCACTTTTCAAGAGTTTTATCAATCTCCGCATTTAGTCGATTAGTGGCTTTCCTGCAAAATTCAAGGAGTGCAATATCCAGCTTCAGGGTTGCTAGTGTTTTTTTAGGGAGGTGAGGAGGAAATGTTGGGTTATTTTCTCTCCAAGTTAACTATTTGTTAAGGTTGTTGCCAGTAGTAATCAAATGTTGATGCATTGTTATTGAGCTTGCAGCAATTTCCTGCATCCTTGCCATGAATTGTTTGATATTGTAGATTTGTTGAAAAAGTGTTTTTTGACAGTTTGAGACTATCTTGAAGCTTGCATGTTTATGCCCAGAACGGTTCCATGAGTGATTCCTTATCTCTCAACAACTTATCTACTTGAGTCTTCAATTCATTGGCCTTGCCATTCGCCACTGATGCACGTGTTTCAAAGTTTGTAAGCTTTGCTTGAAAATCATTTGTCTCCCCTTCCATTATCATTAACTGAACAGTCAATGCTTCATTTTTGTGTTAAGGTTGTTGTACGCAGCTAGTAAATTGTCTTTCTCAAATAATGTGGCCTGTAATTTTGTGTTTAACTCAATGGTCTCTCCACGTTCCTTTACCAAGGTGGCCTTGAGTTTCAACATTTTTTCTTTGTTTCGCTCAATAATGGTAAGCAGCTTGTCGACATTGTCAGCACTTGCTTGTGCAGCTGCAACATTCATGGAGGCTATGAATTTGGGGTCCTTTTGGGTGCCTTCTACAAGTGTGTTTTCTGTGACGGTGACAATATCTGGTTGAGCGGTCATTTTCATTCTTTTTTCTGATCGTTGTGTTATGGTCTTTCTTTTTGAATAAAAAAAAATCGTGTCCAATCGAGCCACTGTATATTCTTTGGATGGGGTAAACGACGTAAGCTCAAGCTCTGGAAATGGAAAGTGGCCTCCAGTTAGTGGGCTTAGCACGTTTGTGTCCATGGGTTTTGGACTATTGACTTGTGCACTTATTGGCTCCTTGTGCATAGCTGGTTGGATCTTTTCTTGCGCTTCTTTTCTGATATGCTCTTCCAGAGCTTCGTTTTCTTTAGTTTCTCTTGCACGACGGGCTTCTTCGTTTTGCAATTTTTCCATTTCCTCTCTTTGATGTTGTTCGATTGTTAATCTTTTTGCTTCCTCTTTATCTTGTTTTTCTTGTACCCTTTTGGCCTGTTCACTTTGGCATGTATTTATGCTTCCTCTTTCTTTTGTTGCTCTACCAATTCTTCCCTTTGTATATGTATTTTTGCTTCCTTTTCCTAAGTTGTAATTTTGATAGAAATAGGTGCATGGTTTCCCTTAATTTTTTTGTGCAGCTCTTTCGCATTGTTGACCCTTTTATATATTTCCTCATTCTGTCAGGAAATGATCTGAGTATTCAAAAGTAATTTTGCAAGAAGCACAATGTTTAGCCACTTTACCTTTGTTGTCCTTTCTTACAAAAAGTATAGTCCCGAAGTGAAAAGCTTCCAAGTCGGAAACGAAGGCTTCAACAGCTCTAATTTTTTGGAACTTGTATGCACCAATGTTGAATGGTAGAGGTGGGTAATGTTGATGTATATGTAACTTCGGAATGTATTTCATATATGTATGTTGTATGTACTCCTATAGAGATGGTATTATTCCTCTATACGGAAGTGTCGTCATTTATATTGTAAGTGTCGTAACTTATACTTGATGGGTTATTAGACCAACTTGTTGGGGTCGGCCCTGTATAAGTCATGTGGGTCGAAGGGTTATTAGACCACCCTGTTGGGGGTCGGCCATGTGGGTCAAAGGGTTATTAGACCACCCTATTGGGGGTCGGCCCAGTCAGCATTATATTATGTGGTTAAGTTCGAGCCTACATGAGTTAGGTAAAAAAGCAAGTCAAGTCAAGTATAAATAGAGTGCGGGAGGCACTCTATTTGCTCACTCACTTCTCACACATGCACTCAAGGAGGAGTGGAGCACTTATGGAGGAGGAGGATCTGCTGCTAGGTTATGTCTATCTCTCATGGTTGGTTGTATCATTGCTCTATCTATCTCTGAGGAAGTTATTGGAGTTTTTCACCTTTATGGTTTTCTCCAAGTAAATCTTTGTGTCTCTTGTGTGCTTGCATTATTGTCTCCATGATTGATATGCTGTAGATATGTTGTACATGTTGTTCTCTCAGTTAAGATCCTAGATCAGATTGAAGTAAATTCTGAAAATTTAACAGGTAAGATGCTTTTTTTTAGATGGAGAATGTCACCAATTCCAATGATGAAGACTTGTCTTATGGCTTCTTTATGCACAATGAAATCTATAGCATACTTGGGTAGTAGATAAGGAGGTTTAGTGCCCCCATACATCCTTATGTATGTGCCTTCTAATGAGAAGTAGTAGCCGTCGTACCCCTATTACAGCCAAGGCATTGTCTGACAAACAATTTGGTTCTTTATTGAAGAGCAACCAATAAAGGGGCATGATTAGTTCTTCGCATAGTAGTTTGTAATACCCTTGATATCAATGAGCCGAAGTTATTTGGTGTGCTACATGAAGGGGAGTCTCAGTTTGTTGCCAAGTACATCCCAACTTAGGGAAAGGATTCTTGACTAATATACAATCAATGAGGTAAGAAGACATGAAAAATTCTGCTTTCTGTTGTGAAAGGTCGGTTTGAGCTGTAGCAATGTTGGACGCCATACTATTTGATATTATATCTGCCCAATTGAAGACTATACCATGTGTGGCAACGTGGTAGATCAATGGAACCCAACTGAGTTTATAGTTGTTTCCATTTGGTAGGTCGAAGATTATGTTCAACATTAGGACTATGATTCGATAGGGGGTCTTTAAGTGTTGGCTGTCATATTCTCCGCTACCTTTCGGTCTTAGTTGCTTGTCTGGTACCATCATCTTCTTTGCACATTCAAAATTATCTATATTGGCATGCCTTACCCAATCATCAGTAAGCATAACTTTTGGGGGAAGGCAACTTGTATGCGGCTGAAAGCTGTCTTGGTTGAAAGGAGGCGATTCCTTCTCCATTGGCGTTTGAAATGATCCTGGTGGTTGTATTTACATGGGGCAAAATCCACCCAATCACCTCTGAGCAAGGAAACAATTTTGGCCGGGTTGCTGCCTTGTGAAGGGCATACCTCTTGATGTTTTGGTAAACCATTGATTCATCGAGGTTTGCATCTGGTATTTTTCCATCTCTGATAGCTGTGTACAAGTCACCTCATTTGAATTCTGGAGTGGCCCTTGTGATGGGTTTGGTGTCTTCAAACATTGTTTCAACTGGTATAACTGGAGTTGTTTCTACTTTAGGCTCAATCTGCTTGCCCTTCTTCTTGTTGGCTTTTTTAATCATACATGAAGTGAACATGGTAAGACATGAGTGTTAAAGTGAGTGAAATGTACATAAATTAATTATTAAAATGGTCAAGATTCACAATGGTTTGCACCACACACTGGGCGATGACTTGATTGGGTTAGACCACACACTAGAATGATCAATATTCTTTGCCACAATTTGTTTAACAAACTTCTCCTTCTTCATATGAGGAAAACTATTTAAAAGACCAATGCATCTAGAACACATTTGGATCAAATGAATAAATGTATCATAAATAAAAATGGCTCACTAAAAGCAATGGGTAAGATCCAATCTTTTCCAATTACAACATAGCTACTAAACGCAATAAAAGTAAAGATTACATAATGAAACAATGAATGGTAGCATATCGAAGTATATATATTGGGACATTTTATATTTGTTGGAAAAAAGACTAACATATAATGAAATGTTGTGTTATGTTTGCTTTTAAAAAATGATATGACAACACATTGAAGAAGAATATGGTTATCACTTAAAGAACTCTTGACTCTAACATCAAACCATTTTACCAATTCTAATGGTTACCATTGACTCTATTTAAGAATGTTTGTCTTTGAAATGGTTGGTGGTAGTTGAGCTAACAATGCTTCCCTTTGGGGTCTCTTTCCTAGAGTGGAAGTGCATTATGATGCCACATCAACAACTACTCAAATAATTCTTTATAATGTAGAAATTTTATATGATCTGCAATTCTGGAGTGAATCCTTTATATGATCTGCTAATCTAAAGGTAACCGTAACCGGTATTTTACTCTTCTAATCCCCGAAAAATTATGAAAAACAATCATAATTGAAACCATTAGATTCAGGCGAAGTCCACTACACTTAAAAACGCTTCGTCTCCTTGCCACATAAACCAACATGAAGCAAAGACCAAAAGGGCATTTGCGTCGCCTGAGAGATTCGAACTCTCGCGGGGAAACCCCATGTACTTAGCAGGCACACGCCTTAACCACTCGGCCAAAGCGACGAAGACGTTTACTATTTCGCCAAATGAGCTCCCACCCGAATCACTTTTAGTTGCTTTGCAAGTACTGCGGATCAGCTGAGTCTCGTGCAGTAAAAATGTCAAAATGCACGTGGTAAGATTACTCAACGAATAGCCTAAGTCCTAACTAACTACGCCACGACCTCGTATTAGAGACCATTAATATGTATGCTCAATTAATAAGGTTTTGCATCCTCTTGTTACTCATTGGTGAAGGTTCCTATCTTGACATTGATCCTATTAGTCGTAGATTGAGGGAACTATACAGACCACATTATCTTGACTCTCATTAAAAAGTAACTGGACTTCGATTAGGAATCCTTTTTTGAAATTGTTAACCAAATAAGATTGAAAATCAATGCTTGAGTTCCTATGAATGCATGATATCATTATCATGATTAGTGTCATTGACAATCCTAGAGACAAATCCTCAAAGCTTGGGCTCAAGTGAATATCAATAGATCACATGCCATAAATGTTTCCATATTGTCAACTATTAGTATGTGAGGAAATATAATAAATTGTTATGAATGATCTAAGTAAGTATAAGTTGTTTTTAAATTGCAAAGATTTTATTATCAATCAGTATTCTTATTAATTCTGATTTTTTCACTAAAGTTAGTGTTAATAATGGTTCATTTGTTAGTAAGAGTTCTTGTTGATAATGTATAGTCAAATTTCCTACGTTAAGAAAGTTTCATGGAACTATGACTAATATTATTGAACGTAAATATATGAATTTGGGCCAACGAAGGAACAAGAGGATCATATTTCATCAAAGTTTTTGTTAGTCATACTTCCTTCATAAAAGTTCATGTTGACCTGAGTTCTTTCTAGTCATAGTTCTTTCGTCAAAGTTCATGTCCATCATAGTTCCTTCAACAAAGTGTTGGTCATAGTTCCTATTGATAATGGTTCCTTTGTTGGTCAAATTTCTCTCATAGTTAATGTTCCTTGGACTATGACCTACAAGAACTCTGACTAATAGGGTTAGTGTTGAGAACTTTGAGTGTCATACTTCCTTTGTCAAATATAGGAACTTCAATCAACGAAGGAACAAGAGGGTTAGAGTTCATATTGGTTAGAATTCCTACCATTAGGGTTCCCATTGATCATAATTCCTATCAGTCATAGTTCTTGTTAGTCATAGTTATTGTCTATGAGAGTCGCACCAATCATAGTTCATGTTAGTGATAGTTCATGTCATTCATAATTTTGTTGGTCATAGTTCCTTCATTAAGGAAGTATGACCAATGAAGAAACGCGGGGATCACACTTCATCAAAGTTACTGTCAATCAAGGTTCTTGGCAGTCATAGTTCCTTCATCAAAGTTCCTATTGGTCATAGTTCTTATCAATCAAAATTCCGGCCAAAGTTCCTATCAAAGTTCACATTGATCATAGTTCACGTCAAAGCTCCCACAACTGACAATGAGCAATTGAGTTCCCCTTAACAATAGATAAACCAACCTACAAAAACATTGACATCGACATGGAAGGGGAGGAATCATTGCTCCAAGTATTTGTTGTTATCAACTGTGATTGCTATAAAAGTTAGTGAAAGATGGAAAAGACGGTCAATAGATTTGTATATGGGTATCATCAGCTTCTTCAAGTCTAGAGGATATGAGTAATGTGGCATCTATGGATGAACACAAAGCATAAGCCAAGTTGACAGTATTGGTAAGCATGTAATACTAAGCATTGACAACCATCGAATGATATTAACAAGAGAACTACAACCATTTAAGAGAATTGTTTTTTTAGTGATGAAATATGATGAACCTACAATAAGATGATAACCATATATTAGTCATATTAGTAAAAAAATACAAGCTAAATTGTAGTAAAGGAATGAATTAATATTATTGCACATATCAAAGCAGTTCGATTACTATATTCCATGCTCATGGTAGTGAATAATAAGAAAAATTGTTTATGTAATATGATATTTACCATTTAGAGGGATAACTAGTGATGTTCATTGAATACTAAACAATAACCATCAATTTCTTGTTTATTGTTACCAACTAGAAGATATTTCCATGAAATTCATGGCATTGCATTATTGGTTTTTACCAACAAGAGAATAAGAGATACAATGCAAATGAATCGCAGAGTATCTAGATTGGATAATAGTTTATTCAAACAAATTCACATGAAACACCAAGAAGTTAAAAGCATGAGAATACCAATATTCAAGCTTATACCAAAGAAATTAAACAAGACTAAGGAAAACATCCATATAATTATACTCATCTATCCATATACATAGAAGATATGCATTGTACTAATAGGCAGTAGGTTATCACGTAAATTTGGCTCTCGTGGTAGATAGTAATTCCAACATTTTGGCCAAACCGGGCAAAAACTCTCACTCCATTAACCACAAATAATCGATCAATCCATGCACTTAACAATGGCATCTTCTTTGGATCTATTACAATTGTATGAGTATCTTTCTAGAGTGCTTTGATATAGTGCCAACATTCTGCCCAATGCGAGGTCAATCAAGCTTATCTCATCTCCTCCAAAATATAGTTTTCTCGAGAAGTTGTCGCTTGTTGACAAAGCTTCATCTAACAAAAGAAAGTTTTCCATCTACTCTTCCATTAATTTTTTGGCTTCTCACCCTAGCCCATGAAAAAAAATTGAAGATATGGAAAGAGGTGAGGATATTGACAATAAGAATGAGCATGAGTATTAGTGACATGATACCAAGATTACAAAAAATGAAGTAATTTAGACTTTTAAAAAGATGAGAGTTGGATGAAAGTGATAATGGGTGAATTAAATTACCTTATCATCAGCAAAGGAAACTCAAAAGCATGTAATGGGTTGGTTATATGGATCTTTCATCTTGATATTTGATGCCTTCATGCCCCATGCCTTGTTTAGGTACTACAAATTAATCATTGAATCACAAATACAATTTTGTGGATGAAATTTGAAATCTTCTTCAGAATAATGTTTGAATGCATCAACGACTAACTCTATTTTGAATGCTTTCTTTGATGAACTTGCAATGGATCCCTTAAAGATTAAGTGTTATGTGAACCGTGAGCATGAAAGGATTGATTGTCGCACCTAGCAACTTCACTTGGTTCTCCTGGGCCAAAATCTTCTATTATCTTTCTACAATGAAAACATAGGGGAACTGAGGGAAAATGCAAAGTGAAGCAATCATGGGAGGTTTTTTCAAATTCAAGAATGAGCATGGAGAGAGTCGGTCAAATTCAAATTCAAGAATGATAAAGCCTTGAACTCAGTCAATTTTGCTTACGACCTTCCTATTGAAACAAAGATATCTGCTTTCTGTTGAGGAAGAAGAATATGGTTCTCGTAGGGGAGAAAGAGCCCGAAGCTGCAATAAAAAAACTTGTGCAAAGATGTGTATGACACAGCTAGACCGAAAATAAAAAATAAAGAAATGCCCTTCCACCATGTGGACTTTGGACCTTCGGCAGCTGAGTATGAAATTAACAAGGAGTGTAAAAAGGTCCGAGAGAGGTAAGAACAGGCTATGCAGGAGCTTTTGCTATGAATGCGTGCTTATGCATTAGTGGTACCTTCCGTGCGTGCTCATCTTCGTCGTCTGAATGAATGATGGGGTGTCAGGTCGACTGCAGCCAAATCAACCCTCACCCTTCTAGGATCTGGGGTGACTTGCTAGAATCCACCCCTGACTTGGATAGAAACCAGCCTAGTCCTTCTTCCACGTAGGCCTGACCTTCCTCGCAGGCTCTCCGCAACGTTCTGGGGTCTCTTCCCTATGAAAATGACCTTTCGCAATAATCTTGTGGGATCACCCTCTTTCCGCAACTACGATGACTTTCTACAATTGCCTTCCGCATCTGCCCTCTCCGCAATCGTCCTTATGCATGCTTCCTTCCGCAATCACCTCCTCCGCAATAGTCTTTCCGTAATGCATTTTTCCACACTTGCAGATTGCGGGTTGTGGGGTGCTTTCCCGAATTTCCCAAAAATTCCTTCTCGCAAATTCTCTCCTCAACTCTTCGCCACTAACTTTCACGCTTCTCTCCTTTTGCAGGACGTTGTTCCACCGTCGATCCTTTGCAGATCTGATATCAGTCATTGATCTCTGATCAAGGGGGGATCCTTCACTTAAGCTTGAGAGAATGTAATTTTCCTCGTAACTTCACTTCAGTTAACTCTTCCCTGTCGTCGATCTTTGCTTCGGCTTCAATCTGAGTCGTTCGACCTCTCTTCACAGATTTGGCTCTGTTACTTGGAATTTCTCGACCGATTGATCATGGAAACGATCAACCCAGCTCGACCCTCGTCTGGATATTTAGCGAAATAAACACAAACAAGAATCCTACTTAAACAATTGAAAGGTGATTGGAACTCAAATACCTTGGGGGTTCTGCACTTCACACAGAGATCATATGAACGCGACACAAAGATTCCTTCACACAGAAAGCAGGTCACAAATGCACACAACTCTACCTGTCAGAAACTCAATACGTTATTGATTCAAATGCACAGAAATATTTCTTAAACACACACAGATCTTCTACATTCATTTCAAGAAAGTATGAAAATTGCATTCTCTGTAGAATGACTAACTCCCGCAGACGACCAACCACCCAACATCCAACCCATTGCTCATTCTACTCTGCCCTATTTATGCATTCGGCTCTCTCCCAGAAACTCGAACCATTCAAAAAACTAACAACCTAACAGAATCCATGACGGTGGGTTTGCATCACTACTCAGCCGACGTCCTAATCTGGCTTGATCTCCACGCAGGCAGTATCAACTCGCCGCTAGTCCTGTCTTACCAAAAATAGACAACGCATCAGATGGTTACCCATCCTGCGATCTCGAATCATTCAAAATGGTTTAGACTACCCACATCATAACAACTCGTCTCCATACTAGCCACAACATGTGACCATGTAATCACATTGCTGACTCAGCATTGATGCTCTTGCATCAGACTCCCAAGGTTAAAATTTATGAACCCCTGTTCAGTAAGTCAGCTATTGAGAAACCCTTGGTTTCCAATTCCTTGGCATCCATCCATGTAGAATCATCTACATGATGTCCCTTCCACTTGATCAATCACTCTAGGTATTCCCTCTGTCTGGTTCTTCTTGCCACTCTAGTCTCCAAGATATGCTCAGCTTCTGAAGGCTAGGCCATAGGCATCTGTTTCAGCCATTGTAGATCTTCCACAACTGGCACTTTCCCTGTATCATCTGTCACATAGGCATACAAGTCTGCAACATTAAAAATAGGTGATATACCAATTCCTGTTGGCATTTCCAATTCATAGGCATTTGCTGAAAATTTTCTGAGTATCCTGCAAGGTCCGATCTTCTTCATCTTCAACTTGTTGTACTCTCCTTCTGGAAATATCTCTTTCCTCAGATGTGCTAAGACTAAATCTCCCACTTCATAATTCTTTTCCCTTCTCTTAGTGTCTGCTCAGGTCTTGTAACTGCTATTACTCTACTGCAATCTTGCCTTAACTTGCTCTTGCAGTTCACTGATCCTTGCTGCAAAATCTTCTCCATCTACACTCCTCTTCTCCAATTTACCCAAATCACGAAGTTCACATGCTCCTCTGGGGTGCATTCCATACAAAATTTGGAATGGAATCATCCCCGTACTCTTGTTTGGTGAATCAGTGTAGGCAAACTCATCTTGGCTAAATACCTTATCCCATTGCTTTTGACTTTCTCCAATCATACTTCTCAACATTTTTCCCAAACTCGTGTTTACCACCTCAGTCTGGCCATCAGACTATGGATGATATGTTGAACTGAAGTTGAACTTAGTACCCAATTTCTTCCACAATGTCCTCCAGAAATGACCTGTGAATTTCACATCCTTGTATGACACAATACTCTTAGGTAAACCATGTAGCTTCACAACTTCATCAAAAAACAGGTTAGCAATGTGTGTGGCATCACTAGTCTTATAACATGGAACAAAATGTTCCATCTTAGTGAATCTATCCACCACCACAAAAATAGAATCATATCCCTTCTGAGTTTTTGGCAAACCCAAAATGAAATCCATACTCACAGAATCCCAAGGCCTAGTTGGAATAGGCAATGGTGTGTATAATCCCATGTTCTGGCTTCTTCCCTTGGCATGCTGACATACCCTGCATCTGCTTACAAACTTCTCAACTTCAGATCTCATCTTTGGCCAAAAGTAAAAATAACTCAACTAACCAAAAGTCTTATCACTTCCAAAGTGACCTGTTATTCCTCCATTGTGCTTTTCCTGTATCAAGTTCTCTCTCATAGAATATTTGGGAATACAAAGTTTACTATTTTTGAAGAGTAAACCATCTTGCAACATATACTCAATCCATGATTCTTTGTCTACTTCTACAGGATTTCTACAAGCTCTATATGCATTCTAAAAATCAATATCAGTCTCATACAAATCTCTTAAGTGCTAAAATCCTAGGACTTGGATCTAATTCTCTTGCACCATCAACTGTCTTCTGCTTAAAGCATCAACTACTCAATTTGACTTCCCACTTATATGCTTTATCACGAAGGTAAATTTTTGCATGAACTCAACCCACTTGACATGTTTCTGGTTCAACTTAGGTTGCTGCATGATATACTGCAATGCATGGTTATCAGAAAACAAAACAAATTCTCCAGGCATCAAATAATGCCTCCAATTCTTTAATGCTTGAACAATAGCATAAAATTCCTTATCATAAGAGGAATATTTATGTTTTTCCTCATTCATCTTCTCACTGAAATATGCTACAGGTCTGTCTTCCTGACTAAGTACAACTCCAACTGCTACTCCACTGGCATCACACTTCACTTGGAAAGGGTGCTTGAAATCTGGCAACTTCAGTACTGGTTGTTCAGTAATCTTCTTCTTCAAGAACTGAAAGATCCTTTCAGCCTCTGCTGTCCATTGGAATGGTTGTTGATCCTTCCTGATGGTTTCAATGATAGGTGCAAAAATACCACTTAAATTCTTTATAAACTTTCTATAAAACTTTCCAATCCATGGAAACTTCTTACTTCAAAAATGCTCTGTGGTGAAGGCCAATCAATGATTGCCTGCAATTTTTATGGATCCATCTTCAATCCATCCTTCAAGATAACAAAACCCAAATATATGAGTTCTAATTTCATAAACGTACACTTCTTCACATTTACCAACAACTTTTCATGTTGCAATCTTTCTAAGACACATCTCAGATGCTTCAAATGCTCCCTCTCTGATTGACTGAAAATCAGAATATCATCAAGGTAAACTATTACAAACTTACCTATGAAATGTCTTAGGACTTCATTCATTAGTCTCATGAATGTGCTTGGTGCATTGGACAACCCAAATGGCATTACCAACCACTCATATGACCCATAATTTGTCTTGAAGGTTGTCTTCCACTCATCCCCTTCTCGAATTCTAATCTGACGGTATCCACTCTTCATATCTAACTTTGAAAAGCATGTTGCCCCACTAAGGAAACACATCATGTCATCCATCCTTGGTAATGGAAATTTGTACGTGATGGTGATCTTGTTAATTTCTCTGGAGTCAATACACATCCTCCATTCACCATCTTTCTTTGGTGTCAGTACTGCTGGTACTGCACATGGACTCAGATTCTTCTGAACCAATCCCTTGTCTACCAATCCTTGTACTTTCCTTCTGACTTCTTCATTCTCTTGAGGTGTCAATCTGTATGCTGCCTTGTTTGGTAAGCTCGCTCCAGGAATAAAATCAATGTGGTGACTTATATCCCTCTTTTTTGGTAACTCATCGGGCAAATCATCTACCACAATGTCACTAAACTCACTTAGCATCTCCTGAATCTCCTTAGGTAGATCTGTAATGTTAGTCTTCATCACTACCACTCTGTTCTTACACACTACAACATAGTTTAGTTCCTTCTCATCAATCTGCTGCAAATACTCCTTTCCTGTCAACATCAACACTTTAGATGTCTGCTGCTTTGTTGAACTCTCTCCTTGCAAAGGATGAAGAATATGTTTTATCGCTTCTTCTATGAAACTATGACAGTTCCTCCTACCATCATGTATGACCTTCTTATAAAATTTCTAGGGTCTTCCTAGAAGAATATGGAAAACATCCATAGGCATAACACCACAAATGATCTTGTCCTTATATGAACCTACTTGAAAATCAACTTCACATTCTTCACTTACTAGAATTTGATGTCCTTTATGTAACCATGATACTTTGTATGGAATAGGGTGTTTGGTCTTTCTCAGACTCAGCTTCTCCACCATCTCTGTGGAAACAAGGTTGTCAGTAATCCCATTGTCAATCACCATATTACAACACTTCCCTTTGACTTTACACATGGTTTTGAATAAAGCCTTTCTTTGAGCAGGTTCCACTTCCTCCTTTTTTGGTTTCAACAAAATCTTTTTCATCATTAGGGACTCCCCCTTTTCTGGCATGTTCTCGACCACTGCTTCCCATTCTTGCTGCTGCTCGTTCTGAGCTACATAGGCTCCTCTTTGTCCTACATCTTCCTTCTCTGGACATTCAAAAGATCTGTGCCCCAACTTGTTACATCTGTAGACATTTTCTCTACCTCCTCCTCTACCTCTACCTCTATGGTAAGGTCCTCTCTCTTTGGAGTTACTTCCTCTATCTTGGTGCTCATGCTGGTGTGAATTGCTAGACCCTCCTCGGTGTGCTGCAAATCTTCCTCTTCCAACTGTCTGTCCTCGTCCTTGGGCTGGACTTCTTCCTCTATTAAAGCTCTGTTTTCTTAATAACTTTTCTGATCTCAAGGCACATTGGTATGCCTCCTCCATTGTCCTAGGTGATATCATACTGATCTAATCTTGAATTTCCATTCTTAAACCATTGACATACTTAGCAGTCTTATCTGTTGATTCTTCTACATAGCCTACCCTTAGTTTTACTTTGTAAAACTCTTAAGTGTATTCTCTTACAACTAATAATCTTTGCCTAAGGTTCTACATCTATCTGTACAATGTTAACTGGTAGTCCTTTGGCAAGAACTTTTCCCTCATCTTAGATACCATTCTATCCCAGTTCTTTATGAACGGTTTGTTCTTCCTCTTTCTTTCGGCCTGCACACTATCCCACCATAAGGATGCATGTCCTTTCAATCTAGTCACTGCAAATCTAACTTTCTTGTTCTCCTCAACTTCATCATACTCGAAGTACTTGTCTAACTCACTGATCCAATCAATGAGGTGTTCAGCAGTGAGACTTCCTTCATAGGTAGGCAACTCAGGTTTCGGCCTCGAAGTTGCTCCAAGAATTGACCGAAAGTATCTTAACTCAGGTGTTTCTCGCATAAGTGTTGCTTCATCTCCTTGTTCATCTTCTTCAGGATCACTCACGTCTCCTGCTCCTGGATATCTTCGTCGAGCCATCTCCGTAGCTTCCATATGTGCTCGCATTTCTCTCATTTCCTCCATGACTTCGGCATTCGTCGCCAATCGTCCTCTGCCACGAAACCTTTCTCTTCCTATGTGTGCAGTCATGTCTCTGTTGTGTCACATAAACAATCTATGCTCTAATACCAAAACTGTTGGGTGTCGGGTCGACCATAGCCAACTCAACCCTCACCCTTCCAGGATATGGGGTGACTTGCTAGAATCCGCCCCTGACTTGGCTAGAAACTAGCCTAGTCCTTCTTACACGTAGGCCTGACCTTCCTCGCAGGCTCTCCGTAACGTTCTTGGATGACCACCCTCTTTCCACAAGTACGATGACTTTCCGCAATTGCCTTCCATAGTTGCCCTCTCCACAATTGTCCTTCCGCAATCACCTCCTCCGCAATAATCTTTCTGCAATGCCTTTTTCCACACTTGCAGATTGCGGGTTGTGGGGTGCTTTCCCGACTTTCCCAAAAAGTCCTTCCCTCAAAGTCTCTCTGCAACTCTTCGCCGCTAACTTCTGCGCTTCTCTCCTTTTGCGGGATGCTATTCCACAGTCAATCCTTTGTGGATCTGATCTCAGCCGTTGATCTCTGATTAAGGAGGGATCCTTCACTTAAGCTTGCGGGAATGTTATTTTACATGCAACTTCACTTCAGTTAACTCTTCCCCGTCGTCGATCTTCGCTTCGGCTTCAATCTGATATGTTCGACCTCTCTTCACAGATTTGGCTCTGTTACTTGGAATTTCTTGGTTGATTGATCATGGAAACGATCAACCAGCTCGACCCTCGTCTATATATTTAGCAAACTAAACACAAACAAGAATCCTACTTAAACAATTGAAAGGTGATTGGCACTCAAATGCCTTAGGGGTTCTGCACTGGGCACAGAGATCATATGAACACGACACTGAGATTCCTTCACACAGAAAATAGGTCACAAATGCACATAACTCTACCTGTCAGAAACTCAACACGTTCTTGATTCAAATGCATAGAAAGATTTCTTAAACACACACGGTTCTTCTACATTCATTTATAGAAAGTATGAAAATTGCATTCTCTGCAGAATGGCTAACTCCTGTAGACGACCAACCACCCAATAACCAACCCCTAGCTCATTATACCCTGCCCTATTTATGCATTCGGCTCTCTCCCAGAAACTCGAACTAGTCAACAACCTAACAACCTAACAGACCCCATGACGGCGGGTCTGCATCACTACTCAGCCGACTTCCTAATTTGGCTTGATCTCCACGCAGGGAATGTCAACTCGCCGCTAGTCCTGTCTTACCAAAAATAGACAACACATCAAATGGTTACCCATCCTGCGATATCAAATCATTCAAAACGGTTTAGACTGTCCACATTAGAACAACTTACCTCCATACTAGCCACAACATGTGACCATGTAATCACATTGCTGACTCAGCATCGATGCTCCTGCATCAACAAACCTATTACCATGTTCCGTGAGAGTGATATGGAGAGGCATGATTGGCTCAGAGCACTCATGGGGAATCTTGATGTAGAGGAACAACTTGAGAAGCTCATGAACGTTCAGGAAGAAGAAGAAGCAGCTGCCAATGTTGATGCTGAAGAGACTCGGGGATCGCTAGATTAGATAACCAACGGTGGCGATTAATTCAACGATTGGGAAGATCGAAAAAATTGCAGGATAAAACCTTGCCGCAAGCGGACAAAACCTTCATGGCGACACCATCCACGTGGCAGCATTCCATTCTCTCTATGAGTGAGGAATCTAGCTGACATGGATGGTTATGCTTCTCATTGGTGAAACACCTACGACGTAAAAATTCAATGTGCAAATACAAAATCTATGTATTTGCATGAATTGAACTCCCTAGAGCTCATTTGTTGAAATTGAAATGGTGAATAACTCGGAGATACATCTAAGGTTGTAAGAAAAGAGAAAGATGACTTTGATTTAATGTTGGTACAGTAATTTAGATAGGCAATAAAAATATTAAAGGTGAGTTCGATTGGAGATTAATCTTCATATATGTCCAATATTATTTATGTATTAATTATTTTTATTTTTTTCAAAATTTTGAGATTATTTAAAATAAATGAAAAAAATATATAAATGAAAAAAAATATTGGGTTGGCAGGTGCGGGAGGGGTCATTTTTGACCCTAGGGGAATAGACAAAAAGATTATGCTTGGGGAATAGGGAAAAAAACAACAACGATGTGGAATGGCTCGCTTTAATCAAGAAGATGGAAACTGCAACCTCTCTCGGAATAAAAGACCTGGTTACTTTTGGGGACTCTCTCATGATCATAAGAGAAGCTTGAAAGCTCACTATGAACTATAAAACTCCCTCCACAAAGATGCACCAAATTTTCAAAACTATTATCAACGACTTCAACTCTGTCACTCATCTCCATATTCTCATAACTAACAACCATCCCACTGATCAAATGGCAAATAAAGAGGTGCAATTAGACCTTGGTTATATTATTTACAATGGAAGCACTCCTATCCGATGTTGGTTACCTTGATCCCTCTAGGATTTCTCCTAGGGGTGATCTACCTTTCCACCCCCTCCTTTATAACTTAAGCTCTTTTACCTCCCCATTTCGTGGCACTGGTTCCTCCCTCCTACACCCAGTTGTCCTCCCTCGTTTACAGTCCTTTGTTCGCACGCTGCATTTAAGGCCTTCACATGGGCCTCTTTACCACCCCATGCATCTTTCCATCTTCGTCCTGCTTCCCATTATCTCTCATTCTCGTCCCTCTGCAAGCTTCTGGATCAACTCTGTAATGGGTGATTCGTCCCATGAGATTCCTCTAGCTTCCTTTTTGGGCGCTGGCTCTCCGGACTCCCTCAGCCTCCTGCACCCATCCTCGTGTCTCCTGTGCAAGACGCTGCATCCTCACCCTTTGGTTCACGAACCTTCTGGCGCTTCTCTGCATACCCTCACCGACGACTTCTCCAGTCTCAATTTGCTCTCCCTGGAAGCCCTTAGCTTAGCTTCTTCCTCCCCACAACTTCTTCCCATCTCTCCTGTCTCGTTGGGAACCATGGATGAACAAATTCGTATAATCAGGGCAGAGAATGCAGAAATAAAGAGGACTATGACGAGGATTTACACTCTGCTCCAGTCTATTAGCACGGAAATCAGGAACAACAATAATCTCATGAATGGAAGAATATCCACCATCTCTGACACTGTGGATTATGCGGCCAACAACATAGCTAATATGGACTAAAAAACAGAGGACAACTATCGAAATATCTCAGAAGTGGATGGGAAAATTGACAAGCTCAGGGAGGACATCAGCCGCTGCATTCCAGGCTTTCACGAAAACAAGGATCGGGTATTGGACCTGAACAATCTCTGGAAAGTGTTCCTGGACCTGCTGCTCAGCATCACAGTTAGCTCAATCATTCACTGCTCTTCTGGCTCCTTCCTCTTAGTACTTCATACTGTTACTCATGCAGATTTTGGCTTTTCATCCCTTATATGCAGTTACTATTTTAGGAGTTTTTTTTTAATCAGACTTTTCAGCAAGACGAAATCTATGCTTCATTTGGATTCAAACACTTTATAAATCCTTTTTTGTTATGTATTGCTTCTGCATTTTCATCCTTGGGCAATTTGTAAGAAGGTACAACCACCTTAGAACAGGGTTTTTTTGAAATACTAAGCATTTTGTAAAAACTGAACAGGATGTCATGGACTTTGAATCCCTCTGGACGTAGTCCAGTGACCTTCCTTTGTAATTCTTTGTGGTTCTTTTTAATATAAATGATCTTCAATCGTTCTTGTTAATATATATATATATATATATATATATATATATGAAAAAAATATTGAAAAAATAATAATATTTAGTTAAATTCTAGGAAATCAAATTTTTTTGAAAGAATAAATGAGAAACTAATGCAAAAAGTGGAAGCAAGGTTTGACCATTTAAATAAAGATACTGATTATTAAAATTATGCAAAATGTTATAATTGAAAAGAAGTTGTCTAAAGATTCGACAATTTCCACTGGACGACTGGTTTTCGCCGGAAAACAATGAAATTGTGTTTCCCAAATCTGAACCAAGCAGTGTTTTAATCGGCGTTTTGACAACATAAATGGATTCGACATAGTCAAACACCTCTTGGGCACCCAAAATCTGCAAATTTAACAATTATAGCAATGATTTTGCAAAATTTCTACCAGATTTTCTAAAAATCCTACCGGAAAATTCATATAATTCCAATGAAAATCGTAACAGTGTTAGACTACAACTAAATGAAAATAAAAAATTATAACTACAATTAAATTACTAATTATTAAATAATGTCAATAATGACAAATTAATGCCAAAAGTGGAAACAAGAGTCCATCATTAAATAAAGATGTTGATTATTAAAGTTATGAATAAAATTATAATTATAGTTAAATTATGAATAATTCAATAACATTATTCAAAATGTTAATGCAATGATAACTTATACATCCAAAGTATTGTTGTAATCGGAGACTTTACTTTCTATGAATGAAGGAGAGATGAGTTAAGGGCTTTAAAATCCCATTTTGCTGAGTCTTTTTGCTATATGATTTCGAGAGGGTCTTTCCATGAATGTTGATTGGTTGAATCATAACGATTAGGCTTGTTTGTTGACCTTTTTTTAACCTTTATGTGGCATGTGTGTGTGAATAAGATACACATAATAATTACAGTTACATACCTTGTGGCGTGTATTGAAATAATTTTCACAACTATATCATCTCATTTCCTCCTATCCCATATTGATTATGAGGATTGGCCCATGATAGAATAAGTGTCAATATACTATGATACTAATAATGCCAACTAACGTATCCATTGTGAATGCTTACTTTCTCCTCCTTCATATATATATGCATGAATAAAACAAAAAATAATTTGCATATTATCTTAGAATAATTTTTATAATTATAATCCCCAATGGGTGTCACACTTGTGTGGAACGTTCCTTTTGATGCTTCCAAATGCATTTGATCGGAGGACTACCAGTTGGCCAAGGCATACACCTCCCACAATGAAGAGCCATTATGCTCCAACTGCCTCAGTCCAAAGTAATCATTTTTCCTACCATCGATTGTACTGCAGACATAACTTACCTTGAATGGCTTCCACTTCGAACATGAGACCTCGAATCTCCACCTCCTCTGATTCACTTCGGTTTAGAACCCACACTCGAGAAGCAATCATGGTGAGATTTGGTGTCCTTGCCTTCGGTAAGAGACTCAAATCAAGAAGAACAAGAAGAGAAGGAAAGAAGACCCAACATTTCTATTGCCTTGCCACACCCTTCGCAATGCTTGACCTCTGTATCTGGTTTCAATGGAAAAGAGTTTCTCACCTGAGTAGGATGGCTCATATTAAGCGAGCAACCCACAAAACCATCAATGGCCCTAAGAGGACTCATATGCCTCAAGCCCTTGAGGAGGAGAGATGGGAAAAGGCGAGATTCCATGGCATTATAAAACCTGCAACAAAGGAGCACATTCTCAGGATGGAGGGAAAAATTGCTAGAAGGTTGGAGGTTCCGCCAATTGAGAGGTTAGAAGAGGAGCTTGGTTCGCTGGAGGACAACCTTAGGAATACTCAAATAAGGGAAACTTGATACTCCAAAACCATGACTTTGTTCTGGAAGACCAAGGCTCTTCTAGGCTGTGCCATAACTGATAGCATCCAAGGATTGTTCATGGAGGGAAATGACAGTTCCATCCTATCAGACAGAACGAGGCATCTAGAAACAAGGGTTCAACAAATTCTACAACACCAACATGAATATGATGCTAAGTTAAATTCCCTAGCTCATGAGCTAACAGGAAAGGTGTTTCAGCGTAGAATGCCCCCCTCCAATGCAAGGCTTATCTATCGCATGCAACTTGTGAAGGAGAATAACAACAAAGCTCTAACGACTGTAGATGAAACAAAATCCAAGGTAGTTCGGATTATCAACATTTCGGATGATGAATAACTCCTATCTCTATGCTAGTCCTAGATGTTTAATTTACCAGTATAGTCAGCCTCTTGATATCATGGAAGCAATGGATTCTCAATTTTGTGTAAAAGTCTTGGCCTGTTGGGCACCTAGTCTTTATAGTTTTAGTCTCAAAACTTTTATAGGCATGGAAAAGTCTTTTAGTTTCAGTATTTTGAGTCTTACAATCATAGAAAAACATTTCAGTTTCAATTCTTTAAGATGTATAGGCTGTAATTACATCAGTTTGAACTGGATGTTAATGATGGAATTTTGGAGAGGGGATTGGTCTGACCTCGCTGTTGCTAGACCGGTCACCATAGAAACTGTAACTTCTCTTTTAATAATATAAATTTTTTGCCCGAGTCTTATAAAAAAACCTTATAATTATAAAATACTCTCTATTATTTATAAAAATATTAACATCAATTAGAAATTAAAATATTGAATGTCAATATTATTACCTAATTTATATAATTATATTGCATATTTAAACTAAAAAAAATTTAAATGATAACAATTTTTTAAATTATTATCAATATAAACATTTTCATGATTTTCATTAAATTCAAACATTTCTATATACATATATATTTATTTTTATTTTATAATTTATTATTATAAAATAAATACTTTCACTTTCCATTACCCACTATTTTTTCAAACTAAAATATTTTAACATTTTACAATGTACTTTAATAACACAAACTATTTCCATTACCCATTTTTTAAAATTATTTTAACATTTTACAATGTAATTTCTTTTAATAATTTAAAAACAAAAACTATGTAAAGAAAAGATACACATGAAAGCCAACCCTCACAATGATTGAAAACAAAATCTGTGTGAAAATTCAATGTGTAAATACAAAATCTATTTATTTGCATGAATCGAACTCCCTCGAACTCATTTGCTGAAATTGAAATTGTGAATAAATGGGAGATACATCAAAGGAGCTCATTTGCTAAAATTGAAATTGTGAATAAATGGGAGATACATCTAAGTATGTAGGAAGACACCAACTCTATGGTGCAAGGGTGAGTTTGATGGGAGATAATACATAGCTATATATATAGTTATTTCTTTTTAATTTTGAAATCATTTAATAATAAAAAATTAATCTAAAACTCTTATTTGTTTGAAATGATTTTTTTTTAATATTTTTTGTTGAAAAATAATAATATTTAATTAAATTTTGAAAAATCTAAAATTTTTGAACAAATTAAATATAAAAAGTGGAAGCAAGACTGACCATTTAAATAAAGATGTTGATTATTAAAATTATGAAAAATGTTATAATTAAACATGAGAAAAGTATAATTAAATAATTTCAATGATGACATGAAAAAAGTGGAAGCAAGAGTCTATTATCCCAATAAAGATGTTGATTATTAAAGTTATGAAATTGTTATAATTGAAAATGAGAAAATATAATTACAATTAAATTAAATAAATTATGAATAATTAAGTAATATCAATAGTATTATACGTTTAAAATGCAACTTATACATCCAAAATATTGTTAGTATTTGAGATTAGTTTCTATCAATGTCAAAAAAGTGAAAGCAAGAGTCTATTATCCCAATAAAGATATTGATTATTAAAGTTATGAAATTGTTATAATTGAAAACGAGAAAATATAATTACAATTACAATTAAATTAAATTATGAATAATTAAATAATATCAATAGTGTTATACGTTTAAAATGCAACTTATACATCCAAAATATTGTTAGTATTTGAGATTAGTTTCTATCAATGTCTCAGATCAATAAAGGAGAGATAAGTTAAGGGTTTTAAAATCCCATTAAGAGGGTCTTTCTATGTATAGGTTTTAAAATCCCATTTTACTAAATCTTTTTTGCTATATGATTTTGAGAGGGTCTCTCTAAGGGTTTTAAAATCCCATCAAGAGGGTCTTTCTATGTATGGGTTTTAAAATCTCATTTTATTAAATCTTTTTTGCTATATAATTTTGAGAGGGTCTCTTTATGGATGTTGGTCTTTATGTATGTTGGTGGTTGGGTAATGATTATGGTTGTTTGTTTTACCTTTTTTTTCTCATTTATGTAGCATGTACTTATCAATCAAATACACACTATAGTTTATTGAAATAATTTTCACAACTATACCCTCTCCTTCCCCATATCTCATATTAATTGTGAAGATTATCCCATGATAAAATAAATATCAATATATTATGATTTTAATAATGCCAATTAAGATGTACATGGGATATCAACCCTTCCTATTAACATTATAATTAATTGGGAAATTATGGATAGCAACCCTTCCTATCAACATTATAATCAAGGAGAAATAATGCTTTCATTCTCAACTTTCTCCTTCTTTGTATATAAACATAAATAAAATAAAAAATAATAATAATAAATAACTTGCCTATTATCTTAGGATAACTTTTATAATTATAAAATATTATCTATTATTTAAAAAATATTAATTATCAATTACAAATTAATATTATTGAATGTCAATATTGCTACCTAATTTATATAATTATATTGAAGTTTAAACTTAAAAATTGAAATGATCATAATTTTTTCACATCATTATCAATATAAAAGATTTCATGATTTTCATTAAAAAAACACATATTTATTTTTATTTTTATAATTTATATATTAAAAAATAAATAAATATTTTCACTTTTCATTATCCATTTTTACAATGTACTTTCTTTAATAATCTAACAAAAACTATTTCTATTACCTTTTAAAAAAAATCATCTATTACCCACTTTTTAAAAATCATTTTAACATTTTACAATGTAATTTTTTTAATAATTTGAAAACGAAAATGATGCAAAGTGCATAGATGTAAGCCATGAATTTTTTTTGTTGAAAATTTAATATGAAAATACAAAATCTAAAATAAAATATACATATATAAAGAAAATGAATATATATACATATAAACCAACCTTTATTTTATATATATAAACCAACCTTTATAGTGATTAAAAACATTTTTTTTTTAATTCAATGTACCATCACAACATCCAGAGTGAACATATACCTATGTACGCCAACCCTCATAATGATTAAAAACAAAATCTTTGTGAAATTCAATGTGCAAATACATAATATATGTATTTGCATGAATCCAACTCCCTAGAGCTCATTTGCTGAAATTGAAATTGTGAATAATGGGAGATACATCTAAGACTTTAAGAAGACAAACTCCATGGTGGAACTTGCATAAAGAGAATTATTATTTTGAGTAATTTTAGGTAGCCAATAAAAATATCAAAAGCAAGTTTGATGGGAAATTAAATCTTAACATATTTACAATATTATTTATGTATTAATCGTTGGATATTATTTTTATTTTTTTTCAAAATTTTGAGATCATTCAATGATAATTTTTTTTTATCTAAAATTTTAGTTCAATAGAAATGAAAAAAATTCTAATAAAAAATATTAAAAATAGTAATAATATTTAATTAGATTATGGGAAATTTAAAATTTTTAAACATATTAAATAATAAAATAATATAGCTCACACGGGTGTGGTTTATTGGCGATTTACTTGATATGAAGTCACATGTTATAAACGGAGATCACGAGTCCCTCCCTATCAAGATTATAGTTAATTGGACGATTATACTTCCATACTTAGCTTTCTCCTCTTTTATATATAAACATGAATAAAACAAAAAATAACCCTCATACTATCTTAGAATAAACTTTAACTATAGAATATTTTCTATGATTTAAAAAGAGTATTAACCATCAATTACAAATTAGCCATCGTCTGAACAACTCCCTTCTTAACTATTGGTGTGAGCGGATCACTATCTTAAAGTCTTATTTCAGCGAGTTGTCCATCGACCATACTTTCAGGGAAAACAATGATGTCGCAGATGCCTTATCCAAAGAGGCTCTTGACGGAGATGTGGGCATCCTTCATTGGGAAGAATGGGTCGAGCGGGCCCTCACTCTTTCTGGATCTATGCCCTTTTTCTTGGACATTACTTAGGAGGACGTGGTTTGGAGCCTGGCTTTATGTGTTGCTGGGTGTTTAGTTAGTGCTTGTTTTTTATAGATATTCTTGTTGCACTCTTTACCTATAAGGTCTGATCAGTTTCTCCTACTTTGTTGGGATGGACCTGCTTAGTTTTATCATGTACTTTTTTTATTTCTACTTGAAATATCATAAATACGCTTTTTTTTGTTGAAAAAAAAAACCATCAATTACAAATTAGGATATTGAATGAAAATGTTATTATCTAATTTATATAATTATATTGCATGCTTTAACTCGAAAAATTGAAATCCAATTTTTTCACATCATTATCAACATAAAAGTTTTCATAATTTTGATTAAAAAACACACATTTCTACATACATACATATTTCTATTGATTGTTATAATTTATATACAAAAATAAATATGGCTATCTAGGAATGCTTTTTTCTAAGCTTTTTGAATATAAAAAATGAAATTTTATAATAATCCAAGTAATCCTTTTAAGATCTATAGAGAAGTTAGTCTCATTGACATTAATTACCACCACCACCACCATCATGATCATCTTAAAATAAATATATACTTTCACTTTCCATTACTTTAAAAAAAAAAAAATCTAAGAATAAAAACTATTTTCATTACTTCCTTTTTTAAAACTATTTTATATTGTAAATTCTTTTAATAATAAAAAAACAAAAACCATGTAAAGTGAAGATATACATGTGTAACCCAACTCTTATAATCATTTTTGTTTTAAATAAAAACTGTATTTTTGCTTAAAAACCAAGTATATAGCACTCTTCTAAAGTTTTCATAGTCTTAGAGTTTACAGCCACCAGTAATACAAAAGTGCAAAAAAAATAGTCTATCCACTGCACCTACCCAAAAAACAAGATATAGCCTACCCACAAAACTACTATGGTCTATAACTAATAATCTAGAAAGACTATACTGACTTAAAAAAGGAAAAGACAATAGAAAATAAACAAACAACTAACCCCATAATCAATAGACTAGATTCTCACCCAACCCTCATAATAATTAAAAACAAAATCTTTATAAAAATTCAATGTGCAGATACAAAATCCATATAAAAATTCAATGTGCAAATACAATGGGAAGAGGAATTGTAACATAATCCACCAAAGACAATGTGAAAAATTCAGTGTGCAAATACAATGGGGTTGGGATTTAGTCTAGAGAGGAGGTTTGCTTGACATTAGCCATGAAGTCTTCCACCATACACATCACTCTCCTTTATGGAATTTAAGTTGTTGTGCCAACCTATTTGGATTGACTTGTTATTATTTTTATTATATATCTAGAACCTTATAATAAAAAAGGCGAAAATGCTAGAAAAACATTAAAATGTTATTTTTTTTAATAAAGGCCAATTTAATACGTAATTGCATACGACATGAAGATGGCAGCCACACCAAATTGCCTCTTAATATAAAATTAACTTAATAAAATAGTATTATTAATCAACAATAAATTTATTTATTTATCTCGAAGATGGCCTATCACAATCCTGCCGATTTACCACACCGAATCGTGAGCCGGTTATCATTCGACACGTGTGGGTTATAGTCCACATGTCGGTGAATACCCCGTTGACTTTTCTCAAAAGGCCGCTAGCGGTACTTGAAATCGTGTGGGGTCTATTCCAAAACGGCGGGCGGATTCTTAAAACACGTGTATCTACATTCAACGTGTGCACACGTGGATCGATGATTCGCGTTCGATACGCTGGCTGATTAAATCCTCGCTTACGATAAGCGCATTCTTTAACCAGTGGAAGCAAGATATGCCAAAACATTCCGGGGAGAAAATGGCAGTGAGAATATGGATTTGGATTTGCAGCACGTACGAAGTACCCGGAGAATATCGAAGGTTCTGTGTAAAAGGAAGGAGTCAAGGATTTGAATATATATATATATATATTTTGAGGTATGAAGATGGACGGGTAGTATGGGTAGTATATGTGTTTGGAATTGGGACCCTCTATGGACATGTCTGAAGCATTGGAAGTTCTACAGCAATTTGAGTAATTTGACAATATATTAGACCAAGTGCGTCTCTCTCTTTCTTTCCGTGTTTGACAAGGGGTTGCTTCCGGTAACTAATCATTCCCTGGCCAGTCAAACAAGTTTATCGCTAGTTGGTATGAATGAATAAGTGCATAAGGCAGCAAGGGGGCCATGACCATGTATATGCAAATGCAGACACCTGGTGCATTTGGTTTGTTTGTATACAACAACATTGACAGACATTGTTGAATTAGGATACCCATGTGCATCTGTTTCCATTTGCCAACACGGGCAGCGGCCATCTTTGTTTCGTCGACTACTATGTTTGGTATCTGCATTCTTACCTACTTTTTTTTTCAATTGGGTTTTGTTTCTCTGAGTTTAGCTCTCATCCATTCTCATATCTTGGTACTTTTTCTGACTTTTCTTACAGGGAATTGAATCTTTGATTAATATATCTCTGCAAGGACAGAGCCTTGGAAGGACTAGTTCTGCTTGGTCAACTAACTGTCATTGAAAGGTAATGTTCTGGCTGTTCTGCTTCTATACCCACATGGACCTGGCTGTATGTGGCATTTTGTTTTCATGGTGTTGAAGATATTCACTGTGTGTCTGTTATCAGAGTCATTTGCAAGCACTTCTTGCCAAATCTCTTAGCCCAGTTTCTTCCAACCAACCCCTGCAGGAAATTGTATCTATTTTTCTTATCTACATATTGTTTAAATATAGCGTGCCTGAGTTCAAGCCTTCCCCGTATGGGAATTGTCTGTCGGATCACGTTGAGATGGCCTGATCTTTATGCCTCTTAGAGGAGGAGGGTCCGGGTTTTTGAGAGGGCGTTTTCCTGTCCAGCTTCCTAAGAATTGGCTATTTTCAGGTCCAATCCGTCAATAAAATGTGCCAATGGCCTTTGAATTTGTAGTTTTGTCTAAGCAAAGGCTGTTAGACATGTAAATCTGCATGCTTTCGAAATTTGAATGTCTAAGTTCCTAGAATGGAACCCCAGAATGTCAAATGAAAGGATCAAACCAATTTAACTCACAAGAGAATAGATGCGTTCAAGACAAATACAAGAGAGGACCAACTTAAGAGTTTTCTCCTAATAGTCATCATGTTGAAATATATTTTACAGTTGATTAGGTTTATTGAAGTCACCCTAGGAAAGCAAATGAATACTTTTACAAAGGCTTTCCAGTTCTCAAGAGATGGCTCAGAGCTTGCAAACAGTCACCTACAAACAATAACATTCACCTATAATATCGAGATTTACCTTTAGGCATAGAAATCTGCAGTTATGTCCAACAAAACAGTCCCAGAAACCTTCAAGTCAACAAAGGGAATTGCAATAATAAAGCGAGCGAAGCAAAAAGGATACTATGACCTTGAATACTACATATAGTGGGTTTTAGATTCCCAACTGATTTATTTATTTCCAAGACTGTTCTTTGCAAATTATTTACACTGGTTGCTTTATGGAAGGGGATGGTAACTTATGCACCCCATTTACAGGAAGTGTTCTCTGACACGGATCTTTTGCAAAATGTTAGTGTTTTTTTTATGCATTGTGTGCTATCTGTGTACCAGTTCTGCGATGGTTAATTTTTACTTTATTTTTTGCCAATTTATATTTCAAATTGCTCTACTTTTCATACAGTATTCTCTGTCTTTTTGAAAAGCTTGTACAAGTCAGTTTTTTGGCTTTCATATTGATGGTAAATAGTATTTGTGGAATAATTGATTACAAATTGTGCTTTGATAGTTGTCTGTTGGTGACTACTGATATGTGTATGAAAAGAAGGTATTGTTGTGATTCTTACTGATCTTAATACTTGATTTGTTGCTTCTGATCTTTTGACTATAACACCTCCATCTGAGACTTTGGTAATTGCAGGCAATACATTTCTAGGGTTTGAATTTATCATTGCCTGTTTCTTCCAAAATTTTCATAGTAAAATAAGTTTAATGTGGATTTTATTTTAAAAAATAGTCACTTTCTTCCAATGTGTCTTTTTAACAAGTAAAATACAATCCCTGGCATGAAGAGGGACCATGCTAGGTAGAGGATGTAGTCCAAGCACTATGACACATGGTTCACTTATATCAAGTTGCCAAGTTGAAATTTTGCTGGGGACATAATGAACCATTCGGTTCTTCATGTAATGAGATGGCATCCAGGCAACATCTTTATTGGTTAATTTGAATTGCAAATTGCAATTCAGTGAAATCTCCAAACAAACATCCAGAGAGTAATATGGATGTTTTGAATAAGATATAGTGTTTGGATAGCTACATCATAATAGTACTTACATTGACAAATTAATCCTGTTTGTGATCAAGACTATGTGAGTTAAATATAATTATATTTTCAAGGTCACTTATATTATTCTTTACGCGTTTTGATGTTTTTTGGAACAAATCAAATTCTGATTTAACCTAAGGTGTATTGTGAACTAGAAGATTACAGGCTTCTTCCCTAAAACCAGACTCTTGTGACCTTTGTTTATCTCCAAACTGTAAAACCAGACATCTGATGACTGTGCTAATGATTGGCATATGACAACAGAGTTTATAATTTCACATATCATATTTCCAGTAATGAATTCAGTCATTCAAATGCTTGCAATGATTGGTAATAGTAAAGATCTTATAAATTTATAGGTTATAAACCTTGAAATATCAGTAAGCTTAAAAATTATCTTGTACAACATTTGTTCTTCTAATGAAATGCCATAAAAGCGGCTCCCACTATTGCATGCTATCTCCAAATGTCATTTCTATAGGCAGGACTTATCCCAAAAGTAATACACGCAAAATGACATTCCTAATATATTTTGATGATCATTGTATACATCAGCCCATTTTCTCTATATTCGAGGTATGATATTTTATTATTGATAAAAGCTATGCAAATTGTTTTACTTCACTTTTGTTAGTCATTCACATGTTCATCTAGGGCTGTTCCTCCTGATGCATATATTTTCTCAGAAATGTACACAAACATCCTTCATTACTGACAAAACAAATCTGTACCCAGCATAAGGTTTAAGACATCCTAACAGAGCACATAGAATTGGGCAATATTCCTTCTCTTAAAGTAATCATTAAAAAGTGTGCAGCTGAATTCTTTTAAAGGGATAGTGGACAGTGGACACTGAAACTAGAGTTGACAAGGTATATCAAGTCAGCTGTCAAATAGATTTCATTTTTAATCTCTATTTATCTTCTTCCAGAAATTGGACACTAGCCAACCCCCCATTGCAAAAAAGTCTGTACACAAAAATATTATATATTGCTCATACTAGCATTTATTTTCCATTGCTTACGTGTCCACAGATATCTGACTTAGTTGTTGATATGTCCAAAGCTAACATGACCATAATATAAAGTTTAAACTGATTGCGACCATCCTTCTGTCTTTTAGTTGCAATTGGGTTTGTAGAGATGTAATTCTTAACTAGTTCCTACCATCTTTCTAGTTGGCTGAGCGTCATCCCTTAGCTACAGTTGGTTGCCATTCATGTTTAGTCATGTATGCAGAAATCTATTGCATTTAATTCATGGAAAATTAGAGGGGGGGTTAGGGAAATGCAAGTACAGGAAAATTGATTATTTCATTGATAGCAGATGGGGATGATTCTAAACCTTCTTAAAATTTAGTCATTCTAGTACATCTTAATTTTCACACAAGTATATTGATTTTCATGTCCTTTGCTTGGGCGATTTGTCCTCTTGCATTTGATGATGTGGTGAAGCATAAGGAGTTGAACTGTCTCTGCCAGCCATGGCACTGACAACTCTTGAGTAGGGACGTTTGATCTTGGAGGATTTATGATTTGATTTAGTTTGAAGACTGTAGCCTAAAACCGTTTGTGGAGTATGGATGTTACATAACATTGTGGGTTGCTTCAATAAATGCAGGTTTTGGTCAAAAACTTGTGTGCAAACTAGCATTGCATCTTAGTAGATGGAAGTGTAGGATCTAGAGTGTGGGGGTTGCAATGCTACCACAACGAAACACCAAATTGTGCATCCCTTGTGTTGCACAAGTGCAATTGCAGTGTGCTGCAATTCTTTGTGAAATAGGTGCATGAAGTTTGACACTGTGAAGATGCACAAATGGAAGAAATATTGTAGTTAGGAGAATCATGGAGCTAGTTGGAAGAACAAGCAACTAACAATCACATCATTCGGAGCTAGTTGGGATTAGGGTATTACTAAGAATGATGTTTAGGAGCTAGTTGGGATTAGGGTATTCCAAGGTTCTTAGTGTTTCTTAATCCTCACTAAATGCTTCTACTTCTAGGGTATGCACTAGGGTATGCACAAACATCATTGTAATACCCTAATCCCAATTTCGACAATTGATATTTTGGGATTTTAATGATAACGAATGGCTATGTAATAATTCATCAATTGGGTAGGTGAGGGCTCAAGGCCAAGGTCCCATCGAGGGATGGATGATTTACTATAAATAATATTTTATAGTTTATGTATCAACTTTGGGCAATACCCTAGATTTTGTTCTTGAACATGTAAAGACAGATTAGATTGACTTCAGACATTGAATGAGTCAAAGGAGTTCATGATTGTTGACTTAATAGATGAAGTACACTGACATTATCTAAACTGTACTTGCACTGCAAACAAGAGGAAAATAAAATATAAAATATTGTGCCTCAAGTTGTGAAAGCGGACATAACTAACACAATGAATCTTGCTCAAACACTTTTGAAAGTGGGTCAACTTAAATGGATGATCAACTTATATAGATACACTTAAGCAACAAGGTGATAATCGTATTGCATCATCCCATGTTGCATATCATTCTTCCTTCTGATGATTGTTTGACCCTGTTTCTTGCTGCCCACATTGAATACCTAATCACACCTTTTTTTCTTTCATCCACCTGTGTACTTGCTTATCAGTGTTCTACTTCTTGGTACATGTTATCCGTGCAAGGCATTGTTCCAAGGATCAAGTACCTTGTAGCAGTGCACAGAAGAAACAAAGAGAGTTTCAAAGATAAGACTTTGCTAGGGGGTGAAGGTGTATTTGTGAGCCAAGTGACCTTCCACTTTCCTGGAGTGTGTAATGAATGAGAATATGATTGATTAATCTTGTGAGGTAGTAGAGTTGTCGGAATTTGTTTCCCAGTGGCTAATTGGTTGTAAGTCCAAAGCTATGTGAAGGGTAGATAAAGGATGGAGTGTGGAACTGTGTGAAGGGTCATGCTTGTAAACAATTGGTGTTGGGATAGATTTGTCTTTGAAATTCCTGTGTCAACTGTCCATGCTTGATTGTCTGAGTGGATGATTGGAGGAGCATAATTGTCATTGCCACTCTGACCTTTTAATTGTCACTCAAATTTCTTGCTTGCTGTCCATGCACCTTTGACAAGATTCTCTTTATTGCTTGCCTAAAATACGAGCTTCATAAAAAACCTTTTATGTATTGAACAAGAGGCAAACCATAACGCATATTCAGTGTATTCAAAAGTAGAATGATAGTCAAGGCGGTCAAACATATGGTGTCAGAGTTGATTCTTTGAGTTGTTTTCACTTTTCTACCACTAATATTTGTTGTCTTGTTGTTGTACCCATAAAGCTATAGAGTTTACCTTCTTGATTATGTTTTTTTTGTCTTTAGTCTTTAGATGCATTTGTATTCCAAATTCAACCTTGAATTGTTGTTTCGTAATCTGGCTTACTAATAATGGTTTCTTTTTAAAGTCTAGTACATATACCAGATCCTGCACTTTTTTTATTAGTCCATTGGGCATCTTCATGCAGACTCTTTCTTGACAATTTACAGTGCAACTTTGGCCACATGACCTTTATATCTAAGGTGTGAAAACCCTTTATTCTGTGTGATGTGCTTTGTAGCACTTGAGTCTATATACCATGTACCTTTAGATGGGGTTTTGTTCTCTTGTCAAGTAGCACCAAATTTACATTGTCTAACTTTTTCATTATTACCATCTTTTCTTCTTCAACATAATTACTTGAGTGTCTTTTTTCCTTAACTAAGAAAAATCAAACATCATTTTCCTAGAGTCTTTCTCAAAATGATCAGATTGGTCATAATAAAAACACTTGCCTTTGTTAGTTGAGTTGGATTTGCTCTTTTTTGAATTTTCATGCATGACACTCTCTTTTGTCTCCATGTTGACCAAAGCTTTGTCTTTTCACATTTATTTTGTTTCAAAAGCATGTTTGAAATTCTATCTTCATTATAGAGCTTATTTCTTTGCTCCTCTTGTAAAAGTGACCCTCATAGTTCATCAAAATTTTAGGGATTAGTTCTTGCTAGTAGATTTGTTACAAACACTCTCAAAGATCAAGTCAAACTGTTAAATTGTTCTAAAGATTAGACCCCTAGTTTCAATCTCGTCATTCACAACAATCAGTGGATCTCCTATATTTTTGAGTCTGGTGAGGCAATCTGTGATGGAGTCACCTTCTACCATACTCAAACACTACAACTGGTTTCTTGAATGGATAATTCTAGTTTCATTAGAAGTCTTGTACAAGGCCTTCAATGCATCCCAAGCTTCTTGAGAGTTCTCTGCGTCTTGCACGTAAGTTCTGATGTCATTTAAAATGATCACATCAGTGATTGCAAGAGCTTCCTTATCTCTTTAATCACACGCTTCTTGGCAATTCTTCCTAGTTTTGCATCTCAGTTCCTTTCCATCGGCAATCTATAACTTTTTTGAGTTTGAATTTCTGGCTGACGTAGTTCTTGCCATCATGCTTGTGTATAATAGTACAAAAGTTCCTTGAACAATTGCATCCACATATCATAATAAAAATTTCTGAAGAAGAAATGCTAAGGAAGTCATAATGAACTATGTATCATACCTCTCAGATGCAGCTGCTATCACTAGATCGGAACTTTTAAACATCTTTTAGGCACAAAACTAATATGCCATAGCACCATTTTGGATTAAATCAGCCTTCTAGCTTAAACTCAACCCTCTAATGGATTGTTGGGTATTTAATTTATATAGTAAAGTCCAATGGTACATATGCCAATGGGACTCCCAAAGGTAGAGCAATATGTATTTGATTTCCAGTTTTGATGGTGCTTCCATTTTCCATAGGTGTATGTACTATGAAGTACTTGGTTCTAATGTCTACCCTGTCTTAAGTCAGTCGAATAGCTTCATTTTTTATTTGTTTTCAATTGCCCCAAGTTGATCGACGTTTTCAAAGAGTCCAGGGCAGTTTCCAGATTCGGCTAAAGTACTGGGTTAATCGAGTCTTTCCTTTCCAATTTGGTCACAGTTCAAATCCTTTTACAAAAAGAATATGGGAAACTATTATAATTAAAGAAAAAACTAAAAAATGCACTTATACTGTCTGGTCAAATTACTAAAGAATGATCTTTTCCTTAATAAATGCCATGTATAAATAAATGTGCATATAAATTATGATAATAACAAGAAGGCAACAGGAGACCCGTGCTGAGTAATCTGTCTATTAATACAAGCAGTTAACTTTGTCTACTGGACAGCTCAATCCTTTGAAACAATATAGAACATGATTCAAGTTCTTCTTTCATATAGATGGTATGAAAGAAAGGAGATGTCTTCTCTTAATTTATATTTTTTTATGTCAACCTGGTGGTTATTTTTCTATGGAGTGTGTCTGCAGCTTTTCATAATAGCCCTAACCCCTTATGTGTACACACACACACACACACATATTTTTCTCCTACAACTTGGAAGCTTTTGCTGTATTTCTATACAACTATGGGAAAATTCAAAATAGGAGTTAAAGCTTCATTTTAGCCTTTTACAAACATTGGAGAAAACACTCACATAAGCAGGAGAGTTTGTTGTTACACAGACCCTTGTAAATGAACAATTATTTGTATTTAATGTTTTTACTGCTGCGTTTCTGGCATATTAAGATGCGTTAGATGTCTCAGAGATGTAATGTGTTTTTGAGGTATACATAATCCAGGTTTATGTTGTTACACTAGACCCTTGTAAAGGTATTTGTATTAAATGTTTTTACCACAGTGCTTTTCTGGCATATTAAGATGTGTTAGATGTCTCAAAGTTGTAATGTGTTTTTGAAGTATCCACCAGCATAGATCCATTTTAAACCTGGATCTATCAAGCACCGAGAGGGATCCAATTTCTTGATGTGTAATTTTTTTTAATCTTAAACTCAAGATATTTGATCCCTCTCTTCTTTGACAGATTCGGGTTTAAGTTTTAATTTTTTTATTTTTTAGGCCAAGGTAGATTTTTTAATTACTTTTCATAATTTTTTATTTTATGAGCCAACATGTATTTTTTTTATTTTATGAGCCGACATATATTTTTGTAATTTATTTTATTTTATTTTTGGTAACGTTACGTTACGTTACAACATCTCCCCCATACTGGGCTGTAGAGCACCTCGCTCCTCTTGGTGCAATAATCCGGGTTTATGTTGTTGCGATTACCCTGCCTAATGTAATTGAAAATCAAACTATCTGGACTTCTTCAAAACAAGCTTGCAGATCATTTGGTAGTGCAACTATAGTTCTGATAATCTTTTATTTCAATTGTCTTTCAGGCTTCTTTCTACATCAATCAAGAGTGTTTCAGTATCTGATAGAACAAGAATTCAATTTTATAATCTGGGATGTTATGACTCAGATACAGTAGAGCATAGAAAGATTCCAAAGTAATAGTGGTTTTTAATTTCTGAGTGGTGGATATCATGTCTATGTTAAGGCCTTTAGGCCCTTCTGAGCATCCAAGCAATGAAAATGACATATATGGGGGAAGAAGCAGCAGAAATAGCTCAAAAATGAGAGTACTGTATAAACCTGAACTTGGGGGTATTGCCATAAGCTCTCATTCATATCTTGATTCTTCTCTGGCAGGAATGCATCCCCGAGTAACACAGCTACTGTCCAATAGTTCAATACCTGATGTTGAGAGGCAAGCTATATTCAGGGAAGTAAAACAACAAAACTATAGCTCACCCATATCACCTCTGTCGCCGATGGATTCTGTTGGAGTATCTGACTCATCATCTCATAGTTCAGGATCCTATCATCAACATACACATAACAATGCTTTGTTTCATTCTCAAGGTTTTTCCTATAACTCTGCTACATTGGCTGATGTTCTGGTTTCTAATGGAGGTCAATATCCTAGCGTGCCTATTATACAGAGTGCTGCTTCCCTCCAGAAATCTGTATCTAGTGAGAATCTCACAAGGGAACATACATCAGGGTACCTAAATTTTCAATCGTCAGATTGCCAAAGAGGAGCTCTACATGGCAGTATCTTTGATGATAACCCAGAATACATCAGGCAATGGCTGCAAGAGTTGGAGAGAGAACTTTTTAGTGATACTGATGAAGCAAGTACCATAAGCCCTGCACAAAGCACATATATTGACAGGGAATGGGCGGACACAATAGAAAACCTTCTGTATGAGGATTCCCCTATGTATTCTCCGATGGAGAGTACAACCTTAAAGGATTATTCTAATGGCAGCATAGATTATTCCAATGTTGCAAATATCGCTGATTCATGTTCTGTTTCACAAACTAATTCTTTGCAACAAGAAGCATATTCATCAACTGGTCAGCAACAAGTTAATGTACATACAGAGAGCTCTTCCAAGCAGCTGTTAGTTCAATGTGCAACTGCAATATCTGATGGTCAACTAGAATTGGCTTCGCATATAATCACAAAATTAAGAGAGACGGTCTCAATTCAAGGAGATCCAATGCAAAGACTTGCAGCGTACATGGTGGAGGGTCTAGCTGCACGAATAGCATCTTCAGGAAAAGGGTTATACAAAGCTTTGAATTGTAAAGAGCCACCAAACACTGATAATTTATCTGCCATGCAAATATTATTTGAAGTTTGCCCATATTTCAAATTTGGTTTCATGGCAGCCAATGGTGCAATTTGTGAAGCCTTCAAGGATGAGCAGAAGGTTCATATATTAGATTTTGATATTGGGCAGGGCAGTCAGTACATAAGCCTCATAAAGGCCCTTGCAGAAAGGCCTGGTGGACCTCCGCATTTGCGCATAACCGGAGTAGATGATCCTGAATCTGTAAAACATATTGATGGGGGATTGGATGTTGTAGGAATGCGGCTTGAACAATATGCAGAATCAGTTGGCGCTTCTTTACAATTTATATCCATTTCAAAGAAAGTTGGAGATGTTCAACCATGGATGCTTAACACAAGTCCAGATGAGGCTTTAGCAGTTAACTTTGCATTCCAGCTGCATCACATGCCTGATGAAAGTGTGTCTACAAAGAACCCACGTGACCGGCTTCTAAGGATGGTGAAGTCTCTCAACCCTAAAGTGGTTACTGTAGTAGAACAAGAGGTTAACACTAATACTGCACCTTTCTTACCCCGTTTCATGGAAGCTTTAAACTATTACTCATCGGTGTTTGAGTCTCTAGATGCTACACTTCCAAGGGAAAGCATAGATCGAATGAATGTTGAAAAACAATGCCTTGCCAGAGACATAGTGAACATAATTGCTTGTGAGGGGGAAGAAAGAATTGAGAGATATGAAGTTGCAGGCAAATGGAGAGCTAGAATGACTATGGCAGGCTTTAGTGTGTATCCTCTCAGTGCTAATGTTAAGGACACAGTTAAATCTTTGCTCCAACCATACTGCAATAGCTACAAGACTAAGGAAGAAGTAGGAGCTATGTATTTTGGATGGTTGGACAGAATTCTCATTGTAGCATCTGCTTGGCATTGAGAAGCAAGGTCTGTGAAGGTTTCTGTACAAGAATTTTCTACAATTTGTCAATACCATTGCAGAAACTGCATCTGACTTTCATGCTGTGTCAGGGAAGAGTTCAAATACCTGACACCGTGACTTTTTACAGGGATAAAAGATTAAACTAATTTAAGAAAACAGTGGTTTTAATCTGACCTGTTTGATCAGGGATAATAGTGATAGTTATTCATTTGTATTTTTGCTTCCTCGTGCAGGTAGAGAGAAAAATGTGAAGGCTTGCTAAAATCAGTGATATGCCTGCCTTCACAGTGGGCAACCATATAGAGACAGCTACTATGTAACTTTCAGGAACTTATGCTTGACTAGCCAAAAAGTATTGGATTTTTTTTTCTCATTACCCGAGTACAGAGTTTTGTAATCAACTGGATGAAAGATCAAGTCTATTGCTGAAATTGCATCTTTGAAAGTTTTTAACCAGAACTGTATAACTGATATAACAGCAATAAAAGTGGTTGAAATCTGAAGACAAACAAATTTTGATATTTAACTGCATGGTAAGTCAACCATATGTATACTTTGTCATGTTTTGATATTGATTTTAATATCTTTGTCTAATCTCAGAAGTAGCAACTTCACAGGAATAAAACTTCATTCCTATGAAGTCCTCACTAAAAGAAAAAAGTGTGCATGCTGAATAATCTCTGTTCATTTTATTGAGTGGAAATAGAGAAACAACTTGTTTAATTGAGTGATGCATTCTGTAACATGTATACACAGAGTGCATTGGCAGATCTGCAGAAAAACTTTTTGGCTAGTTATAGGTACCGATTTTTGCTGAAATGGTTTTTGATTTTCAATTGGTGAAGCACAGGGTTCAAACACAACTCTTTACTTATTAGACATAAGGCCATGCTCATTAGGCACCCATAGCCATGTTTTCACCAATGTTTTGAAGAGTGGTCCACCCCAGCTTATAAGAGTTCAATAAACATCTAGATTACATATGTTTTTCTGTGTGGGCATTTCAAATTTGTCGATTCAGTACATAAGTATTTAAGCAGTGTGGCTTTAATCCATGGGAACACCAAGAATGACAGTGTCATAATTTGTATGTGATTACTATGTAATTTGTATCTTGCAAGCAACTTCTCAAGAGCTTTAAAATAAGACTGATAATTTTGCTGTGCTAAAGTGCAAAGTGCATGCTGAAGATATAATTGAAAGAAAACACCCACAAAACATAAATTTCAACATGCTACCATGGATGGTTCAAGTGTCTCTCAAAACATGGAATATATGAACATTAGTTTTTTCCAAATACTTTCTTTAAGGACGCATCTATCTATAGTAATCTTCTGTTTATTTTCAAATATTCAGAAAGTACCTAGCAAACCTAGCACAATTTATAAATACTGTAAGATTCAGCCTTCTTGTGAGCCTAGTTCCACTCCATCAAGGCAAGATCAACATTCATAAGTAAGATAAACAGTAATCCAATTCTTGGGTATTTACCTATGTTACCGGATCCGCCACCCCAGTGTGTAGGATCCGCGGATCCGTGGATCTGATATGTATCCGGATCGGATCCATCATGGAAACGTATCCCATGCAGAAGGAAACATATCCTAGTCCCATGAAATGGATCTTGTGAAAAATCAAACAATTCCTGAAATTTTCAAACGGATCCTGAAACTTCCAATGCTTCTATGATCCATTGATCCACCCCAAAAATTGTTTGTTAATGAAAAACTTAAAAAACCCTAAACACCTAATGGCTAAAAGCATAAACCCCATTCCTGCTCAAGGTCTGATCTATCCATATGTCAAGATCTGCGCTTGAACTCTGATATATCAATAACAAGTTCTGCTCTCAACTTTTTTATTTGATTTATCTTTATGATTAAGGTCTCTTGTCAAGGGCTGATCTATCTTTTTGTGCTATGTTTTTGCTCACTTCACCTACATTCTTATGTAGACTTCCATGTTTTTGCTCACTTCACCTACATTCTTATGTAGACTTCCATAGCCTTCAAGAAAACCACTTTATTCTCTGCTTATAGGGGCATGCGGATGTGGTTCACAAAAACATTGTTATGCCCTGCTTCAAGTTCAAGCTGAATAGAACGTATTTAAAGACACGGCTTCAAGTTCAAGTATTTATACCTCAAGTTCAAGCGGAGATAAGTTCAGTTAACTGTAGTATTATCTCCGCTTGTATAGAACGTTACATCAATAAACAATAAACTCTGGGCTCAAACTCCAATCATTGTAAATGGATTCGATATGTACTAAATCCCGTGACCATCCAGTTGCCAACATAATCATTATAGTAGCATTTAATAGTTTTAACTTTTTGTTAGCTTCTGTCTCCACAAGAACATCCCGATAGATTTGGCTGTGATGCCACTCTTCTATAATTTGAACTTGAGACAATATTGCCAAAGCTGCCCACTTTCTATCTACTTTATGCAATTTTGTTTCTTAAGACATCAATACATTTAGGTACCAGTTCTGTAACAGAAGGCTTTTATTCTACCTGGTTCTCCCCAGGCAGGTGTAGTGACGATGAACAATAAGTTTACATTCCATGACCAGTCACTTTATATCTACTTCATGCAATTTTGTTACCTGAGACATCAATACATTTAGGTATAAGTTCTGTAGCAGAAGACTTTTTTTCTGTCTGGTTTCCCAGGCATGTGTTGTGACGATAAGCAATAACTTTGTAATCCGTGACTAAGGACTTATGAGGCATGCTCATGAATTTTAAATTTATTTCATGGAATGTCAGAGTTGTCCTAGGCAATAGCAGACATTTTCTCATTCCAAATTTCATTCGCAGCATTAAGCTGGATTGTGTTTTGAAGCAAAAGTCGAAATCACTAGATTCAGGCTTTGTTCACTGATAGGTAGTTGCTAGAAAGGTCAATTCACTAGTACAACCCATGAGGCCTGTAATATCTCGATTTTGACCCTGTTGCATTAAAATTGTAAATAATGTAATATAGTTATAAAAATTTCTAACTCACAAGTTCAATTTCTGTTCCTAAAAAATAAAGTCTCATTGTTGAATTACAAATCATGGTAAATTAATTTTATTTCCACTTTTTATTATTCCCTGTCAAGATAGGGATATACTTTTTATTTGAAAGTCAAACCACATTGACTTATATTAATTGAGTTTTTGAAACAAATTTTTTTAAGTTTTATATAATTTTCATATTAAACTTAATATTTTGAAAAATAAAAATAAATTTAATAATTTTTAAAATGCAATATTTTGATTTTATGAATACTACTTTTCCACCATTCAATCTGTTCGCTTTTCCACCAAAATTAAATGTCTCGTAGTCGCAGGAAGATATGCCCAGCTCTCAATTTCAACCTCAATTTTGTAAAAAAAATCTAAACGGCCATCCCTGATGCAGGAGTTGCAGACTTCGAAATCTTACGCTTCTCAACTACAATCGCCTGGGTTGTAAGAACCATGCCTGCAACAGAGGCTGCATTTTGCAGTGCACAACTTGCAACCTTAGCAGGGTCTATCACACCAGCATTAAGTATATTTTCATATGTGTCTGTCATTGCATTATATCCCATCTCCCAATCACTTGTCAAAATTTTCTCAACCACAACATCTCCTTCCACACCCGCATTATTTGCAATTAATACAGCTGGAGACATAAGTGTCAGCAACTAAATAATCTCAGATAAACTTCACAGAAAATGCCCTAAATAAGTGAGAAGCTAATATACAAAACTTATATATCTGATAAATGACTTGTTAGATCTTTAAATTCCCAAGATGGAAAAAATTTTGTTTGCTTGGGTGAAGTATTAAACATAATCGTTGCTTTCAATAAGTCAAGCATTTTAGGCAATGCACGCACCTTCTGTACAATATCAGCACCAATACGGTCATCTGTATCTTCTATGGATTGTTTTATAGCAGCCACATAAGAGGATAAATGACCAAAAGCTGCTTCCACTGTCACGGCCAACAAATTTACTACATGGGAAATGGCTTCTTCCAATCATCAAAAACTCGCAGAGCCCATTTTCATGTCCTCTGGACGTTAGTTGGTGCTGAGTTTTGGAACGTTTATTTGTCATCAATTGGTCAGTTTCCATGCGAAACATAAGTTGTTTGTTCCAGCTAAAGAGGCGTGGAATCATCATTAAGAATTAGATTATCATTTTATTGGGATTTTGGAAGAACTTCATCAGTTTCCTGACCATGACCCTCTCACCCTTTGGACCAGAACAGACTCCCCACCTTCTTCAGACCGTCTTCAAACCATCCGTGGGAGTCTTCCCGCAATCGTATGAATTGTTTGGAAAAGTGGATCGATTATCAGAGGTACACTTGTTCTCTGTGTAGATCTCCCATGTAACTTCCACCTTCTAAACGCTGCACCAATGGAGATCAACATGAAGGATTATTCTGTGGAATCCGCCCAGATTGTGAATTAAGTATGTATGAACTTGTTTTCTCTAATGAAATGAAGCGAATTATATCTCCGATTGATCCATCCAGGATGGTAAAATAAGAATGTAGCAACTTCTTTAACTTGATTTTTATGTACATCTTGCACTCCAAATGAAATGAAAGACTTATCATGTATTTACAAACATTTAGATTTTTTTGTTAATATCTTATTCATTAACATTGTTATTGTTATGGTAGGTATGGAAAGTCATTTACAGGGTTTACATCTTAGGCAAGAAATGTACACTCTATCACCCTCTATTTTACACTCCGTGAACTACAAAACTTACATGTTATGATCAAAAGATTAACAAAATATTTGATAAATCACTACAGGTCATGGCTCTGAAAGCAAACAAAAAATTGACTTAATTCATGTCTACAGATTTGAATTAAAGTTGCGATTTAGTTTGTCATTCAGGACAAAACATGTCTACAGGGAGATCCTCTTCAATTCTATGCAATTGATGTTATGTTTGAATATTTCCATTCCATCTTAACCAATTCAGTATTTGTTTGGAGTCTCTATATCACTAAAACCCTTTTGAATTTCTTTCTTATCCTAAATCCAATACTGTATAATCTGCCTTAGGTTTTTACAGAATTGTTTGTACTTATGCCAAACATAATTACAAAATAGATCAGTGATTTTCAGCATCTTATCCCCACACACTATTAGGATTTATTTAAAAATACATTAAAAAAATTTGATATTTATGAATTATATTTCTCAAAATTTCATGAGTTTCTCGAATTTACTGACTTTTATACCCTCATAAACTTATCTTACCTGATTGAACCCTTGAGACGGACTTAAGTTTTCTTGTTGGAAAATTACTGGATCAACTGCTTTTGTAGTGCCTCATTGACCATTTCCTTCTTGAACCCTTTACTTGAATTAAGTTTTCTTGTTGGAAAATGACTCGATCAACTGCTTTTGTGGCGCCTTGTCAACATTTTAGTTTGCTATTCATTCTTAAATTGGATTCATGACTCGTCAAATTTAGTGTCAAATTTGTAGGCTTTTTTTGGAGTATGGCTCTCAACTCTTACTTTTTTGGAGTTCTGACTTTGGCTTGGCCTTTCAAAGTTGGTTATGGCTCTGGTTTCTGGCGTTGGTTCTATCTCTGGTTGGTACAAATTGCAAGATGCTAGAGAGTCCAGATGTGGGGAGCAGCTTCATTCTCTTTTGTAGTCGAATTTTGTTTCTCCAGCTTTTTCATCACCTTTTGTAATTGTTGATGACTTGTCTTTCTAAGAATCATAACTACTGAGGATTTAGAAAAACAAGTGGAGTCGGGATCCATGTCCACAATTGCTAAGGATTTCGAATGACATATTTAATCATTGGTTAGTTAGAAGAAGGTCACGCAAGTCTTTTTCATAAAAGAAATACCTTAAAAGTAAAAAATAGCTAGGAAAACAAATGAATACATGGTATATGAGCTTTTTCTTTACATTTTTACCTAGTTAATGTGTCACTACGGTACAATGGCGTTGTTGGTTAAAGTCTTTAGTTTTAAATTTTAATAGCATTCGTTGATAGCAATTTATTTAGTGGTACTGAGTCAATATATAATTAACTATGGGAATAATCCAACAAGGCGTTGGCTCCTTAACGTCGTATTTGTCAGAGGCTTCTCTAATAGTTCCCTGCCACTTACTGGTTATCACTCCACGAATTTTGTTTGTACTCTGGTATGTTCATCAGAAGCTTTTTGACTAGTGCCCCGCAACTTGTCCACTCTGCCTCCGATGCAATCTGAAATTTGGGCATGAACATGGAATTTTGTGCTCGTGTTTTTCTATAGGGTTCCCCCGGCATAGAATTCCACGCCTTCTTTTTTTTTCCAAGCCCCTGCCATAGTCACTACATTAAATTGAATAAAGACTATTTATAAAACACTACGTGTATTAATTTATTTTATATTAATTCAACAATTATTCTTATATTTAAAATATAATTTTTTAATTTTAAAATATAAATTTCCATCACTAATATTCATTTTATTTTTATTGTAATCTCAATTTTATTAATAATTTAAATATTTTATATATTGTGTCTAACTTCTTCTTTCTACATATTGAAGGATGGAGGCAGAAATAAAATAAAGATAATGCGGAATGAGCTACGAATCTTCAATCTTTATTCATAAACGGAGATCAACTGATGTAATACAAACAATAATCTAATGTGTATTTAAACACTTATGGAAAACCCTAAAAGCTCTAACCTAGCTTTTGCATGCATGCAAAGCATGCTGTTGCATTTATTAATTTAATGTTTAAATAGGAACTGAATGTAAAAGCTAAGTTAACTAAAGTAATTACTATTTCTAACACTCCCTCTTAATTACTACTGCTGACTACTGCAGCTTTTACAATACCTAAATTATTTCTATGAATTTCAAAAATATCTTTTGCCAATGGCTTTGTGAATATGTCAGCCAATTGGTCAATTGATTTACAATGCTCAACACGAACCTCACCATTGTTCACAAGTTCTCTTATGAAGTGATATCTGATATCAATGTGCTTGCTTTTCTGGTGAAAAACATGGTTCTTGGATAGAGCGATTGTTGAATTGTTGTCACAATAAACTGTGGTTGGTCCTTCTTGTTTCTGTTGAAGACCTTCTAAAACTCTGTGTAACCAGACTGCTTGACATGTTGCTGATGTCGCTGCTACATACTCTGCTTCAGCCAATGAAAGTGTCACAATGGGTTGCTTCTTGGATGCCCATGAAATCACCCCTGATCCAAGATGAAAAACATGACCGGAAGTGCACTTCCTGTCATCCAAACTTCCTGCAAAATCACTGTTAGTGAAACCTGTCAAAACATCACACTCAATGCTTGAGTATAAAATTCCATAGCTTGAAGTCCTTGCAACATATCGTAAGATCCTTTTTCCAACTTGCTAATGCGAGTCTTTGGGAGACTCCATGAACCTCGAAATCAAGCTGACAGCAAACATAATATCAGGTCTCGTAGTTGTGAGATACATGAGACTTCCTACAAGTCTCTTATACAATGTTGGATCTACATTGGGACTACCATCTTCTTTGCTCAACTTAGTACATGTTGCCACTAGTGTAGGTGTTGTTTTGCAATTCAGCATTCTGAATCGCTTAAGAACTTGATTAGCATATTTATTTTGAGAGATAAATATACATTTTTCTGACTGTTCTACTTCTATGCCAAGAAAGAACTTCATCAATCCAAGGTCTGTCATCTCGAATTCTTTCTTCATAGCTGCCTTGAACTCATCTACTGAGAGGTCACCTGTAAAAATCATATCATCAACATACAAACAAACTATTAAAATATGTCCTTGTTGATTTACCTTTGTGTAAAGTGTTGGTTCGCTGCTGCTTCTGCTAAAACCATTTTTGATCAGATAAGAATCAATTCTGCTGTACCAAGCTCTTGGAGCTTGCTTGAGCCCATATAGAGCTTTCTTCAACTTGTAAAATTTCTCTTCATGTTCTTTTATTTCATACCCATGTGGCTGCTACACATAAATTTCTTCTTCAAGAATTCCATTCAAGAATGCCGACTTGACATCCATCTGATACACTTTCCACTTTTTATGTGCTGCAATTGCTAGGACTGCTCTTACTGTGTCCAATCTTTCCACTGGTGCAAAAGTTTCTCCAAAATCGATTCCTGGTTGTTGCGAGAAACCTTTTGCTACTAACCTTGCCTTGTACCTATCAATCTCACATTTTTCATTGAGTTTGGTCTTATAGACCCACTTCACACCAATGGGTTTTTAATTCTTTGGCAGGTCAACTAGATCCCATGTATCATTTCTCTCAATAGAATCTATCTCTTCGTCCATAGCATTTACCCAATGCTCTTGTTTTACAGCCTCTTCATAAAACACAGGTTCACTAGCAATAAAAACATAATTGGTATTTGCATCCAATTCATCATAAGTATCTATCAATCTTCTAGTCTTTTTATTAGTGTGATTAGATTCATTACCTGATTTCGGATTTGATGCTTCACCTCGAACTGAGTTTCTAGGTGTTCTTTCTGGAGTATTTGCTACTGGTGAAGATGCTATTGGATCTAGTTGTCTAATCAGCTCCTCATCTTCTCCATCTTCTAGTTGGGGTATTGCAGCTCCCACACCCTTGTCTATGGTTCCATTCCATGACTCTTCCTCCTTGAACAAAACATCTCTGCTGAGAATAACCTTTTTGGTAATAGGGTTATACAGCTTGTAGGCTTTAGTTTGTTCACTGTATCCAAGAAATATACATTTCTCACTCCTGTCGTCTAGCTTTTTTCTTAGCTGTTTAGGAACATGAGCATAAGCAACACAACCAAATAATCTGAAATGAGAAACATTACAAGTCATACCTGACCATGCTTTCTCTGGTACTGTTCTTCACAATTTTGGTGGGAGATCTGTTCATCACATGAACAACACAAGCCACTGTGTCTCCCCAAAATTCATGGGACAAATTTCTTCCTTTCAACATGCTCGTTTCCATATTCATGATGGTTCTGTTCTTGCGTTCTGCAATACCATTCTGCTGAGGAGTATATCTTGTAGTAAATTGCCTCTTGATTCAATTATGCTTGCAGTAATCATGAAATTCCTTTAATTCATACTCTCCCCCTCCATTAGATCTCAATACTTTGAGTTGATAACCACTCTGTTTTTCAACCAGAGCCCTAAATTCCTTGAACTTGCCAAAAGTTCCAAACTTCTGACGAAGGAAATACACCCAATTTTTTTCTACTGAAATCATCAATAAATGTAAGAAAATAATAACTTCCACCAATCGATTGAGTTTGCATTGGTCCAACCAGATCAGAATGGATAAGTTCTAAAGGTGCATATGCACTTCGAGACATACCTTTAGGAAAGCTATCTCTGTGCTGCTTTGCAATGATGCAACACTCACAACTGCTTTCTACCTCCTTCATAGGGGGTAATCTCTTTACCATCTCTTTTTGCTGCAAAAACTTGAGACCACCAAAGTGAAGATGTCCATATCTAAAATTCCATAACCAATAATCACCCATGCAAGTGGCTTTTTGAGCAAAAGAGGTTACCTTGCTGCTGCAATTCATGACTAATGGATACATCATATTCCTAGTCACTTGTATTTTGATGATCAACTGTCGATTTGGGGGTTTGTCATAAATTTCACAGTCTGATCCATCAAAGACAAGTCTGTACTTCTTTTCAGTGAGTTTCCCAATGCTAAGCAGATTATGCTTCAATCCTGGAGCATAATAGACATCTGAGATTGTCTTTTGTTGGCTTTGTTTGGTCAGAATGTTGACCACTCCTTTTCCAAGAACTGGAACTACCTCATCCGTGCCAACTTTGACCTCTGTTCTCACTGATTCATCTAGGTCTGCAATTAGACCTTTGTCACCTGTCATATGGTTACTGCAGCCACTATCTAAAAGCCAAAGTCCCTTTGGGCTTTCGTGTGCAGCATGGCATGTAAGGAATAACATATCATCTTTATCCTTAGAGGTATTAGTCACATTAGCATTATGATTTGCTTGATCAATCTTTTTCTTTTTGCATTCATGAGCATAATGCCCAAATTTATTGCAATAATAACACTGAATATTAGATTTATCTGACCTTTTTTTGTTGCAGTTTCCACCTTCATGGTTATGATGGTGATCTTGATCTCCATTGCCATTACTTCGACCATTTCTGCCTCGTTCTCTTGATCCTCCTCTGCCTCTGCCTCTTCCTATGCCTCTTGAGAATGAGACATGTGCTTTGAAAGCATTCTCCAGAGAGGATTCTTCATTCCTGTTGAGTTTGGATTCGAATGAAAGTAAAGATCCGGTCAACTTGTCTATAGAGAGAGTACTCAGATCCTTTGCTTCTTCAATCGCTGAAACTTTTGACTCAAATTTGTGGGGTAGGGATCTCCGAACCCTTTCAATGACCCTTTGATCTTCCATCTTTTCACCATAGATATTAAGCTGATTAACAATACCCATGAATTTGGTCATGAACGAATCTACTGAGTCTGATTCTTTCATCTTCATATCTTCAAAATGTCTTCTCAGATTTTGGAGTGTAGTTGTTTGTACCTTACTAGAACCCTGATAACTGGTTTCCAAGGTATCCCATGCTGCTTTGGCATGAAATGACGCTGATATCTTTGGAAATACGTTGTTATCCAAAGCGTTCATTATGAGATGCAGTGCCTTTGCATCCTTCTTCCTGTGAGTTCGCAGGACATCCTTTTCTGTGTTTGAAAGGGCTTGAAAAGCTGCATCATCTGCAGGTTTGGAATAGCCATACACGACATATTCCCATGCATCTTCTGACCTGAGATAAACCGCCATCCTCGTGGCCCAGGCATCATAGTCCTTTTTCTCTGTAAGAGGAGAAATCTGAGATTGATTGCTGCTAGAAGCCATAGACGTTGTGGTGTCCTTCACTGGCTTTTTCAAAATAATCTCCTTTCTCTTTTTTCAAAATATATCTCCCTCTTAAACAAGATTTGAAAAATATCTTCTTCTTATGTAAAAAAGAAAAAATTCTTACTCAAGGAATCTCGTAAAAGAAAATAACCGTGTGCAAAAAAATCACTCTCTTAAAAACAATCGCCTTCCTTCTTGCTCTTGCCCTAATTGATTACCGCGTTTGGGCCTATGTGGAGGCCGCGGTAAATTTCCAATTTTTTACATCATATCTCCCCAAAATACCGCGCTTTGGCCTATATGGAGGCCGCGGTAGTTCCCTAAGTACCGTGCTTTGGCCTATATGGAGGCCGCGGTAGTTCCCTAAGTACCGTGCTTTGGCCTATATGGAGGCCACAATAGTTTTACAATTTTTTATTTTTTTTTACATATAAAATCTCCAAAAAATATTTGTGTAAAAATTCTTCAAAAATTACTTACTAATTCTTCAAAGCTATGGCTTTGGCTTCTTCGGATATTTGTGCTACCAAATTGATCTTCTCCTACGCTCTAATACCAAACTGAAGGATGGAGGCAGAAATAAAACAAAGATAATGAGGAATGAGCTACGACTCTTCAATCTTTATTCATAAACGGAGATCAACTGATGTAATACAAACAATAATCTAATGTGTATTTAAACACTTATGGAAAACCCTAAAAGCTCTAACCTAGCTTTTGTATGCATGCAAAGCATGCTGTTGCATTTATTAACTGAACATCTAAATAGGAACTGAATGTAAAAGCTAAGTTAACTGAAATAATTACTATTTCTAACACATATACCAACTACAAAAACATATCATATTTCTATATAAAATTTCTCATTTCTTAAAATGACATATTTGTAGATTAAAATTTAATTACACACTAAAAGTGCTTGCAAAATCAAATAGTAGACTCCTCTTCACTTTCTCGCGAAAACTCTCTAGACCAAAATCGAAAAGACATTGGTATAAGTTTAAGCAGTGGACAAATACACATGAGTTGTTAAAAATTTATGGTAAGATTAGGACGCAATTCCTACCAAATTTAAGGGGGGTACCATTTGAAATTGGCCAAAACCCTAAGTTCAAACGTAACAATGAATTCATTAATAATTAATCATTAAATAAACATTTTAAAATATTAAATTGGTTTGTAATTTATTTAAAAAAAAGTTGATATGATTCACTCCTTCGATCAATGATGTCATCTTGGAGCTCTAAAAATTAAGACATCGCGCACTTCAATCTTTCGTCAATGAAATTTCCAACAGTGCACTGCTTGTTATGAATGGTTTCTCCGGTGTTATATCATGTGTTTTTTTTGTCTATGGAAAAGAAGGTTCACAACAGTTCGTTGGAGGCCTTTTCAGTAGTGCCTTACATCTTATCAATTGTTTCTTTGATGCTAGTTGATGCATACTCTAATTGGCAGGGAATTATTTGCATTGCAGCTATTAACAAATGAAAATTCATACAAAACTTAATAACTGCCACTCCTTCAGAAAGCTTTGCAATTCTTTTGGACAATTTTTCTGTGTCATAGACATTGAGCAATTATTGCTTGAATTTCATCTTTATTGGCAGCATCAGAGATTATTGTCGTCAAGCCTTTGGATATTGTAACTTTTCTGGCACTAGCAAGCTGCTCTACTAAAGTATCTTCAACCTTCATACCCAAATCACCAGCTATGAATTCTGCACCTGTTAAAGGAACTTCAGTCTGTACTAAAAAACCAAATGAAAATAAAAAATAAAAAATATGTACACCAAAAGGAATTCAATCAATATTCCAAATCCAAAAACATAAGCAACATTTGTTAATATTTACTCAATAAATTTGCCAGCTTGAGAGCTATATATATTAAGCGTTAAAAAACATGCATTTCAACAAAAGTAACATCATCATATGGTAAGTAGAAATCAGAATGCAAATGATCTGTCCTATAATGATCAATTGCACAGTAATGTGCAGTAAAATAATGATAACATGCATACCTAACTAGGACCTTTACTCAATATTTTCCAGTTAAGAACGATCAATATTATAAGTTAACATAATAGGCATCTAACAAAAAATAATATTGTTTCAACTCCGTTAAGGTTTGATTTTTGTAACAATACCACCTATTTTTCAACTCGTTTAATTACTGTAAGAGTACTACGTATTGATAAGTAGTGAAATAGAAATATCTTTCCAGACGACGAATGTAGCATATAGATATACCTCCTCTGTGAAGGTGTCCATTGGTAAAGGTGGAAATGTCGTCATCTTCATCTTCATGTTCGTCTCAGGCCATCAGGAGACTGCAAGCATTTATTAGGATGCACAACCTCATAAGATGATGATTGTAAATGCCAGAATTGCATACATTCTCGCTGCCTCTCGCGAGCTTTATGGTTTTGGAATCAATAGAACACATTCTTCTCTTCTATTTTTCCATAGCAACGGATTTTTGTGGTGATACACTGGATCTGCTCAGCACCGGGAGTTCAGATTCCTCTTTACACGCAGGGCTAAAGCAATCATATATATTAAAATAAAAAAAGTCTTATATTTATTTAATTAATTACATTTCAAAAACATAAAATACAGATTTTTATTTACTTAATTACATTTCAAAAATTAATTATTAGTACACATTATTTATTATTATAAAGCTTCAATCAAAATAATAAAATGCAAAACAATATGGTAGAAATTGAAGTCTCTAGCATGGTTTCATAAAGTTCTAAGGACATACAATATAAGTCTAGACATGGTGGTTTTCATTATTCTTCATCACATTGCGGGTAAAGAACTCGAACACATGAATTATTGCCACTAATCCCTATGCAAACATGGGGTTGAATGGCATAGAGAGTATTTTTAATCAAGCTCCGCATAAGATTCTAAGCCTTATCATTTTTAGCTTAGACATTTTTTTGATAGGGAATATGCTGCAACGCAGCTTTCCCTTGTTTATTTATTTTAATTTAGGAACAATGTACAACTTAATAAGAAAACACATAAACCTTCTTACTCTGCGATTTCAGTGGTTAGTATGTACCAAATAAAGAGCGCTGGGGTTGTGCATCACCAAAGACCGTACCTCTCCATTCATTGATAAGAAGGGCAGTAATCGCAGACGTAGTGTCTGGGGTTCAGTGGAGGTTATTCCACAAAACTACGTACATCGTTACAATGGTAAGGGTAGATGTCTCTTAGCTTAATCATGGAGAGAGGTCGCACTAGTGTACGCTATTCTATAATTATCATCAAATGTAACGTATCACAATTTTTCCAATTAATAACAATAGGGATGGCTCTCCTTCACAGAGACCACCCATCCTCTTCAACGAGGCAATGAATATTATAAATGTAAAAAGAAAAAAAAAGACAACAGGCCGAATCTTCCCCATGGAGACCGCCCTTCCTTCTCAACGGTATTTATCCACAACAAAGTCAACATGGAAAGGCCATAATAAGAACATAAGCGCAAAGGTATATATTTATAGAAAGTACTTTAATCACAGAACTCAAATCTCATCGAGCTTTGGACATTTCCAGTTTATTTTCAAAGTTTTACTTCCTAGGAGACAACAAAATTAGAGTTTTATGTTTTATTTCAACATTAAGGAATTCTAAAGAATATAAAACAAATAACATTTATATGACAACGTCTAGGTTGAAATTTACTGCCCAGAGAACAAATTCACGAGAGTTTCCAGACATGTCTAGGTTGAAATTTGACAAAGATGACAACGTTTTAGATAAAAAAACGCAATGGATCTCTCGATTAAGCAACTGAGGGTTTAATTATTGCATTGAAATAAAATCGCCCAAATGATAAATCAATCCCCACTACAAAACACATATACTTAAACTTGATTTCACATTTGTTTTGAGGGCGCTTGATGGGTATATATTCATTTCCTTGTGTTTACCAAGGAAATGGTTATCAATATGCACCCTACTAAGGGGCAGATAATTTTCACCGCAACAGTTTCTGTGTCCCAGAAAAGTTGGGCATTCCATTCCACGTTCGTTTTTCCATTCCCTGTACTTGTTTTCACTGCAAGTAAACAAGACATAAACTTGATCATATTAATATTAACTGTAGTGGTGTACTTAACATAGTAGCTTCTATTTTTCAACTCTTTCCTGTATGTACCATATATGCTTATGGTAGAACTCATATTATTGCTTGAATATTTTAAGATTTTTGAAGGTCAAATTGTTAGGTTTGGTAGGAGACAGAAGATCATTGTAACTCTTTTATATAGTATTCTTAAAAACTTTTCCTAAAATGTTTACATCTTTGAGCAATTCTACCTTGAAGCTAAATCTGGAAGTTCCAATGGGGCGCCATTAGATCACATCTCGTATTTCTAATCTTTAATACCCTTGGATTTGGGTTTGGGGTTTAAGCCGATGAGAATTCCTTTTACTGAAGGAATTTGACTCAAACATTTCAGTAGATTTTAGGTTTAGGTCATCATCGTTCTTCATGGTCTCCTTTCACTTATTTTTTTAAGCACTTATAAATTAGGGTTTTCTGTCATTATTCATGAGATTTTGTTCAACACTCAATAAAAACTGTATAGTCTGTAACACGCAATTCTCTGCTTGGTTCTTAAATCTATGTTGTATAAGATGCCATTTACACAACATAAGATGCCATTTACTCTATTAGGGTAATACTAAATAGTCCTTTAACCTTTACTAGGATGTTTGTGTATCATAGTATATAAGTAGGGCCTCGTTCATTGTTTATCAAATAAGGGTAAGCAATGAAGGGTTAAAACCCTTGGAATTGTTGTGCAGGTTATGATGTAAATGTCGAGGTCATCCACAGACTTCATCCCATTGGAAGATAATTCCAACAAAAAGAAACCTACATGTATTGAATACGCAGTAGCTGCATGAGTAATTGCAGTAAGTGTGGAAGCCGAGAAACAACTCGTGGTAGGTAAAGAAGGACCTGGAAACCGGGGAAACAACTCGAAGCGTCTAGAAGCTCTATTGCTATAAATATGTATGCCTGTAATGTATTCTGAATGTATCCGGTTCTGGGCTAAAGGCTCCATAATATAATACTATTTTTTATGTTAGTTCTGCTCCTCCTCCATTTCCGTCATGGTATCAGAGTGTTGGGTCTAGGCATAACTCCCTCACAGGAGGCCTAGGGTCATGCAAATTTTGTTTGGTTATCTATTGTAGGAGTAGATTAACATAGGAGGTAGGAGTAGAACAAGTTTAGTGTTTATGTCTGTGCGTAAAGGTTTTTTTTGTAAACATGATAGTTTTGTCTATTAAAGTACTTGAGCTAGGGTGGTCGTAGCCTGTTAAGAGAATAACTCTGTGAGTATTTTGAAAGAACCCTTTGTGTATTTGCTTCTCCATATGAGAGCTATTAGTTTGCTGACAAGGAGAAGCTGTAGATCTGTTATGAAGAAGTGCTGATGAATGAGACGCCTACCTGCAAATCATTGTTCTGATTGTAGTGTTGAAGAGACCCATCGTTTAATTTGAGAGAGCCATCGTCGCGACTGTTGGGGCCACCGGTCGAAATCTATTATCGATTGAGTGAGGAGAGCGCCTGTGCAGAGGGGAGGCACTCCTGTAAGTTGGTGTGAGTGGTGCTTCCTGAGGTATGTGGGATCTTCTAGGTCCCATGTCTTCCCACCTGCATTCTCCAGTTAGAAACCTCCTTTGCGTGAAGGATTGATGTTCTCCTTCTGTTGTTTCCTCTGCTTGCGAGGTAGTTTTGGTGGACGCGGTTGAAGAAAACCTATATGTGGAGTAATGGAAATGTGGTGCTATCCGACAACATTTGAGCCTCCATTGGAAAGGGGGGTCGTCTGCTTCCTAAGAGAAGAGCCTGCATCCTAGGAAGAAATCCAACCGCGTGATAAAGCTCAGCCCGCTCTGTATTACAATAGGAAATTTGGTTTTTGAGTTTTTCCGTAAATGTCTCTGGAAGATGTTGAAGGTTTCAACAAAAAAAAAATTGCTTTCTTGTATCTGCATATCCTTTGAAATTAATGGGCATGCAATGTATTTGAGGTGCATTATCGGTTGTACCCGACACCTTAGTGTTTTTGGTCCAAAATCCTTAGTCATAGGCTTGTTTCCCCAAGGTTGTTGTAAGCCCTCTTTTAGAGGCATAGTTGTAGTGCAGCAGCATTGTGTGAATCTCTCATAGACAGAGATCAGTCCATAGATATGAAATATTGGACTAAGGGAGAGTAGTTAGTTGGACCAATTGTAATAGGATTTTTGAAAATCCAAAGAAGAAATCCCAAGGAGATTGGAACAGCAGAGCATAAAGCAAAATAAAAAAGTAATTTGAGATGTAATTGATGGTATGAGAATTGTTGGAATTATGGGGGAGTGTTGGAAGATAATTCCAACAACAAGAAACCTACATGTATTGAATACGCAGTAGCTGCATGATTAATTGCGTTAGGTGTGGAAACTGAGAAAAAACTCACAGTAGGTAAAGAAGGACCTAGAAACCGGGAAACAACTCGAAGCGTCTAGAATCTCTATTGCTATAAATATGTATGCCTGTAATGTATTTTGAATGTATCTGGTTCTGGGTTGAAGGCTCCATAATATAATACTGTTATTTCTATTAGTTCTGCTCCTCCTCCATTTCTGTCACATCCACGGTCAAGGAACAAGGCCATCAATCAATGAAGGAGCTGAACATAGTGTGGTTCACTATTTACAGAGTGTTGCATTATTAAATGTAGTGCCAAATTTACTGCCAAGCTTAGTTATTGCATTCAACAATTTTTTTTTTTTTTGGAAAAATTTAAAATTCGCTGTCTCAATCACTAGAGAATTGAATCAGCCAGGTGATATTTTTTTATAAATTTCTTAAAAAAATCCATAAGTTTTTGTTTATTAATTTAGAAATATATGTTCTTGTTTACCTTTAAAATAATAAAAGAAACACACAGACATAGTTTTTTTTAATATGATTTCGATTAATATATGATGTTCCTAACATGTTTTTAAGTATAGACATTTTTTGGATAGAATTTGAAGTTAAAGATTATAACAAAAGTCGTCGTATTTTCTTTGCAGAATTTAATGGAAAATTTCATGATATTTTTATAATTTGGTGTTTTTTTTTTAAATTTCATTGTTGCAAACTTTCAATTTCAGTTGCAAATTTGAAGATTAACATCAACTGGGTGGATTAACTGCCAAGAATAAGACAGGCCTACGCTGTCTTGGATTTAGTCTTATACCAAAAAGAATAACTAAAAATGCCGATCAAAGTCAAAAGTAGTATGCTCAGTCAGATTTATCATTCAGAATCCTTCAATCTGAGCTATGGAAATTAGAATTATACAGGATTATGTTACACTTGAACAGGAGAAAATTGTAAGAAATTGTTGTTGGCCTCTCCAGGTATTATGCATGGAATGTCTGAGGTCAGTCTTAACTGAAGATACCACTCTTTGATATGATAAAGTGTCAAACAAATTTATATACTAGGGAACCTTTTTAGAAATTTCAAAAATGGCACAATTTGCACAAGGACAAAAACATGGCATAATTAGTCATAAGTTTAAAAACCCTCATCAACCCTAAATACAATTATAGGGTTGCTAGAGAAATGGGTGTGGTAAAAAAAAGCACAATATCAAAACAACAACATTTTACTTGATCGTATATGCTAAAACCCTATATAAGCAAGGTCACCGAACTAATCGGCCATCTCCCAAAATTTTATTTACTAGACACTACACTTGTTTGCACACTTCTCTAGATATGTAAAAAAATAGAGTAGCACGCAATGAAATTGTGTCCACACACTGCTCCAGATATGCAATAAGGTAAGATGCAGATGCCAAGGTAACATCAACACTAAATCAATATCAAGTAGATACATTGAATTAATAGGCATATATCAATACCATTTTAAGAATGGGAATCAAATTGCCACTTTAAAAAAATAAAATCAGAGGCTAGAATTCCAACAATAATGTTTTCCCATGGAAATATCTTTGATGGCGCAATTCTCTGACTTATGAGAGTAGTAGGGTAGGAGTGTTTTTAAGGTCTGGGTATATAATCAAGATATAGTCTAACCTTTGGGAAGGTAGATGCAAAACTACATGGGTTCAAATATATCATACAGAACTCTGTGGATTCAAATAAATACAAAATTGCATGGGTTCAAACCCCACAACTAGCACCAATTTCCACCATGTATTAGCATTTAAGTGGAGGTGACCATAGTATACAGGTCGACATTGAGCATCCATATAGGTTGAGCATGAATTAGGCGAAAACATATGTATATGATGAGATGCCAATAGGGAATACACTAAGTCAGAGAGATACATAGCACACACTAAGATAAAATAAACTTTGTAGGCTCAAACTGGTGAAATAGATAGCATGCAAGTTGACATCGAACATCCACGCACAATATATAAAGACACGAGAATAAATACAACATAGCATGTAGAGGTGAAGACTCCCATGCATAGGTTATGAAGACTCCCACGCAGGGGTGAAGACTACTTTGACCATGTAGTTTTTGGGAGGAGTGATACCAAAGATAGAATAATACACAAGATCCCATAAATTAGGGTAATGCAGAGTCTAATAGCTTGAGCTAAAAAATCATAGATACCATTGAACAATGATGCTCAACCCTTCGATTTTTTTCAACTATTTTTTTTTCTCTGAAGCAAAGCAAATTGGCTTACTTGGGCCAATTGCAACAATACCAATAGCATAGCTCCCCGACATCATAGAACAAAACCACACCATGATCGGAAATGGAAGCAAATCCTCATCGTGGTAACGATATATGTAAATTCCAAAGTTGACCCAAACACTGAGAATTAAAGAACAAGCACCTATTACAAAATATGATTACCATTCATAGCATAACAAATCTTACCTCATAGTGGCAGTGCATAAATCATTGAGACTGTCTTTGAAAGCAACCACTGGAGTCTAAACCCCGCGCAACCACACCACCACTTCCAGAATACAACAGGAAAAAAACAAGCTTCTAATAAAGCATAACAACGCATTAATGAGCATTTCCCATTTCTCTGGGAATGTTATGGCCAGGCATCGCAGTGTTTTAACACCAATGCACAAGGTATTTATTGTCGCCATCCTACCGGGGTAAAAATGCAAGGAACACCATAGAATACTCCACCCTCATTTAACACTTAGTCCACCTGCATGTATGCACTGCCATCTTGTCAAAGTAAAAGTGTAGTGAACACCATAGAATATGCCCCCCCCCTCATTTAACACACATTCCACCCACTGAATCTAATCTTCCATAAGCACAGCCCAATTTTGCTGACACCGAATCACTAGAGATGTTAGCACCCCAAAATTGAAATGTTTACCGTGATCCTTGTTCCATAAAAATATATAACAATGCACAATTTGAGCTTGAGGGGTGTCTAATCGACGTTGTCAGAGTCTATTATGAGAAAATACAAAATTAGTTCATGGCACGACAAGAAGGGCCACCAAAGCCTTAACTATTGTGCCAAGCACAAAAAAAAACAATCTGAGATCTTGACAAGCATCCTGGCAGCAGAAGGACTCCACGCTAAAGAGCCGTTACATGCAGTCGAGAAGAGGGAACGTAGAGAGAGAGAGGACCATTGGGGATGTGGCATGCATCCACCACACAACAACAAATGAGAGTGAGAGTGACACAATGAACGTTGCCAAAACAACAGATAGTGGGCTCAAGTAATCACCACGCAATAGAGAGACGTTACTCCAAGTAGCCGCTTTATGGGAGGATGATGAATCGAGGGCATCAATATTTCCTCCTTGCATAGGCCCTCGTGGACATTAATCGATTGTGTGGGTAAATGAGAGAGATTCCAACTGAAGCAGCCCTCCGCGTTCTTCTTTTAACAACGAATTAATTCGGATTTGCATATTGTTGAGGATGTGTTAAACCTTATTAGTATTTAGTAGTCCGAGATTATTCCTTGATGAGCAGGATAGGTATATACACAACTGATATTTTGGGTTGATAGGCATATGCATAGGAGCAGGTCATGAGAATATAATTTGGAGTCTTAATATTAGCGAGTATTCCCCAATTATTTCTCGAGTAGGCACCTCTTGCTACATAGACACCTCTATGTATTCTTAATCTCATTCATTCTGCAATTATTTTCCGCACGATCAGGTTTGTGCCTTTAATTTTAGTGATCGATTGAGCCAAGCACAAGCCCTCATGTATTTACAGTCCAGATACAAACAGATGTTGGCTCTCTTCTCGTATTCATCGCTGCTCTGTCATACCTGAACTACTTCATTTGAAATATGGTAGAAATAAGAGCTCAATTGGGGAAGAGGGAAACAACCAGCATGCTGCCATTGAATCTCTTATTACAATAATACCGTCCCCTTCAAATGTTTTTACAGGTGAAACCAAACATACTGTCTCGCTTTATTGGATTAACAGAGAAACAACCAGAGAGTTACTCTAATAAGTCCATTTGTATTTTAATTTTTTGAATTAACTACTTACTTAAATGAAATTATTTTTAGGTTTGAACAATTCTTAGATGGGAGGAGGGCCACCAAGATGATGCAACAGTCATTATAAACCCCAAAGAAAATGCTAAAAATTTAACTCTAGCAATGATACCCTAAAATCTGTTGAAGCTTGAAAGGACTTGGTAAATGAGGTTAAAAAAGATGGTTTTTACCTAACCCTTGAAAGTTTTATGTTTTCTACCGTCCAACCATTACTCAGGGCTAAGGCCCATGCGCTAAGCCCATACCACACAGCTGCAAATCATATGAACGTGCAAATAGATTGCACCACAAAGAACTAATTTTTTTTTTAAGTGTTTAAATTAGGCCCTATGGTTCCAGATATGGAACCAGGCTTTGATACCAAATGTAAGACTCACAAAATTCATATAAATCTATAATAAGACAAAGAACCATGTTGGTCGACGCAATGTTCTAGAGGTTTTCCAATGTAGACCCAAGTACTTCGTGGTACAAAATACCAACAAAACCCCTATTCACCGGCCCTTTCGGCAACAGACTGCAAGCAGCCGGAGGTCTCACCCGAGGCGAAGTTGAGGGGGGTGGTTGCAGAAGCAGGTTTCCACAACCTTTTGATGCGAGTGATTCAGCTACTTAATGCACAGCGCAGTGACAGACTATGCAGCTGTGTTTGGTGATCGCGCGGAGTCTCCTAATCGGAATCGAGTATTTTCAGGAACAAGGATATTGGCACCCTCAGTGTAGCCCCCAAGCCGTGCAGCGGGTTTGTGAGCTTTGATATTGCGATTCAATCCTTAACAATTAACTGTGTAGTTATCTTATTGATCCATTCATTCGAGACTTATAGGTGCTTTACTGTTTAATATTCCTCCCTACATGAACTACTTAGCATCTTATTCCATCCTTTCCATGGTGAATACAGATCATAGTAAACATATAACAAGCAATAATAACTTCATGCATGCACTGTAAGTAAATTAGATCACAAATTAATGGCAATCATACACGGCAATCACATAACACAATAGTTTAACGTGGTTCACCCCCCCGGATGGGAAGCTACGTCCACAAGAACTGTTGTTTATTTATCTTGGAAAGGGTACAATAGTTCTTCGCCTGCGCACTCAGCTGCAGACGCTCTTCTGTTTCTCTCTCAAAATTAGGCCTCTGCGTACTCAGCTGCAGAGCCTTTACAATGCTTCTCTCTAACAAACCTCACAATATTCAATATTAATCCACAAAATGAAGACTTAACATTAACCCTTTCCCTTTACAAAATTTCCTTATTTATAGATCAAGACCCGTAGGTCATGTCTTTTACATCTTGAAGGCAGAACCCTTAGGTTTACAAAAACTGTTGCGGTTTTCCCAAAACCGGACTACTGATATCTGGCAGGGGATCTTCTGTTATATGCGCACCAACATGGTGCCTCCGCCAAGCTGTTCCTTCCTTTCCGGCCTTAGATGACTGGTTGGAGTAGTAGTAGTCTTCTGCCCGTTGTGATCAGTCACCTACCTTCGATCTGCACCTACCCACTGCTTGGTAGTTATCGACGATCTTTGCCAAAAATAGGTCTTCTGTGACCTAACCAAAATAATTGCCTTTATCCGTCCATGCTCTACTTAGCTGGATCTTCGTTGACGTGGCACATCATGGCGCTATACTCCTCACAGCACCGAACTCGCAGCTCCTCCGATACTATGCTGCACACAACTTCGCAGCATACCAAAACGTATCCCAAAATTGTTCAAACTTAACTACGCTTATCTATGTAGTTCTCAAAATTCCTTCTGTTAAAAAATGCGCCATCTGGGCCAGGCCCAACAGGCCCCTAACACTTACATGTGGCTCGCCCCCGAGCCAGTTGGAACTTCTTGAAGGTTTTCTGCTGCTGTGGGCTAATCTTCTTCAAGGGCACTAAATGCCTTCAATGCTGCTTCCAGTAGACCTTGGCACTTAGTGACTTCGATAGCAATATTCTGCGCTGCGGTCTTCACTACTCCCTGTCTTAACTATTGTTTGTCTGGTGGAGTTTGTGGATTGCGCTGTGCTTTCAGGGGAGCAATTTCAGACTCATGGAGAATCTCCATGTCTTCCTTCTCATTCTTAAGACTATTGACCAGATTGCCAATCTTTATAATATTATCTTCTGGTTCTATTTGTACTTCAAAGTCATTAATGTTTTCTACAATCACAGTGATCATTGTCTCCAATCTCAGCCGATGATCATTCTCGTCCTGCAGTAGCATGGTTCTCCGCAAGCTCTCCTTTATTGCGTCTGTGGTTCTTTCATGCATTTCTTTAGCAACTTGCATCTGCAAGTAATGGAATCCTGGCAATGGTATGCTTGCAAGATCAAGCTCCACGCGCTCTACATTCGCTGTATTTAGCATTTCTTGATCTTTTAATGGTAACCTGATAGATAGTGGATGCAAATGGACAATACGGGACCTTGCAAGAGCTAACATTTGCTGCTACGAAGTCCCCGTGGACCCTTTTTCAGCTATTGACTCATGGTGTAATGGTAATCTTCTGCTGACTTCATCAAATTTTTGGGATAAACCTTGCAGTGTAGTGAGGTTATGATTTAAGCTGTCTTGAATTGCCTTTTCCTCCTTCTCTTTGTCTGTCGAAAGTTCCTCCATTTGTTCAGTTACCCTCGCGACAATCAGTAAATAATCATCTTCGCGGAGCACTGTGTCTAATTGGTCTTTGTTTGCTTTCTGCTTTTTCATTGGTTCCTTGTGTCCTAAAGGACTTCCAACGTCCTTCCTTTTGGCTGACTCTTTATCTTCTACGATGGGACATGGGATAGGGTTATCCTCACCAGAATCACTTTCGATATCCACGACCTCAACTCGAAATTCAATTGGCCATTCCTTCATTAAGTTCTCAATATCTTCCTCATACATATTGTAGATTCCTGGGTACCAATCAGCATTCTTCGTCTGCGCTTTGGGTGAAATGGATATGCATTTCATCCCAGCATAAAATTTTTATAACGTGGATATATTTGCTTTTTATCTGCTTTGGTATGTGAGGCGTGATCATGATGGCCCCACGCAGCTGGTCATAATATGTGTAAAAGACCAGCGCTGTCTTGTGCTGTCGCTCTAAATTCAAGTTCGCCCATAGTTCTGAAATCTAGCGCCTCTGCAGTCTGAAGTGTTTGTGACCACTCCGACATATTGCTTCGGTTCCCTCCACCCCAAGAAGCCGATCAATACGATGAACCAGGTGAAGTGGAAGTTTCCACCATTGATTTGTGTCTCATTCAGTTCTTCAAGGAACTCATTTAATAGGAATTGGGACCAGTTGAATTCTTGTCCCTCGGCAGCTGCAGCGCCAAGTAGTATTGCGCCTGCATTTACTTCTAATGGTCTGCACTTCCTTAAGATTTTTCCCGCTAACAGCTGCGTGACAAACCTTATTGCATCATCCTTTATGTCATCCATCTAGAAGCCTCGCTTCCCTTTGACCATAGATTGTGTTTGCTTCATTAATACTGCTACCTCTTTATCCTTTGTCTTTCCCTGGAAGAACTTCCTTGGGTCTTCTCCCCTTTTGCTTAATCTAGTTATACGGTGGATTAAGTCAATTGTCAGGTCGATATTCTGGTCTAGCCATAAATATCCTTGGTGGATGCGAGCCATAAGAGTTCGCACCACCGCGTTGAGCTTCGGTGATCTGTCGAAATGTGGAATCCTTAGCAAGTTGAGCAGCCCAAACTTGGATACTCCTGACAACCAGCTCTTGGCGACCAAGGCGAGGTCACCCTTTGCATTCTTCTTCCAACACATGTATTTATCGGGCTAGAACTGTGGGAACTTTGGTTCGGTTGGCTTTTCTTTCTGCATTGCTAGCAGATCATAGTCCTCCCATTTGCATTCTGGAATCTTTCCTAACATATTTTTTTCCACCTCTACATGCTTTGATATTGGTGAGAGTGGTATCTCATACTTTGGACTCTTCAACAGTCTAATGGCCGGTGCATCTACTGCATGCGCCAAGATGTAGTATGGAGTCATATTTATCGGTATTTCTTTATCGGCAAGGAGATTTTTTGGCCCTACCGAACTTGTCTGCGGTATTTTTGATCTGGGCGCTGCTGGATTTTTCCCTTTGTCTTGCATTGAGGGCCCGTGTCTTGGTGATCTCCTTGGACCTTGTTTTGATTCTGTGACGAATTTCTTGTTTGGGGTTCTCATTAACTCATCAATACCTCCGTGTTTGAACAACTTCACAGTCTCTTCGACCATGAACTCTTTATCAATACAGAACCTCTGTGTCATTCACCTGCACACTTAGTCGGCTACCTAGTGGATAACTTATAGTCTAAGACTCAGGAAACAGTAATTGCAAGAATTTCTAAGTGCTGCATTATATATAGCTGCGGCTGATCCATCTCTGCGCCCCTTAATGGTTAAATAAGCATTAAATCTAATATCCATTAGCTAAATCTGGCAGATTCTTGGGTCATTTCCGTCATTAAGTTGTTCAGAACGGCTATCTGTTCTTTAAATGCTCGAGTGGTTGGTCGGAAAGCTACTGTATAACGGCTATATTCCCAACCGACACTGCAACGACTATTTTTTGGGTTCTTGCGTTGAACTACGCAGCAGGTAATTTTTGGTTCTGTGCAGGTACTTCGTGGCATATAGTTTCTTTTCTTTCCAATTGCTGCTTTTTGAATGTTGAAACAACGCATTTTTTTTTTTTTTTTAACGTGGTACGTTGTATATATCTATCTTTATCAGTATATGTACAGACTTTTCCACAGTTTCTAGTACCTCATTCCAACTGTACTTGGCACTAAGAAACTTTCCTTTCTTATTGATCATTTTGGATGGTGCGAAGCAGGACTATCGCGGTAAAGCTTTAGTCTGCTTCCATTTATCAAATGGGTAGTGTATCACTGGCTAAAGTAGCTAACTAGAATGTGCCACCATTAGTAACATCTATTACAGTATATGGTCCAAGCCAATGCATTTTATATTTTCCAGGAAACTTCATGAATTTACTATCATACAATAGGACTAGATCACCTACTTGAAAAGACTTATTCTTGATGTGGCGATTGTGCCATGCTTTTTCTCAGTCTTTCTACACTTGCTGGTGGAATCCTGCGATGAAGCGTTCTTCTTCCAATCCAACCAAGTGTGATAGCCTTTCTTCTAGTGCTGCGCGGTCTGCCATCCCTATAAATGCAGTTATTCTCAAGCTGGGTATAATGTACTCCATTGGCATTATTGCTTCTTGTTCGTAAGCCAATTTGAAAGGTGTATGTCCAGTTAATTTCTTGCATGTTGTTCTGTACGCCCATAATACAGATGGAATGCACAGGTCCCAGTCATCGTGGTTTACATTGCATACCTTGGTTAGCGCATTCTCAAGTACTTTATTAAATGCTTCGACAATGCCATTCTCTTGTGGGTGATAAGGCATACTGCATTGATGATGGATGTAGAACTCTTCAATTAAAGCTTCAATAGTTCTGTTTAGAAAATGGGTGCCTTAATCACTCATCAAAATATCTAGGCATCCAAATCATGTAAGGATATTCTCAAAAATAAATTGTGCAGCTGTAGCTGCGCTACAGTCCTTGATTGGTTTTGTTTCTGCCCATCTGGTGAGGTAGTCAGCTGCTGTAATAATGTACCTCGCACCAGTTCTTTTTCCTGGTGGGTTATTAGGTCCCACGAAATCAATTGCCCATTTCTCGAACGCCTGTAAGGTCAGCTAAGGGTTCAACGAAATTTCATCTCTTCTTGACGGTTTCCTTGTCCTTTGATAGACATTGCAGTTCTGGCAATGTTCTTTGGAGTCCTTATGAATCATAGGCCACCATATCCCTGCGCGCAATATCTTCTGTGCAGTAGCCCTTCCTGCATAATGACCTCCTGCGACTCCTGAATGCGCATCAACTAATATAAATGGCTTCTCATGTTCTAATACACATCTTCACAACACTTCATCAGGTCCTAACTTGTAGAGCTGTCCTGCGATAATGGTGAAGTCTACGGCTTGCACTATCAGTTGTTTCCTTTGCTGCGTAGTGAATTCAGTAGGTGCAAACCCGGTAGTTAGAAGGTAAATGATATCCTGATAGTAATCATCGACAACCTGTATAGCAAATAATTGCGCATCGGGCTAATTGTCTTCTAGATTCGTTGGTTCTTCTCCTAACTCGATCCTTGATAGATGATCAGGGCCTGATTTAATCTGCTTGGTTTAACTATTATTTCAAAATCGTACTCTTGGAAGAGTAATAGCCATCTGCAAATTCACCCCCTAACACTGGCTTATTGACCAGGTATTTTAATGCAGAATGGTCAGTAAACATTAAGAAGTGCACACCAAGCAAATAGTGTTTGAATTTCTGTAGCGCATATACCATTGCAAGTCCTTCCCTTTCGGTAGTGGTATAGTTTTTCTCAGCAGATGACAACTTTCTGCTGGAAAATGCAATGGGATGATCAATTCCTCCTTCTCATGGCTGCGCAAGAACGATACCCAATGCTATACATGAAGCATCAACATACATGTACGTGAAATGGCTTTTCTCAGTCTGGAAAAACTAGGATCGGCACAGTGACCATTTTTTCTTTCAATGTGTCAAATCCTTTCTCGCAGTCCTCATTCCAAATGAATGGTGCATCCTTTTTCAAAAGCTTCTCCATTGCTGCGGTTATCTGTGCATAACCTTTTATGAATTTTCTGTAGTATTCGATATGCCCTAGTGTAGTGCAGAATTGTTTAACTGAATTTGGTGTAGGAAAATTTACAATAACTGCTATCTTCGCTGGATCAACCATCAACCCTTGCTTACACACACTATGTCCCTACAGAATCCCATATGGAACACAGAAAATACATTTCTTTAAATTCAATGAAATCTGATGCTGTCTACATTTTTCTAACATCATTCTTAGGTTCGCGGAATGGTTCTTCAATAACCCAAAAATGGTCCAATCATCAAAGTAAACTTCTAGAAACTTGTGAATGAAGTCTTTGAATGATGCGATCACTACTCTTGAAAATATGGCTTGTGCATTCTTCAAGCCAAAAGGAATCACTGTATATTGAAATGACCCCCATTCTGTTGCAAAAGTGGTTTTGTGCCTATCGGCTGGATCAATTTTTATCTGATGATATCCAGAAAATCCATCAGTGAAAGAGTATGCTTCATTCCCTCCAACGTTATCAAGTACTTCATCAGTAAAAGGTGTAGGAAATGGATCATGCATAGAGGCATCATTCAACTTTATGAGATCAACACAGATTCTAATCTCACCCTTTGTTTTCTTGTCTTGGATGACCATTGGGATTATCCATTCAGATTCTTCGACTGGCTCAATAATTCCTGCATCGAGCATATTATCGAGTTCTGCTTTAACTCATTCATTGTAGCATGGATTCAATCTATATGGACTTTGTTTAATAGGTTTCGCTCTTGGATTAAGAGGAATTCTCATCACTCCTAAGTCTCCCAGGATACCTTTCATTTCTGTGAACTTCGTTGGGAATACTTCCTAATATTCCTGTAATATAGTTGCGATCTCTGCAACTGTGTCATCATCCTAGTAGTCTCCTATTGTTGTGAACTTCGGCTGTTCAGGGGTGCCGATGTTCACTTTATTTTTTTTAACCAGTCCACTCATAATTGGAATTTCTAGTGGAGGTCCCTCTACCTCGCGTATACCTTCTGATTCTTGGATTTTTATGTATAAACTGAGGTTTTTTAGGAACTTACCTCTGAATCCTTTGAAAAAGTATGCTTCAGCTTGGCTGTAGGACTTCAGCGTGTTTACAGCAAATTCGGTCACAAATCCTTCTAATATGCTATCAACCCAAAAGTCAATTGCTCGTGACAGTGGGCTGTTGATTGCTTTAAGTTGTTTGGTAAGCTCTGGACTCCACTCTATAGGTACTCCACGTTGGGAACAATTCTTTCTTTTTGTTAGGTGTGATATCCACTCATGTAGCTCGTTTGGAAATGAAGCCCAAAAAATTTCGTGGATGTCCCTCCACAAGTATCTATTCAACCATTGTACGTCAGATAGACGTGGATGTCTGTTTTCTTTCTTTGCGAAGTCTCTTTCGATATTATAGCACCAAGCCCAGATTTCTTTCTGTTCTAGATGCCAACTGTTGGACATTACTTTTCTGAATACACTATTGCATCACTGTTCTTAGCACGGCAATAGAACCATTTGTTGGTCGACGCACTGTTCTAGAGGTTTTCCAATGTAGACCCAGGTACTTCGCGGTACAAAATACCAACAAAACCCCTATTCACCGGCCCTTTCGGCAACAGACTGCAAGCAGCCTGATATCTCACCCGAGGCGAAGATGAGGGGGTGGTTGCAGAAGCAGGTTTCCACAACCTTGTGATGTGAGTGATTCAACTGCTTAATGCGCAGCGCGGTGACAAACTACGCAGCTGTGTTTGATGATCGCGCAAAGTCTCCTACTCTGCGTCGAGTATTTTCAGGAACAAGGATATTGGCACCCTCAGTGTGGCCCCCAAGCCGTGCAGCGGGTTTGTGAGCTTTGATACTGCGATTCAATCCTTAACAATTAACTGTGTAGTTATCATATCGATCCATTCATTCAAAACTTATAGGTGCTTTACTGTTTAATATTCCTCCCTACATGAACTACTTAGCATCTTATTCCATCATTTCCATGGCGAATACAAATCATAGTAAACATATAACAAGCAATAATAATTTCATGCATGCACTGTAAGTAAATTAGATCACAAATTAATGGCAATCATACACAACAATCACATAACACAATAGTTTAACGTGGTTCACCCCCCCGGATGGGAAGATACGTCCACAAGAACTGTTGTTTATTTATCTTGGAAAGGGTACAACAGTTCTTCGCCTACGCACTCAGCTGCAGATGCTCTTCTCTTTCTCTCTCAAAATTAGGCCTCTGCGCACTCAACTACAGAGCCTTTACAATGCTTCTCTCTAATAGACCTCACAATATTCAATATTGATCGACAAAATGAAGACTTAACATTAACCCTTTCCCTTTACAAAATTTCCTTATTTATAGATCAAGACCTGTAGGTCATGTCTTTTACATCTTGAAGGAAGAACCCTTAGGTTTACAAAAACTGTCACGGTTTTCCCAAAACCGGACTACTGATATCTGGCAGCGGATCTTATTTTATATGCGCGCCAACATGTTTCCTCCATCGAGCTGTTCCTTCCTTTCTGGCCTTAGATGACTGGTTGGAGTAGTAGTAGTCTTCTGCCCGTTGTGATCAGTCACCTACCTTCGATCTGCACCTACCCACTGCTTGGTAGTTATCGACAATATTTGCCAAAGATAGGTCTTTTGTGACCTAACCAAAACAACTGCCTTTATCCGTACATGCTCTGCTTAGCTAGATCTTCGTTGACGTGGCACATCGCGGCGCTGTACTCCTCACAGCACCAACCTCGCATCTCCTCCGATACTATGCTATGCGCAACTTCGCAGCATACCAAAACTTATCCCAAAATTTTTCAAACTTAACTGCGCTTATCTCCGTAGTTCTCAAAATTCCTTATGTTCAAAAATGCCCCATCTAGGCCAGGCCCAACAAACCAACATGCAAATTAAATCATATATCAACAATGGATCTGATAATCTGTAAACTCAAATAAATCCCAGTAACAAACAAAGAAAAACATGTATAGAAAATCTGACAAAAGAAAGTGGATCTAATCAATAATAACATAAATTATACTTTGAAAATTAAGGAGCCATACCTGATTAGATGACCTAGCAGCTACCATTACTTTGACAACTCCAATGTATGCAACTGAAGGTGGGGGGATGACTCTCCACCCAACCAACCCCCAACCAATGGATGAGGCCCCCGAGCCCCCAAAAATTAACCCTATGGTAGATTGCTTGCTTTCCTCTTTCTTGGCTCCTCTAGAGCTCTCATTCCAAAATGCAAAAGACCAAAAAATCCCCTCTCTCTTCTTCTCCTCCTTTTATCTCCCCCTTCTCCCCTTTTTCTTAATTTGTTTTAATGCAATTTGTTTTCCATCTTTTTCTTAATTTGTTTTAATGCAATTTGTTTTCCATCTTTTTCTTTCATATTCCCATTATATTATTTACCCCTTTTATCCATTATTTTACATTCCATTATATATATATATTCTATTATATACATTTCATTATATATATTCCCTTTTTATTATTTTACCCCTTTTTATTTCATTATTTTACATGAGGGTTGTTACACTAAAATTGTTGAGATTTGTGCTTTTAAGAAATTAAAGCATAGTAAATCATGGTTAGTTCAACTAGCCACTGGAACCAAGAGAAAAGTTAGTGAAATGGTAGAGCAATGTCCATTAGAGATGGATGGGATATTCACTTGTGCAAATTTGAATATTCTGCCACTTAGTTCCTATGATATTCTCATTGGAATGGACTGGTTAGGAACACATAGAGTTAAACTTGATTTCTACAACAAGACTTTTGAATGGATGGATGAAGAAGGAAACCCAAGGATCATAAAAGGCATTCCAAAAGTGATTTCTATTAGGCACATTTCAGCCATGCAGCTGAAGAAGTTATGTAGGAAGGGTTGTCAATTGTATGCCGCCCATGTTTTGGAGGCAACAGAGAATGAAACTCCTAAGTTGGAGGACTATCATGTATTGAAAGCATTCAGGGTTGTTTTTCCTGATGAGATTCCAGGACTTCGTCCAAAGAGAGACATTGATTTCACAATTTACCTTGTGCTGGGAGCTGCACCAGTGTCCAAGACACCCTACATGATGAGTACACCGAAATTGCTAGAATTGAAAATGCAGTTACAAGAGTTGTTGGAAAAGAAATATATCAGACCAAGTGTGTCCCCATGGGGAGCACGTGTGCTATTTGTGAAAAAGAAAGATGGAACACTCAAGTTATGTATTGGCTATAGGAAATTGAACAAAGTCACTGTGAAGAACACATACACATTACCTCAAATTGGTGACCTTTTTTATCAAATGAGAGGAGCAAAGGTATTTTCAAAGATTGACTTGAGGTCTGGTTACCATCAGGTAATAATCAAAGAAGATGATATTCATAAGACAACCTTTAGGAAAATGTATGGACACTATGAATTTGTGGTGATACCATTTGGTCTCACGAATGTACCGGCTACATTCATGTGTCTCATGAACAATGTTGCTAGCAAGTATTTAGACAAGTTTGTTCTTGTTTTTCTAGATGACATTCTTATCTATTCTAAGAATGAAGAAGAGCATGAAGAATAATTGAGAATGGCCTTGCAATTGTTAAGGAAATATAAGATGTATGCAAAGTTGAGAAAATGTGACTTTTATAAATATAGGATTCATTATTTGGGTCACATTATCTCGGAGGAAGGAATATATGTGGATCCTGAGAAGATTGAAGACATTATGAATTGGCCAAATCCAAGGAATGTGACATATGTGCTATCATCTATGGGACTTCTTGGTTACTACATGAGGTTAATTGAAGGATTCTCCAAGGTTGCACACCCAATCAATTCTTTGCAAAAAAGGGGATAAAGTTTGAATGGACACCGAAATGTGAAGAAAGCTTCCAACGATTGAAAAATATTCTCATGAGTGCACCAATTTTAAAAATTACAGACCCAAAAAAAGACTTTATGGTGTGTACTGATGCATGCAATTAGATACTTGGAGGAGTTCTTATGCAAGACAACCATGTGGTATGCTATGAGTCAAGGGAGCTGAAGGAGCATGAGAAGAACCATGCAACTCATGATTTAGAACTTGCATCCATAGTGCATGCTTTAAATATGTTGAGGCATTACTTAATGGGAAGGAAATTTGAACTAAAGATAGACCATTGTGGTCTGAAATACTTGTTTGAGCAGCCAACATTAAATGCCAACATTAAATGCTAGGCAAGCTAGATGGATGGAATTTTTGTGTGAATTTGATTTTGAGATCAAACACATAAAAGGTAAAGAAAATAAGGTGGTTGATACACTCAACAAAAAAGTATATGAAATGCATGTGGCAGCCTTTAGTACCTGTCAATAAGATTTGATGCAACAGATTGTTAACCATATTGTTGAAGATGAAATGTATGTGTAGATAAAGAAAAAATTGCAACAGTAGAACTTTGAAAAGAGGTATGAAGGGTATAATTTGGAAAGTGATGGACTTCTTACTTATAAGAATAGGATTTATGATTCCAAATGTGGCAGACTTTAGGAGGATTGTGATGGATGAAATCCATAAGGATCCATATTCAAGTCACCCAGGATATCGGAAAACAATTGCTACAGCCATAAAAAAATATTTTTGGCCAAGGATGAAGAAGGACATCGCTGAATACATTTATAAGTGCATGGAATGTCAGCAGGTGAAGGTTGAACACCAACACCCAACATGTTTATCTCATCCATTGCCAATTCCAGAATGGAAATGGGAGATAATTTCCATGGATTTTATTACGGATTTGTCGATGACAATAAAACAACATGATTCCATCATGGTGGTGGTGGACAAGTTAAGAAATGAAACACACTTTATACTGGTTAAGTCCACATATAAAGTCGATTCCATTGCAAAGATTTTCACGAAGGAGATTTTCAGGTTGCATGGATTTCCTAAAGAAATAATTTCTTATAGGGATACCAAGTTCACTTCAAATTTTTGGATAGGTCTTTTTGCAGATTTGGGTATGCAGTTGAACTTTAGCACCACATACGATCCTCAGATAGATGGACAAACAAAAAGAGTAAATCAGGTGCTTGAAGACATGCTTTGCATGTATGTGATGGAAAAACCATCCAAGTGGGAGCATTATCTACACTTGGTAGAGTTTGCATATAATAATCGGAAACAAGTATCATTGGGAATGAGTCCATTTGAGGCTTTGTATAGTTGGAAGTGTAGGGAATCGGTGATTTGGGATAATCCACTGAATAGAATTGTGCTTTGGCCAAAATTGCTTAAGGAAATGGAACAAGAGGTTGCAAAGATCAGACATAATTTAAAAGCAGCCCAAGATAGACATAAAAGCTATGCAGATAAGCACATGGTGCATAGAGAGTTTAGTGTTGGGGATCATGTTTACCTTAAAGTGAGGCCAAGGAATAGTTCCTTGAAGCTTGGGAGTTGTGCTAATATATCACCTAGATATTGTGGGCCATTTGAATTTCTTGAAAGAATAGGGCCAGTTGCTTATAGACTTGCATTTCCTGCTAACACTAGATCTCATAATGTTTTTCATGATTCTTTGCTTAAGAAATATGTACATGATCCTAACCATGTGATTAATTGGAATGTGATCCAGGTGGAACTCGAGGGAGAGTTCCAAACCAAGCCATTGCGCATCCTAGACAAGAAGGTAACATTGCTCTGGAACCGATCCATCAGACAGGTGAAGGTGCAATGGAAGCACTACGGTCCCGATAAATCTACATGGGAGTTGGAGGATGACATGAGAGTGGCATATCCATTTTTGTTCAATTTTGAAGAGCACCGAGGACAGTGCTAATTCAAGGGGGATGGGAATGTAATATCCCGATTTTGACCCGTTGCATTAAAATTGTAAATAATGTAATATCATTATAAAAATCGTGGTGAGGAGCTCAAGGCCAAGGCCATGCCATTGATTTAGTGTTTTATGTATCAGCAATTAAAAATCGATTCCTATGGATCACGTGCTATCCTGGCACAATGGAAATTACCAATATCATGTAAATATATATAATAATAAAAACACCCACAACTAGCTATGCAATGCAACAAGAGTATGGGGGCATGATTTTTACAAGGAATAGGGAGGGAAAATATTCAAACCCTTGAGCCAATAGTGTCAAGCCAAGTGTCAATGAGAGAACCCATAAACCATCAACTACCCATTTTGACTTTTGTACCCAATCATTTATTTCTTCCAAAAGTTGGTTGAGTTAGTTAATGCTTTGGGGAATAGAGAGGTATGGCTATTCAATTTCGTGTATGGGAAAGCCATCAATTTTGAAAATCACGTTTTTTCTTCCTGGGTAAGAAAGGACCCACGAAATTGCTACCCAAGCCATTATTCATGCATGTTTTTTTCTCTCTCACGCAGTTTGAGCTTGTTGGGTGTTTTCCTCCATGTTTTTGTTGAGCATTCCCTCATTTTCCATAGCTGGGAAGTCGTTTTTGTGTTGTAGAATGACTGAGAGGAAGGGAGTCTCAATTTGGGGGTCCATAGAGGCCATTTTTTCCCTTTGAATTCCCATATACTTGTGGGAAACTTGAATTTGTTCCCCAAGGGTTGATTTCCCCTCTCAAAGGTCGTGTTTGGTGTGCCACTAATTGGAAGAACTCATGTGAACCCTATTTTGTAAATCCCATAGTGAAAAACGTTTTTCCATTTCCAACATTGGTTCCTTGCTGTTAGATGCATCATTTGTTTTGGATTGAACTTGTGTGTGTAAGAAACTACGAGTGGAAGAGGATTATAATTGCCTTGATAAACCTAGTGAAGAGTGTAACCTCCCAAAGATGATAGGGCTTTGTATAACACACCCTGAAGAGCACTAGAAGGGAAGGTATGTCCCAAGGTACCATGGAGCAGTGAAGGGGATACTTCCTTGTGTTGGGTGTGTAGGTATTGTGGGGGCCAAGCTAGCTAAAACTTGGAGGATTGCCAATCTTTCTGTGGTTGAGCTTGTTGTCCACTGATTTTCATTTAGGTGGATTCCTTGTGAACCTCAAAAGACTTGAATAACTTACATTGTTCATTTCTAGAGTTCAAAAGATCATCAGGCCAAATTTTTGGCCCTTTGTAAAATTTGCATGTCCAGACCCCCATGGAGGAATTGTAATAAGTTGGTCTAAGCGTGGTAATTTTTTAAAATGCTTGGCCTACCTTAGGTTTATCTATCAAGGGGATACTCTAGATTGTTGTTTCCTTAGGAATTATGCGTTACACTTCAGTGGCGTATATTTCCTGAGTTTTCACTCACCTCTAAAGCTGGAGTATTTTCCATGGTGGTCGAACCTAAGGAGGTTATTAAAGCCCATGTGTCTATGTATTTTTCACATGTTAGACATAAATAATGATTCATATGGACATGCACTAGGTCCCCTAGGATTTTCAAGTTATTCGGACAAAAATAAATTTTCCCGTTTAATGGGATTTTTTTAATAATTTAATTAAAAAATAAAAAAAGTGATAAAAGTATGGTTAGGAGGTGAATTTTTGCACGGGGGTGCTTGTTTTCTAACCCAGAACACCCAAAAAATCCCTAAACCCACTTTTCCTAAGTTCTAAGTGACTACTTTCCACTTAAATAAATATTCTCTCAGAATTAATTTTGAGGAATTATTTAATTAAAAAAATAGAGATATGAGAGAAAATCAAATTCCTAAATCAATGGAATTTGTCTCTGTGAAGGCACAGTTGAGTTGGAAAATGCATTTAAGGAATATTCCAATCAAATTTGGGCCAAATCAATCAAGGATTGAGTGAAGGCGAGTTGTCTTCTTTGGAGAGACACACCCTCTCCTCTCTTGGGCAACTTCTTCTATGTGGCAAGTTGTGGTTGCAGAATGGAGGAGTTTCCAAGGATTTGAGGGAGGAGCCCTCCTTATGTGGCAGCCACCTCACCCTAATCCCTTCCATTAAGCCTTCAATCAAGGCATTGATCTCTCCTTATCTCTAGTGATGCGCCCCTCCTCATGGATGCACCCCCCCTCTCTCTAATTTCTTATAAAAGTAAGGCTCTTGATCCTATTTCTTCATGGAGCATTGAACCTCTGCTCATGTACTATTTGGAATTTATTCTACTTGTTTAATAAAATCTTATGAAGGCTTTGGCTTCTCATGGTTGCATTTCCCTCGCATGGTTGTGATTGTTGATGAATATTGAGGTGATATCTAGTTAGCTCTACATTCTCTTTTTGCAAACTTATAGATTGATTCTAGATTATTAGAATAAGTATTTGCAGATTCCAATTTACTTATTTATGTTTCATTGTAATGTCCCTTTTTTTATTTTTATGAAAATAGTGAAAATTTCAATTTTTTTCCCTAGTTCGACCTTTGACTAGTTATGATGTCTTGGTCTCCAAATTGCTCCAATTGCTTCCAAATATTCTGAGCAGGTGTATGGATGATTTTATAACATAAATATGAGGTTAAGGGATGATTTTGTACCTTTAAAATACTTCTGCAAATCCTCTTTTAATTCTGGTCAATGTAGGGAACTTGACTAGCAATTTGGGGTTCAAATCCCCCTAGGGTAAGGGCTGAAGATGTCTCTCCAAATGGTACTGAACTCTCTCAAATTTCTAAAAAGAGGTAGGGGAAATAAAGGGGACATAAAAAGGGTCTCATATACATCTCCATTCAATTAATTTTGTCTACTACAACACTCTCAAAATCAGAAGCAAAATACTAGTTTCGACCTTGGGGGAAATGATAGGCAAACTTCTCCAAATGCTATGAAACTGAACCAAATGACTCTAAAATAGTAGGTACTGAACATGAAACTTGTAACACACATTATTAACAATCCATATATAATTATTCCATCATTGGTTCAATTATTCATTCGAAATTATCATCACAGCATTGGCAAACATCAACATACTGGGGAAAAGGCACCATTTTCTCATTAATGATCAGATTTATACATTTCCACTTGGAATATCGAACTGAAAATTTATGAAGGTGAATAAAAGAGAATTTAATTCATATTAAAAAATAAATTAGGCATTAGAATCTCCCCCAAAGAGTACAATAGCTCACCAAGTGTGCCTTCCCTCAAGGATCATGAATATGCCAAGCAAACTGAAAATGGTTGGAGGAATGAGATGAACCAAGAGTGATCATGAGATTCCATGTAGATTATAAATTCAAAAAAAACTCCATTAAATCTCTCATGAAAGGTCTAAATGAACTTTCCCACTACCAACTAGGATGGGAATCTTTCACCCTCGAAATTGGCTAAGGCAAGTATAGAAGCATTCCACTAGCTTTCTTCACATATGAAAATTCTGAAAATGATCAAAATATCTTCTATTGGTTGATCCCAATATTTTATAAACATACTTATCCTTCTAAGGTTCCAATTCCATCCAAAGACTCCAAGCCAATTCGAATTAGGGAGTGGTTCATGATTTTCCATGTGTCCTCCACTTCCTAGTCTTCCACCTTCCACCAATTCGAGTAGGAATCCTTTGAGCTTCTCTAACTCCCATGAGTGCTCTCTTGGCTGCTATTTTTGGTCCTGACATGTCATAATGTCAGATGTCAGCAATCAGTTTTGCAATTTGTCTTAGGTGTCATAACATCTTCATCATTGTTGTCATATAGGTTAGAGAATCTAGTCCAAGTGTTCAATAACTCCTCATTTGACTCTTCCTCTTCTATGGGAGTTACATTTCCATCCCAATTCGACCTATGATACATATTTCTAAGTGTATTAGCCTTCCAACCCCTCCCAAGAACCTTAGGATTCCCATGGATTCGAATTTACAAGAGGAGGATGCCATGTGGCACAGAATTTCTAGCTTGTGTGGGCCCCACAACCTCCATGTGTCTTCATGAACCATTGTCACTTTGATTTTCCCTTGTATTTATTTATTTATCTCCTTTATTAAATATTTATTCCATTCTAATGTCCAAACACCAATTATTAGCTCCCTTATTGCAAATCCTCATGTCTCTATCCAACCTAGGGAACGAGTAGGATTGATGAAATTTCCTTGTTATGAATTCATTTGAATGGGGACATTACAGTACTCTCCACCCAAGATTGCTTGTACTCAATCAATTTCAGATTTGGATGCTGCAAAATTTGTTCCTCCTCCCATGTGGCATCTTCACTTGGGAGATCCTTCCATTGTACCAAGTATTCTTTGATAGTTCTTCTCCTTAACCTTCTTTCCCTAGTCTTGAAAATTTTTTCTGGAACAAGTGTGAGCTGATCTTCATCATCCAAAGGAGGAAGTTTTTCTGAAATGACAATTTGCTAACCAATGGATTTTTTGAGACTTGAAACATGAAATACATTATGGATTTTACTTCCTTCCGGAAGTTCTAACTCATATGTTACCTCTCCAACCTTCTGAACTACCTTGTATGGGCCATAGTATCTCAGCTTTAGCTTTTCTGCTCCCTTATTTTTCAAGGATGTTTGTTTATATGGATGCAACCTTAAATATACCAAATCATTGACCTGAAAGGTCCTTTCTTCCCTATGTTGATCTTCATATTGTTTTTTGCTGATTTTGGGCTACCTTCAAGTTGTCTTTCAAGAGCATCAAAATTTCTTGGCTCTCTTCCACCCAATATTTACCTTTTGGGGCTCTACTATCACCAAAGATAAGCTCAACAAAAGTAAGTGCATCATAACCATATAATTCTTTGAAAGGAGACATTCCTATTGACATATGAAAGGTGGTGTTGTAACAAAACTCACCCAAATGTAGCCATTTTGCCCATGTTTTTTGCTGCTCTCCCACATACTTCCTTAGGTACCCTTCCAACCATTGATTCACCCTCTCTGTTTGGCCATCAGTTTGTGGATGATATCTTGTGCTTGGAGTCAATTGAGTTCCCACCAATAGAAAAATTTCTTGCCAAAAAGCACCCATGAATCTACTATCTCTATCACTTACAATACTCTTGGGGAGCCCATGCAATCTGAATATTTATTTAAAAAAAATGCTAGACACTTGTGCAGTAATAAAAGATGATGTAACAACAAAGAAATGAGAAAATTTGGTCAACCTATCCACTACCACATATATGCAATCATTTCCCAAAGATTTGGGCAAACTTGTGATGAAGTCCATTGAAATACTCTCCCATTTTTGTTCTAGAATGGGCAATGGTTGCAATAAACCAACTGGGCATGTAAGTTCAGATTTGTTTTGCTGACATACCTTACATTCATTCACATATTTCAGAACATCTTCCTTTAGCGCCTTCCAAAAAAACCTTTTCCTTAATTTCCTATAAGTTTTGAAGATCCTTGGATGGCCAACTAGTGGGGAATCATGTGCTTCTTGCAAAATCTTGTACTTGAGTTTTGAATTTTGAACCAAGTAAATTCTTCCCTTATAATATATTATCCCATTCAAAATCTTGTAGTTATCATTCCCTTTGAACCCATCTAATACATCACAAGCAAATCCATCTTTTGCATATTCAACCATTAGCATGTTTTTCCAATCTTTTGCAATGTCCATGAGAGAAAACGAAAGTCTTCTAGATAATGCATAAGCTACAATGTCATTTTTCCCTTTCACATATTCAATATCAAAATCAAAATCTTGGATCTTGCTTACCCACTTTTGTTTCCTCTCATTAAGATCTTTTTGGGTGAGGAAGTGCCTTAGACTATTGTGATCAGTTTTCACCACAAACTTGTTTCCCACCAAGTATTGTCTAAACTTGGCCAATGCATGCATGATGGCCAACATTTCTTTATCATAGATGGAGTAAAGCTTTTCATGTGGCTGCAACTTTATGCTCTCAAAGGCTATCACAGGGGCTTCACTAGAAGGCAATATAATATCACGTTCATTCATATTGCGGTATTAAATATTCATGAAAACCTAAAAATTATATTGCTTATATATTAACAGGCAAAGGTTTTTTATTTATTTAATGTAACAATACAAAAATACGTTGGGGTCTTTTTTATATGGGAAGGCTGAAAAATATCCACCAAATGGAGATGGAGGGATCACGGCCAGATGAGAAATTGAGTTGAGGCAAGGCTCGGGCTTACTAGTACGCAGGGAAATCATGTCTTGATGCATGCTTGAGGCCAGGGGTTTCATGGTGATGTGGGTTTCCAGTCGATCATAGTCGAGAGATAGTGGTCATTGAAAGCCAATTATTACCAATAGCACTCAGCCAGTTGTTACCAATAGCCTTGGGAGGCTCTAAGCCTCCAGGGCCTATTATAGGCCCTCAATAGGCCTTGGGGGCTTGAATACCCAACCACTTGTGCCTATTACAGGCCTTGGGAGGTTTAGTCAACCTCCTAGAGCTTGTTACAGGCCCTGGGGGCTTGGATACCTAGCCCACAACAGGCTTAGTCAGCGATTGGGGAACTGCAACATGCAATCTAAATGTTGTAGTATGTGCATTGGCTCTAGTGACATACAAGAAGTGATCTCCTATCTCTTCATTAGACCATTAGATGTTGCAAATCATAATGATATGTGGTTGAGTAATTGCATTATGGGTGAAGTAATGTGCATCCACAATATACATCGAAATAATAAAGGTGCATTGTAGAATGCATGTGGGGTCATAAGAGGGGTATCATATCAATATACTAGGTAGAAATATAAAGGGGTTGTTGACCAACGCGACCTCGGTCGACAGGGGTTTGCCTCATTGTCAACACATACCGCAGTCTCCCTAGGCACCGGCCCCGGTAGGTTTGAGCCCACCGAGCAACACTCGCAGAGCGGATGAGGTCTCACCCGAGGCATCCAGGAAGAGCAGACGGAACCATGTTTCCGCTGAGGGAGGAGGAGAGTTGTGGATGCACGGGCTAACTCTATTGTAGTACTTAGACAGAAACTTTAAACATTCGGCAAGGAGTTATAACGTATTACTTCATCGCAACATTTATCATCACATTCATCATACAACATATTACTTAATCACAACATTCATCATCACAGCAATAGTAAGAAGACATTGCATCAAACAACATTCATATATTGCAATATTGCACAAAGATAGTACCAAAACATCATTATATTACTGTCGTGATCATATACCAGAAGCAAAATACAGATCTTGCACATCATTCATCTTCTCTCCCTATCTTCGTCTATGCTTGCCTATCTCTAACACTTACAACTCTCATGTATTTATAGGCTTCTGCCATTACAATATTTGTCCACTTACAACTGACTTCCTAACCGACACTATGGACAATTGACCCAATATCTAACTAACTCGGTCCAAATGACCCCAAAAATACGCAAACCGCGGTACACTGACTCACTATTACATACTATGTGGTCCAAGTGACCCAAAACCTGCCAACTGCAGTATTCTTTAGCACAAAATACTCCTTTCACGCCCTCATCCGATGTGCCATAGCGTCGGCGGTACCGCGACATTTCCTCATCAAACCGCCTGCCAACAGGGGTATAAAAAATGTTAATGAAAAAATTGATACATACAATATCTAGAGAAAATATGGGTTTTTTTAGATTGGGAAGGCATATTGGGAGGGGGTTAAAAAAAAGATTTTGGAAGGCATTTTCCAATATTTAGTGAAATTAGGGGTATTGTTTCATATGCCACGAGCGAATGTGCTATGATATCGGTTTATTGAGTGAAGCCCCCGTGAAGGATATAGGGTGTTGGCCTTGCTTTAGGACATCCCCTATCCCTTCACCTGAAGCATCACATTAGAAAACAAAAGGTTTAGTAAAATCAAGTAATGCAAGTATTGGACAACTACACATTACCTCTTTCATTTTTTGGAATAACTTTTCGGCCTCCTCATCCCACTTGAAAGCATATTTCTTTGTCAAATCAGTGAGTGGAGAAGTCAATTTGGAGAACCCTTTCACAAACTTCCTATAATAGGTGCATATTCCAATGAATCCTCTTAATTATGTGATGTTTTTTGGTGTTGTCCATTCAAGGATGGCCCTTATATTTTCCATGTGCACTTTCAATCCTTCTTGTCCAATAATGTACCCAAGATACAAGAGTTCCTTCATCCCAAATTCACATTTAGACAACTTAGTAAAAAAGGATTGTTCATACAAAATTTTCAGCACAACCTCTAAATGATGCAAATGCTCTTCCCAAGTTTTGTTGTAAATGAGATTGTCATCGAAGAAGACCAAAACAAATTTTCTGAGTTGCTTGCAAAAAATATTATTCATGCATGCTTGGAATGTAGATGGAGCATTAGTTAATCCAAAAGGCATAACAAGAAACTCAAAGTGGCCATAGTGGCATATAAAAGCATTTTTTTGCACATCTTCTTCCTTCATTCAAATTTGATGGTAACCTGATCTAAGATCAATTTTAAAGAAATATTTTGCCACAAATAGCTCATCAATTCTAGGAATAGGATACCTAGTCTTGATGGTCTTCTTGTTCAAATCTCTAAAGTCTATGCACATCCTCAAGGTTCCATATTTTTTCTTCACCAACACTACTGAAGAAGCATAAGGGCTAGAGCTTGGTCTAATGAGTCCCAACTCTAGGAGTTCTTGGATGGCCTTTTCAATTTCATCTTTGAATTTATTTGGATTTCTATAGGGTGGTACATGGATGGGTGAAGTACCCTCCTTCAAAACAATGTTTTGCTCAACCCCCCTATCAGGTGGTCTACCATGTGGAAGATCTCTAAAACAAATTTCATATTTTTGTAGGAGTTTCTCTATCTCCTTTGGGTGTTCAACAACCTGTATGTTTGGCTTGGGAGAGGGTATGTGACATTCAGCAGCCCATTCAATATCTCCATGCCTCAATATAGACCTCATACTATGTGAAGTCGCCACTTGGTTCGGATAGGTGTGCTGCCCTCTCACAACCCTTAGTATTCCTTTTGAATCTTGGAATTTCATTTCAAGAATTTGATAGTTCACTCTATGCTCCGCTATAGAGTACAACCATTTCACTCCAAAAACCACATTAGTATCAGCAACATCAACCACATAAAAGCTATCATAAAAAGTATAGTTACCTATGGTGATTTGCAGCTTTGGAACCCATGTTTTGCACTCCATAGTGTTGTGACCTAGAATGACAACTGTAAAGCCGTAGAATGGTTTAGTATGTATATTCCTTATCTCCACCATGTCTGCATCAATGAATTTATGTGTGGCTCCTCCATCTACCAAAACTGAGGTCCTTTGTCCTAGTACCACACCCTTGCATCGAATAGTGTGATAGCGAGGCACTACTGAAAGTACTGTCATTCTTACTTTTTTAGGTGAGGGCTGATTTTATTCTTGTTTCCCTTCTTCTACTGTATCATATCCCTCTTCTTGATATGAAATATGTTCTTCTTCCTCTATACCCCCTTCATACTCATCATTATCAGAAAATACTTCAATGTATTAAGCTTTTCGCTTAGTACATTTATGCCCCGGTGCCCATGGTTGAAAGCATGTGTAGCACAATTTATTTCTTTTAAGTTCCTCCCTGTTTAGTCCATCTTTCTTATTCTTTTCAAATGAATCCTTTTGCCAAGGATTCTTTTCAAATGTATCTCTTTTCCAAGGCTTCTTTTCAAATCTGAAGTTAGGCTTGGGAGGAAACCTTGTTCTAGGAAGCACATTTTGGAGATCTCTAGTCAAGCTTATAACATCCTTTAATGTAGTTGGTTTGTGGGATTCGACTAATCCTTTTAAGGGTTCAGCCAAACCTTCAGTGAACATCAATACTAACCTTCCCATAGATACATCAGCCACCTTGACTGATAATTTTTGAAACTCCAACATATAATTAGCAGGGGTTCCTACTTGCCTCAATTGGGCTAGTTCTTTGAAAGGTAATTCTGGGTCCTTTTGCTCAAATCTCTCTAATACCCTATCAAAAAATTCTCCATAGGTAGTAACCTGATCATGTCCCAAATTTTTCATACCATGGAACCACCATTCATTGGCATCTCCTTCTAGATGCAAAATTGCCATTTTTAAGGCATCCTCTTCCACCATTGGATTCAACTAAAAATACACATCTAGTTTCTGCACCCAAGTGCTAGCAGAACTTTGAGAGGAACCATCAAAAGTAGGAAGTGGAATTTTACCAATAGCACAACTTAATTCTTTGTTTTGGAATAGAGCCCGATTATCCTCCCTCTTCTTGAGTTTGTTTGAGATAGTAAAGTATTGGTCAAATGGTAGAGTCCTTTTACAATCTTCACTCAACTTTTCCCATTCTTTTACCACTTCACTCATTTCGAATTGAGTGTTAGGCTCTTCTTTGGGCACAAGTAATTAAGGTGCAGTAGGCCTTGGTTTGCTCTGAAATTCATTAGTTCTATTATGGGTTCCTGTGCTTGAAAAAATATGCTCACCCATTGTCTTCTTTTGTTCTGAATGTGAACTACTGCTACCTCTTATTACTTCTTTGCCTCCAAGTTGGCTAGCCATCAATTCGAATCCTTTCATAAGTTGTTAGGTAATGTTTTTGGTCATGTCCTTAGTCATGTATTAAGATAGGGGTTTTATGAGTTTAATATATTCCTTACCATCATCTTAAGTTCCCTAAGTCATAGTTTCAACAAGATACTCTTCTTCTCCTACTTCTTCCTCTTCAACAACAACACCTTCAAGTTCATGTTCTAAGGGTGGTGGCTTATTTTTTTGACTGCTTGTCTTAATGAATGGTTAACCACATCAGGTTCCAAGACCATGCTCTGATACCACTTGTAATGTCCCTTTTTTTTTATTTTTATGAAAATAGTGAAAATTTCAATTTTTTCCCCTAGTTTGACCTTTGACTAGTTATGATGTCTTGGTCTCCAAATTGCTCCAATTGCTTCCAAATATTATGAAAAGGTGTATGGATGAGTATAGGACATAAATATGAGGTTCATGTATTCTTTTGGACCTTTAAAATACTTCTGAAAATCCTCTTTTAATTCTGGTCAATGTAGGGAACTTGACTAGCAACTTGGGGTTCAAATCCCCCTAGGGTAAGGGCTGAAGATGGCTCTCCAAATGGTACTGAACCCTCTCTAATTTCTGAACAGATGTATGGTAAATCAAGGGGACATCAACAAGGTCTCATATACATCTCCATTCAATTAATTTTGTCTGCTAAAACACTCTCAAAATCAAAATCAAAATACTAGTTTCAACCTTGGGGGAAATCATAGGCAAACTTCTCCAAATGCTATGAAGCTGAACCAAATGACTCCAAAAGCTTAGGTACTTAACATGAAACTTGTAACACACATTATTAACAGTCCATATATCATTATTCCATTAGTGTTTCAATTATTCATTCGAAATTATCATCACAACATTGGCAAACATCAACATAGTGGGGAAAAGACACCATTTTCTCATTAATGATCAGATTTATACATTTCCACTTGGAATCTTAACCTGAAAATTTATGAAAGTGAATAACAGAGAATTTAATTCATATAAAAAATAAATGGGGAATTATAAGCTCCCCCAAAGAGTACAATATCTCACCAAGTGCGCCTTCCCTCAAGGATCATGAATATGCCAAGCAAACTGAAAATGGTTGGAGGAATGAGTTGAACCAAGAGTGACTACGAGATGACCAGTAGATTAAAATTGCAACAAAAGATCCATTAAATCTCTCATGAAAGGTCTGAATGACCTTTCCCACTACCAACTAGGATGGGAATCTTTCACCCTCGAAATTGGCAAAGGCAAGTAAAGAAGCACTCCACTAGCCCTCTTCACAAATGCAAATTATGAAAATGACCAAAAGATCTTCTCTTGGTTGATCCCTGTATTTTATAAACATCCTTAGCCTTCTAAGGTTCCAATTCCATCCAAAGACTCCAAGCCAATTCGAATTAGGGAGTGGTTCATGATTTGCCATGTGTCCTCCACTTCCTAGTCTTCCACCTTCCACCAATTCGAGTAGGAATCCTTTGAGCTTCTCTAACTCCCATGAGCGCTCTCTTGGATGCTATTTTTGGGCCTGACATGTCATAATGTCATATGTCAACAATCAGGTCTGCAATTTTTCCTAGGTGTCATAGCATCTCCATCATTGTTGTCATATAGGTTAGGGAATCTAGTCCAAGTGTTCAATAACTCCTCATTTGACTCTTCCTCTTCTATGGGAGTTACATTTCCATCCCAATTCGACCTATGATGCATATTTCCAAGTGGATGAGCCTTCCAAATCCTCCCAAGAACCTTAGGATTCCCATGGATTCGAATTTACAAGAGGGGGATTCCATGTGGCACAGAATTTCTAGCTTGTGTGGGCCCCACAACCTCCATGTGTCTTCATGAACCATTGCCACTTTGATTTTTTCTTGTATTTATTTATTTATCTCCTTTATTAAATATTTATTCCATTCTAATGTCCAAACACCAATTATTAGCTCCCTTATTGCAAATCCTCATGTCTCCATCCAACCTAGGGAACTAGTAGGACTGATGGAATTTCCTTGTTATGAATTCATTTGAATGGGGACATTACATTCATCTTTCAAGATTGGAGTAATAAGTTCTATTTGGTTATACTAATATTCTCCTCATCTTTATTGATAAATGTACTAGATTGATCTTGTTTTCCTTGAGAATTGTATAGTTTTGTAGCTTGCCTAAGGTGAAGGGATTTTTGGAGATCGGTTGCCTCCATCTTCTCTCCACCACATTTGAAAATTTGGATCTATTGAGTCTTGCTCCATAGATGTTTCTTCTCCTTCACAGTATTCAAGCTTGAGCTTGAGGACCTATTTTCTACCATCTCTCAACACTCAAAATATCTTTTGGTTACTTGATCTCTTTTTCTTAATAAAAGCTAGATCCACAAAGTATAATTCATTTATCTTGTTTTATTCAGCATACATATCAGATCTAGTTTTCTCTTAAAAGTTTAATTTAAAGATAGATCTATATTGCCATCTTAAGTACTTGTTTCCATTAAAATTGCCAAAATTTTCAAGTACTCAAAGAAGTGTATTTTCTTTGTATTATTGCTCAACTAACCTACTAATTTGCATATTTTTAACTCGCTGGTTTTTAGTAGGTCCAAGATAAAAGAGGTCTGATTTTTGGTGAAATCTTGTTGAAAAGTGCAAAAAACACTCTCCCTGGACCCCCATTAACTTGTACATCAGTCCATAAAATTGTAAGCCATTAGATCCAAATATAAATGGACTAAGTGGCACTTCTTTAAATTTTTTCTTGTATATTTTTAAACGTGAGCAAGTGGGCTACACAACGCCCACATCCCATCCCCCCTGGGGGGATTTGTAGTGTCAAGTTTTTTGTGGCATAAATTTTTCTAACAAAACACCAAACACACACAACAATTTTAACTGCAAGGTTGTATACTTAATTTCAATCATTTGATTTTACTTTACTTTTATTTCGCAAAGGTAATTTAGAAATAACACTGATCTCGTTGCCACAAATTATGCTCTCACCACCACACAAAGGCATTGCCGATTAGTGGTGGTTGATCAAAAAAGTGACACATAGATCCAGTGCTTCACATCTTTCTTTTTTTGTTTGTCTTTTAAGCATTTTATTTTCAAGCATAAATCAGAATAAACATTTGGTCTATAAATCAAAGTATGCTCTTTCTCCTTGCAGGAATTTTCCTGGCCCTATGGGAAATCAGAAACGATTGTAGCCATTCTTTAAATCTTCATATTTAAACTAACAACTCATCTAATAAAATATACGACCCTTCACATAGTGAAAATCCGACACTAAATTTCATTGATTTTTGCATGGGAAAATTTCTCAAAAGAAGCTGGAACAACTGGGAGGCGACCTCAGGGCACAATTAGACTACACCCTTGTTGGTTTAGTGTTGAACAACGCCCTAGATAATCCATTCCAACCCACACATCTTCGTGAGGAGCCACCATCCCTCAACTTCCGGACATTGATCCTTGTACCTCACGGTATCTCGGGAGTTTCCCCATTTTTCCTTAATAACTTCGAATCATTAATAATTTAAAAGCAACCAATAGACACTTGCAAAACATTTACTTTCAACATCATTTTTTATTTTATGTATTGACTCCATTTGGAACGGGTCCACAACAACACCATTTATTTACTTTTGCTTAATATCATAAACTGTTGTTGTATCTTTACATATTTGGTGGTCTTGTATTTCTGTTGTTGAAAGCATATCCATAAAAGAACTATTTTGCAAACAAACTTGGACTTTTGTAATCATACATTCACAATCAAACTCCTTAAAATCATAATTAATTTTACCAGAAACATTCTAATATCCTTAGAAACATTTCATATGGACTACCCCCCTTGGCTTCAGTTAGGAGTTAGCCTAAACGGAGGAGTCAAGATCAGGTGACAACCTTGACTCGAGACTTTGCCCCAAGGGTGCACCAAGCAGTAGCATATATTTATGTTGCGTTAACCATGTGCGCATTCCATCGGCAACAGAGCTCACTGAATTATAAGCAATTCCTTCCTTTCTACTGCCTTAGCAAAATGATAAACCCAACCGTGGATTGGATTGGCTGATTTTCAGGGTTCTTTTGGCTATGCATGAGTTGGTAGGTTCCCCTTTCCTTGTAGAAATCATACCCAACTCGGGTGGTGTTGAGAGATTGATGAGCACAACTGGCCTATGGTTGGGTGGAACGTTGTAGTTGCATAGCTAGCTGCTCGGGACAATTTCACATCAAGATAAGTAATCTATATGTTTTAATTTTGCAATGTATTTAATTGAAGACTGTTATGATTATGCAAGTAAATGCATGATAGATTTGTGTAGAATATTGTATTTCCATTGTGTTAATTTGCATTCTACATCTGCACACATGCACTATGCATTTTGTTTGTATGAATCTGTACATTTTATGACGGGGTTGAGTTTGTAAATGCTCAAATTTTTAGTCATGTTTCTTCCTTCCTGAAGTGGGATTGATGGAAGGGGGCATGACAAGGGCCAAAAAGTAGTCGTTTGGGATGTGGCCTCTTTCATTATAGGCAACAAGCAAGGCCCATATATGCCAGATGGCGTTGGATGACAGAGTTGACTACTAGAATAGTTTGGGCATTTTGCTATGTGTGTGGTCTGGATGATCCTACCTACTGGAAGAATATAATTGTGAGATTGGATGTCTCACTCTTTGAACTGTAGAGTGGTTCATGAGAGTAGAATTAAATATGGTTGAGTGCGAGGGTGACAAAGTTGGGGGGATCTTAGATATCAATCTCAAGAAAGAATTTTTTGAAATGGGGGGTTGGCATAAATGGTCCAACTATCAAAGGGGACTAAATAGTCTCCAAGTGAAACTTGAAAGGTTCTATGCAAATTGCAAGTGGCTACTTTCTCTAGTAAGTCAGGTTTTTCTTCTCTAATGGAGGACACAGTTACATGAATATATTATATACCTATGTGTCACTAAGTTCCTTGGGATAAGACCTGGCCCATCTCTTTCTTTTCCTTGCAACTTGAACATTTCAATTCCCCAATCTCTTGAAAGATTGTTGACAAGCAAGGGAGTGGCATCCCATAACACAAGTCAAGCTGGAAAGGATTTAGAGGATTATCTTCAATATCTTATCAATCTAAAATGATAGAGACAAGTTATAAATTTAGAGTAGCAATGAGTTTATTAAGAATACAAAGCCAAATGGCATAGAATCGTAGGAAACATTAGTCGGGAGTCAGGACAAAGAGGTAAACATGCCCCCAAAATGTAAGTCCAACAATTGAAACAAAAACAAGCATATGAAAGGTTCATGCTCCTTAAGGACTAAGATGTAGTGCAAATGCAAGATGGGAAAAAATAAATGAAATCAATCAATCCCCCTTCAAACCTCAAATGGTGGTTGTGTTTTTAGAACTAAAGAGAAGCATTTGAAAGGATCATGCCACTAGGACTAAGTTGGAGCGTGGTGTTCTGCAGGTTGTACCCCTTATTAGATTGATAGTTCTTTTCTCTTCTTCAGGATGTGGGTAGATCTCAAATATGAAGCAATTGATTCTCTATGAGGGGTTGCAAGGCCAAGGCGGGTTGTGTAGGATGCACCTTTCCCGCACCACTTTAGACCATCGAGCTAGCTCTCGAGTCAAGGGATGGTACCCTAATTATGGAGGCAATAATTCATAGTTTGTCACCCTAGGTGCCTATAGATTCACTTGTAATTTATTGACTAGATTTATAGCCAAGATCTATGGTGCATGAAATTGATTTCAACTGTTGAAAAGTAACTTGAATGTTCTTTTGATGTGGAGGAGAAAAGATATCTTGGAGTATGAGAATTTAGTGAAAAAAATACAAGGGCACCTTAATCATAGTTCATTCCTCTGAAAGAAAGAGTAGTGCCATAAACATATTGAAGAACAAAGCATTGACAGGGTTTCCATTAAATGCATTCATAACACATATTGAAAATCATGTGGGCATGGTAAATGTAGAGTAGATCCATAGATTCAAGCAACATAATAAAACATTCAACCATAGAGAGGAAAAATAAAGAATCAAGCATGAAATAAGATTCCTTCAAATGCAAGTGGCAAATCGCGTCAGTCCTAGCTTCAAATTAATAACAATCTCATTTATAACAATAATTGCAACAAGGGGGACCCATTGATCTCGTTCCTGAGATTACCGTCTTTCTCGATAAGTAAAATATTTTTGATCCCATTACAATGATGAAAGAGAGAAGGAAGAAAATGAAGAGTGTTGCAGAGCCCTATACACTTCCTCAAAAATTTCAGCAGCCTTTTGAATATACAATATTGAACCTCTTGTGTAAATGAGACAAATATCTCTATAGACTGATAGGAGAGGAATGCGAGACCCAAAAATGAGGTTAAGATCCCTTCCCTCCTTCAATGAAAATGCTTGCCTTTGCTTTTGTCATACTCAACTAAAATAGAGGCATTTGTAACCTTTGCCAAATTCATGAATAAATTTGGAGCTAATTTGGAATTGCTACAATTTTCTCTTTTATAACTGTAATAGCTTTCTTGATAATCCATAGAAAGTTATGATTCACTGGCTACCCAAAATAATTACAAATTTGGCTTCTTTTATGCCTAGTGTATCATGCTAAAGCGAGAAAGAATCAATTTGGTGAAAAAATGAATCTAATGATGCTCATTTTCTCTTTGTTGGCTTCAAACGAATGGCTGTAGCAGCTCCTTTTTGTGGGCATGAATATAACTCTTGACCTCCTTTTCCTTTGTAAAACTCTATTGCACTTTTTAATATAATTCACTTTAACTTTAATACAAAAGAAACCCACTTTAAACTTTATAATATAAAGTTACTTTATGAGGTGCAATTTGATGGTTGCTACGAGTATTTTGGTAAATGGATAATATAATATAAAAATTAAAATTTTAAAACACCCAAAGATGGACGTACCACCACCAATCATACGTTACACGTTTTAGAGGGGGCATATAAAGTAAGCTTTAAATTTAATGTTAGGGTCATTTCAAAATTCACACCCTCATATTGTGTAATGCTATATTATGCATTTGAGTTTGTCTTATAATGCAGTTCGCCCATCATGAAACACTCACCATTGATTTACCTTAAGACCCTCCACGCCACCATTCACGATGGGGTATTTCTCCATCGCCAAAGGACCATCATTTGCGAGAGCCATTAGATTATTCTAAGTGGTGGTTCCATCCACCATTTGCGTAGGTGGGGCTTCATTCCCTCTCCTCAATTTTGCCACCCCAAATGGTTAGATTGACATTTGTAAACTAAATTTTGACCATTGGCAACCCCCTTCCTAGAATGTGCAACAACCATGATGTGTGAGTTCAATTGGGGCAGTGGAACTTGGCACCATGCATCCAGAAGAGTGTAAACATGCTAGTGGAACCATTTTGGAACCATAATCATGCCTTTTAAACCCAAAAACGTGTCATTTTGTGCACTATGTAGTGTGGAGAAGAAGATGGCTATAGATTTCATTTGGCGATTGCACGAGCTATGGTCCACTCAGGAGATGAAATTTTGGCCATGCCTTAGCTTTATGGATGCTAACTTACTCCTTAGATGATTTGATCGATTGTTCACTATGTTGGATGGATTTTGCAGTTAAAAATCGGCATAAAGTTCATATGCAAAAACTACATCTGCAAATTTCTCTCACTATGATGTATTTCGGCTCCTAAAAATGGATATGAATGATCCTTGGGCCTAGACTTAGAAAAACTTGTTTCAATTTTGGATTTTGGGCAGCATAAACGTCATTTTTGAGTACCTAAAAATGACATATGTTCATAAATTTTTTGTCGCTTCTGTGGGTCGCATGGGGATGAACGAACTATGTGGCATGTATCCTCCATCCTTATCAACATTCTCCTTAAATTTCATGTTGAATGATGGAATAGAGAGGGAGAACTATCCATTGAATTTTTGCACAAAAATCTTGACAAAAACCATTAAAATTGTGTGTTCATTTGGTTTTTGAGAGTAATAATGATGTATCTCCTGCATACATAATCAAAATGACATGTTGTTAGAGACACTACAAAGTAGACACAGAGTGATTTCCAACGACTAGCTGCATGACACCTTTTAATGCCCGCTTGATATCCATTTTTAAATAAGAATGGACTGTGAAATTCTATGTCACAACAGATTTAAAGAGCCGAGGATACCTCACAAAGAAAGAATGAGCAGAAAATTTGAAGAAGAGTGAAAACTACAGTAAAAAAGAGTAGAAGAATAATAATGTAGCAGGACTCAGATAGGAGCAAAATAATGTCACATGTTCCAATAATCAGTATAATAAATAATGATGTTACAATGGAGAGAATTCAAATCATGCAGGAGAATTCGAACCTTAGTTGGTCTAGCATAGGGATTATCACCACTGGAGTGCTCTGGAAGACTCAAAGTCAACTGAATTGATCCTAAACTCAACTAAATGAAGTCACAATCAGTTAACTGACTAAGGAGGGTGCAATAGCGAGTATTTCATGCATGCCAGTCAGAAAAGGGCACGTGAGGCCACAATCAGTGGCATCTAGAGGCTCTAACCCCCCACAAGAGTTAGATAACTCAAGTGGACTACACTGGAACACTCAGTAGGTTCCTATAAAATAGGGAACTGATTGAAGTGGTCATAAATGATGCATGCAGGGATCAGAAGGTGGTAGATGGATCCTGGATGACATCTGTACACCACTAGGTGGCAAATGACATCATCAACAACTAGGAAAAATAAATAATGCTAGGTAGGACAAGGATGGAGTATTGAATTATCCTAACACCCCCCCTTAATCCATACTTTTCATCTTGGGCCCTGCTTACTAAGACCAAAGGTCACCCATACAATCAAATAAATGATAAATAATAAATAATTGTCCATGAACCAAGGAAAGGGAGAAAAACCTCATGGGAAAAATACCCCCCTCAAAAAAGACAGCAGTAGGGAACTCAAAGAACCTTCATGCTAAGTAGAGAAGGAAAAAAATTTCCTCAATGAAAGCCTTTGCAAAAATATTGGCAAGCTGCTCCTCTATAGGATAACAATGCAGGTGCTAGATCTAGATTTGCTCCTCTGATGTGCCTCCCACTGTGTAGAAGTTGTATTTTCCAAAACAATTCTTTCATGAACTGTTCTTGCTACTGGATCGAATGGATCATTGTGGTCCAAATCATGAACCTTTGAGTACCTTTTGTTAGAAAACCAAGATTGTTTCTCAGTTGTAGATCCCCCATGGAAAGTCTCTCCAAGATATTGTGGATCAAACCCCACCATCATGCAACACCTCTCTGAGAGAAGTGGATTTGCATGACATAGTGCAAGTTTTGCATGATACTGAGATTCGGTGGTTCTATGGTTATATGGATCTCCAACTGTGTTCTCAGCATCTACAAGGACTTTGTGAGCCCATATTGGCCTTGGCCATGGATTGGGAGCATGTGTTGGATTTGGATATGAATCTGAATCTCCTTGAACTTTATTCTCAACATCATGATCTTGATCCTCATCTTCATTAGAAGAGGTATCACTCTGATCTTCATCAGATTCCGATGGGGTAGGCAGAGAGTATGGCAAAAAATGTGAGAATTCATATGCCTTGGAGGCATGGTTTACAACCCCTTTCACTATAATCTTCCTAGTGGAAATCTCTGCAATCTCAACTGTGTCAGGACCAAAGAGCACTTTATTCTGTGAACCTGTGTGAGTAATCTAATATACATACAACAAATTTGCCGACAAAGAAGGCACAAATAGAACATTCTTGAACTTTCCATGCTCCATATGTATTGTGCCCTTCCCTTCAGCATAGATCTAAGAGTTGTATCCCATGTGAATAATCAGACCATCTTTGAGATCTAGAGAAGAAAATGATTATTTGGAGGCAACCATGTGGTTGGAGGCTCCTTAATCTATGAGGAGGGATTGTGATTTTTAAAATCCATCCTTTAGTGCATGGCAACTCTCATGACCATCAGAATCACTTCCAAAATCAGTCTCTCTTGCAACTTTTGGGAGGGCAATGTTGTGTTGTTCAAGAAGCTTGGCCATCTGATCTATCTTCTTCTGCATGCAAGATCTCTCTAGGTGGTTTCCTTTCTTGCAATAGGAACACTTGGATTTCTCAAATCCCTTATGTTTGTCCTTCTTAGAGATGGAGGCTCCTTCTGATGGACGTGTGATGGACTTGACTTGGAATTCTGCTTGGGTTCATATTGCTTCGTATCCTTGCCTTTGTGCTTCCCCTTACCATTCACACTTTTTTCTTCTCCAACCATAAGAGCTTGATCTTTGGAGGCTTGCAAGGTGCCCATCTGTATCAGCTTATCTTGTTCTTGGATGAGATATTCAGTGAAAACATCTAAGGAGGGCATCTTCCAACTAGGTAATGACATTCTCCCAGAACGGAAGGTAGAGACAAAGATAGATAAATCAGGACCTAGCTTGCTCAGAATGGATAGCACTAGATGCTCATCCTTCTTCTCAATGCCACACTGCTTGCATTGCATAACCACAGATTTGAATTTTGAAAAGAACTGTTGAATGGTCTCAAAACTGCTCGATTGTAGAGAAATCAACTCATTTTCCAGAATATGGCCTCTTAGCTCATCTTGTTTGCCGAAGATGGTCTCTAACTTCAACCATAACTCTCTTAGAGTCTTCAATCCTTTAATGTGGAAGACTAGATCTCTGGAAATATGAATACACATGAAGCCAAATGCTTCATCCAATCTATTCAGATACTTGGTTTTCTCCACAACTGATGTTGGTTCGGGATCCTTCCCCATTGTCACCCTATACAGTGATTTGTTTCGCAATACCATCTGCATATCATCCCTCCAATCAAGATAATTGAAGGGTGTCAAGATCCTGGGAGAAAGAGGAGAGTTCGAATTGTCCATTACAACTGCTGGAGCGAATACAAGGTGAAACTGTTGCTACTGCAGAAAAAAACTGTTGCAACTGGAGAAAACTGCTATAACTGTTGCACTCAAAAACTCGAATAACCTGCAAAAAAACTCTCAATAATGGAGGTAGAGTACTACTAAGCACTGCTTTAGGACAGTAGGCGCTTTTATCCGGATCCTTCACACCTAGCTAGACCTCATTGGATTTCTCCAATGAATTCAATGCAATGGCACTAGGATTTGCTGTGGAAATCTAGAGGCTACTGGTGCACTACCTAAAGCAGTTGCTCAACCTATTCGCTCAAATGGATCTAATACCATGTGAAATTCTATCTCACAACATATCTGAAGAGATGAGGATACCTCGCAAAGAAAGAATGAGCAGAAAATTTGAAGAAGAGTGAAAATTGCAGTAAAAAAGAGCAGAAGAATAATAATGCAACAAAAATCAAATAGGAACAGAATAATGTCACATGTTCCAATAATTAGTATAATAAACAATGATGTTACAATGGAGAGAATTTGAATCATGCAGGAGAATTCGAACCTTAGTTGGTCTAGATAGGGATTATCACCACTGGAGTGCTCCGAAAGACTCAAAGTCAACTGAATTGATCCTTAACTCAGCTAACTGAAGTCACAATCCATTAACTAACTAAGGAGGGCGCAATAGTGATTCTGTCATGCATTCCAGTGAGGAAAGGGTGCTTGAGGCCACAATCAGTGGCATCCAGAGCACTACCCCCCCCCCCCAAGAGTCCGATAACTCAGGTGGGCTGCACTGGAACACTCAGTAGGTTCCTATAAAATAGGGAACTGACTGAAGTGGTCATAAAATGATGCATGCAAAGCTCAGAAGGTGGTAGATGGATCCTGGATGACATCTGCACACCACTAGGGGGCAAATTACATCATCAACAACTAGGAAAAATAAATAATTATAGGTAGGACAAGGATGGAGTATTGAAATATCCTAACATGGACAACTAGACGCCTTTGTGAATTTTCTTTAACGCTACACTTTGTAATTCCGGAGGTTGGAATTGAATTTTCTCAACTCTATGATGTTCATTGACTAATAAACAATTTTAAACCATTCTTCGCCTTCAGATGAGTCATTTTGCATGTATGTCCAGTTTGTCCTAAAGCAGGTCCCACCATGTTTTCATACTTCTGCAACTCAGAATTAGATTATATTAGCTCCAACATAATCAATGACTTCAAAAACCCTTTATAACCTATTCAATGTACCTGAATTACTCCCAACCTAAAAACTCAATTTCACCAAAGGTGGGCCCCACTGGACAAAACCATTTTTCACGCCCCACTGGACAAAACCATTTTTCATGCTTCTGAATGTCGAAACCGAATTCTTATAGCTATTTGATGATTGATGAGCCCCATAAACCTACTTAATCCATTCCCCATATTCAAATATGTTATTTGGTTAATTTGTAAAATTTGGCCTAGGGTGAGCCTTACACACAAAACTAGCCTTTGGACATTGATCCTTTTAAGGCAACAATATCGGCTCCTTCTATGGGATGGCTCCTCTCTGTGATGTTCCAATAATTCAACACAATATTTAGAGTGAGCATACCAATGCTTTATCCATTGGGATATGGAGTCAAAATTGAGCATGTAGTGACAAATTGGTTCCCTCTCAATTTTTTTACTTTTTTCTTCAAGACAACAAATGGAAAATAAAACGAAGAACTGGAAATATTGAAAGTGAAATATTAGAATTGATTAGGAAAATTGTAAACATACTTATCTAACCTAATTGAAACGTGGGCCCACTACGTGACATGACACTTCTAGTGCAACCATGTATGCAATTTGACAAGGCTATGAGACACATGTATGAAGAGTAGTGATGGGATAATGGATGACCTTGGGGTTTGGTAGGAAAAAGAGTGGGGTAATACATCTCCAATGATGAAAATATGTGCCAAGAGGGGCAAGATTTGCTTGCAACATAAACAAAGTTAGAACTACAACTAGCAATCTCAAAATCATAATGGAAATGAGTACGAATAGAGGATAACCATGAATACTTTATCCATTTCCAACACTTAATTTGTTGCTTTGTCTTGTGGAAATTCTCATTCATCCACGTTGCAATTGGATCTTCACGACAAATTTCTTCTTCAGTGTATGTAGGCTTGAATGTAGGTGTAGAAAACAAATCAAATCACTGTTGAGTACCATATCTGCATATTTCATGGCCTTCCAAGCCATACCATCAACTTTGCCATCTCTGCCATCTTGATCATATTTATCTTGAAGATCTAAATCCCGGTGTTTTGAAAAATATGAAATCATAATGTTTCTCCAACCATCATTCTCATACAAGCACTTATTTCCCTCTTTGCCATTGCTGCCCGAAAAATGCAAATGTCCATGACAAAGATTTTTTTCCCTTTGATGCTCATTTCTAGCCAAAAGAATGGTAGGGCCTTTATCTTCAGGTGCACAAATACTTTCCAATGCTTTATAGTTTTCCAAGGATGAACTCAATTCCCTCGACTTGGGAATATTCCTTCACTACCAATCGAGTTTTGTACTTTTCGACCTAACCTGGTGCATTCATTTTTTTCTTAAGTACCTACTTACTGCTTGGCAACATGGACAAATCCCATGTTTCATTTTTCTGCAAGGACTCCATTTCTTCTTCCATGGCCCTTTTCTAGAGTTTATCCTCTGTTGAGACGATTGCTTCCTTTATCGACCTGGGGTCATCTTCTATGGTAGATAATGCAAAATCAGAGTGAAAATCTGGTGGACTATGTTGTTGCCATCTTTATTCTTGTATTTGTCACGTTCTCCTGCTCCCATAACACATTATACAACTTGACGAAAACTTTATACTGAAAACGAGAACTCTTGCCATAAAAACTCATATTTTTGCGTCAAAACATAAAAAACAACTCCCAAATTGAAAAGTGGTGCTATTGGTAGCACACTTTTTTTTTCCCGGGGCTAAAATTACGACTTTTTGAAAACCGTGACTAGTGTCATTGCAATAAAAAACCTAAATCAACCCCTGAATTGAAAAGTGGTGCTCGTGGTAGCACCCTTTTTTTCAGGGCTAAAATTGCAACATTTTCAAAACCCCAGCCAATGTCGATGCAATCAAAACCCAAAATCAATCCCTTAAAAAAAAAAATTCTACCAACAACCCCCCTTCTTCCATCAGGTTATTATTGCTTACATTTTAAACTTTATGTACAACCTAAATATATATATATATATATATATATATATATATATATTCCTCTTAAATAAATTAAAAAAAAAAAATCTAAAAAAATTAAAAACATTTAAAAAAATTAAAATGCTAATTTTTTAAAATAAAATTGAAATTAAAAAAATATATAAAAACGCTTAGATATAGATAAAATAAAAACTAAAAACATAAACTAATTTTTTTAATACAAATTTAAAAAACAAAAACAAAATATAAAAAAAATCCAAAAAATTAAATTTCAATTAAAATTTAAAATTAATAATTAAAATTAAAAAAATACAAAAGAAAACAAAAATAAAAAAAACAAAAACAAATAAAATGTAATATAATATAATAAAAAACAAAACAAGTAAAATAAAATAAAAAACAAAACAAATTAAAAAAAATTAAATACTAAACTAAAACGTAAAACAATAAACAAACTAAACTAAAACCATTCTTGAGATCACAAGCACAATCTTCTATTATTATACTTATATGATGGTCTATCTTCGCAATGAGTGTTTTTTGAGACTACATTTTTTTTCCAGAATAAAAAGAGTTTTTTGCTATTCATTTATGAATCAAAGAAACTACACTATATCTCTTGTCGAAAAGACATTACAACTCATTCAAAGTACTTTAAAACATCTCTAAAACAATCAAAGAAACTACACTATATCTCTTGTCGAAAAGACATTACAACTCATTCAAAGTACTCTAAAACATCTCTAAAACATCTGCCACTTTTCAACCAAAAAAAAACAAAATAACTAAATTATCATTTGTCTTTATACTTATCCATATAATTGGATATTACAAAATATGTCCTTCTAAATTGCATTCATATATAACTCTATGGTCTATTTAGTCCCAGTAACCTCCAGACGGCTAGCAGCCAAAAAAATTTCTACAGTAAATAAATAGTCCGATTACTATGCAAAAATAAATAAGTAATACAAAAAACATCAATCAACTTTCAGTAAATGGTTATCATTTTCTCCGCCGTTCGATATGAGCCTTGTCGTCAAGCATCTCCCAACTTCCCTTTCGTCTACCGAAGCTGGAAGTGTTCGAGAACTGCGGACAACGCCTGCCGCATGGTTCGTTTTCTTAAATTTCGAGTTATTTCTTCAGTTTTGTGGAAATTAAAACGCGATGCCTATTTCTTTTTCCCATTATTTGTGTGTTCAAATCCCGAGAATAGGTTCCGTACTTGTATATTCAAAGCAACTCGGAATTTTCAGTCATTTCTTTAATTTTGCAGAAATCATAATCGAGGGCTTTTGACTGAAGACTGTTATTACTTTCATGGCTTGGTGTGGCAACGAGAGCCTTATTCAGCTCACAAGATTAGCAACGGTGGAATCACGCGTGTCGATAGCTTGTATAGGTGATAGTCACGCTACTCAGTAATTGTGATATATATTTCTCCTAGCTTAACCGATGATTAATTATCTTACTTACATTTCTTATGTCATAGATTGATTGCAGACATTTATTCATCATGGTGGGATTATGCTTCTTCCACTGTTACGGGAATATGAAAATAACTGAGAAATATATTAGGTTAATAGATTTTTCGAGAAGTATTACTCAGCCACATCATTAGCAGGTAGCTCATCGATTTTCTGGAGGGACAATGCTCTCCCTTTTTGTTATGAGTTCTTTTAAAATTGTCCAAATTGTTAATTTAATTACCTGGCTCAAAGATACTGAAACCCTTTTAATTGATGTTGTGTACGGATTTACTGTAAGGCATATACGCTGCCTTGTCTTTAAAGGATGGATGTATCTCGATACAATGTTCGTGGATTATGGGTAATTGCTCGATGCGTTCAATTATAAATATCTGTTATGGATTCAACAGACTGAACAGAGTATATGTTTCGTCCGTCTTTTACAAGTATTTTAATATCAATCTATTAAAAAACATTACCTTTATTATGGTTAATCAAAATAATATTATTTTTTAATTTTTTTTATCATGTTTTTTTCATGTTTGAATAGAATGTTATTATTAATATGGCTTATATATCAACCACATTTAAATGTGTGGCCATGGTTGATATACACCGTATATAAGCTATATTAATTATTAATATGGCTTGGTAGTTGACTAGGAAAGAATTATTCAATTTTAATTATTATTTATTATAAAAAAATATTATTGTTATTATTACAAATGTTAATAGTATAATTATTAATAATATTATTATTGTAATGATTAGTATTATAATAATAATAATAATAATTTTTATTATTATTACTATAATTTTTGGTTTTTATTATTATTAACAATATTATAATATTGATTATGTATATTAATATTTATTAAATAATTATTATAATAGTAATAGTAATAATAATAATTAACATTATTAATATTTATTAGAATAAAAAAAAAATGATAATAATAATAATAATAATTATTGTTATTAGTATTAAAATAATAATAATTA